>QPKB01000008.1:30418243-30675764 GCA_003546025.1 Camphora micrantha | reverse complement strand
TTTTATACTATCAATCATCTGTGGGGGCCAATTGTTCCATCACCATAAATCCAGATGTGGTGTGTGGCCCATTGAGGATGGAATCATTTGATTTCCATTTCCTTTCTTCTTATCTTCCATTTTTTCTTCTTTGGATGCAGAGCCATGAGTGGGTCCCACACATTAAAAACATTTCAAGGATGACCCCCACTGATGGATCAAACATGTTAATTTTTTTTATCCCTTTCTTTTGGTTCTTTTAGTAGGTGTAGATCCATCCCGTTTTTTTTTTTCCGCTTATATTTTCAATCATCAATGGTATAATATATCCGTAAATGAGATAGTTGTAATGGTCAATGCTTTTAAATTCAAGGGGTCGTCGTGTTATATAAATGTACTTTATTTTATATTTATTTTCATACATAGAAAATTTTTTAATATTCAAAGATATTAAAAAAAAACTTATTTTATATTTATTGTATCTTAACAATATTTCAAAAGAATTCTTAAATTTCAATATATTTTCGTTTTTTGCCCGAGCTTAGCATGGGCCTTTGTTGCTGGTACAAATTTAAGTGAAACGCAATGGGAAACCACTAGGGATGTAAGTGGGTTGGGTGGACCCGGACTGGAACTATTAATGAGAAGATGGAACCGGAACCGGAACCAGTTTAGAACCAATTTCTTGGTTTCGGAACCGGAACTGTTAACGAAAAGATGAACCAGAACTGGAACCGGTTTTGGATATGGGACAAGTCTAGGTCCAAGTTTGGGCAGGGAATGATTTGGAAAGAAAAAAGTAGCTTCCAGGAGGAATTCTAAAAAATTGAAGTAATATGTCGGGTCTCGGGTCCACGGGTTGGAACAAAGATGGAACCGGACCTGTTTAGGTTATGGGTCCAGAAAAGGACCCATACTCGGACCGACTTACTCATCGGGACCAAAATAAGGACCCAAACCTGGTTATTAATGGATCGGAACCTCCAGATGTTAAGAGAATCGGAGACGCATTTACATCCCTAAAAACTGCGTTTGACCAGTTTCATTCCAAAAGAAACAATTGAAGAAAAGAAAAAGGAAAACGATTTTGTGCATTGATGTTTTTGCTATTCCCAACAATCATACATATAGGAGCACAACAATCTCTAAAGCTGCACTCAGTCTTAAGAACAGTCCAGGAGCACAACAATCTCTAAAGCTGCATTCAGTCTTAAGAACAGACCGGTCAAAAAAGTCCAAAACTCCACATAGCAAAGCAATCAAAAGAACCAGGAGTTGTCACCTCGATCTGTTCGAGCCCAAAGGCCAGACAACAGAGTTTTAACTGATGAAAAACTCAAGTATAAAAAACTTAAGTCAGCAAAACTTAGTAAAAAACTCCAAGGGACTCAACTTTGGTGGGCTGACTCAGGTTTTTGACCAACCTCCTGAACCCCATTTTTTCTATTGTGTATTCAACAGGAACCTGACATGACCTGAAAATTGGTTCTGAATTACAGTAAAAAAACTAAAAAAATACTTACACAAAGTTGGGCATTGGTCAAGAAAGATAAGCTGGGTTTGGATTAGGCCTGGCCCAAGTTACATCTCCAGGCACTTGGTTTTTTTTTTTGATAAATGCTCTGTTCTAAGAATGATCACAAACCTTGAGTTTCCTGTGCTCAGTCTGCCGGTGTTTGCAAATCGTTCTCAAATGACATGCGTGGTGAATGAAACCGTATCGGTTCACCAATTGCAATAGTAGTAAAATAATAATAATAATAATAAATATACGCCAGTTCCTCATCAGGAAATAAAAAATATACGCCAGTTCCTCATCTGGAATAATGCTCAAGAGGAAAGGATGGAAGTATACATTTTCCAACAAAGAAGTTTCTGTTCTCAAAGTGACATATATTGCTCACTAATTAAGTAATAAAGTGCATAAGATCCTGGCTTTTGAGTCTTAAGTACTACAACACCATTGGTGATAAGGAAAATAGACAACTATGGAGCACATAATGATTTTGTTTGAGTCATAGTTTAAGACTTCGCAAGTATTTATCATATAGAAACTGCGAAATGTTCAAAGGGTCACCTGCAGGTTTCACTGGAAATACCAGCCTACTGTTCTGCCATTTATTTGTGAGCACGATCCATTCCCTCCTCCAGTCCTTCAATGGAAAACCTTTCCCCTCCTCCATACTCTCCAGCAAATATCTAAAATAAATAGCTGCTCGGGGGCCATAATAATCTTGTAGAAGTCCGCTCCAGTATTTGTTAGCTAATAGAATACCAAGAAAAATAATCACACAACTGAAACTATTATTGGTCATTAGAAATTAGATATTTCTAAGTAGATTTTTCCCTTACTAAGACTTTGGACAGAGAAACCAAATTCTTTCTTTTGTTCTCATTTTTAATGTACCACACTAAGGTTCACACAAAGCCCTAGAATTAAATTGATAACCTTCATTGAAAAATTATGATTACATGCAGTCCACTTCAAATTGAAAATCACATTGACCTCCCCATTACTAACAAGGATGACTGTGAAAATATCCATACAGTTTAAAACTCCTATTAGTTGTGCCATCAGTATTTAAATTCAAATAAGTGGGCCACATATATATATATATATATATATATACATACATATTCATACATATACATTTATATATGGGAGATGCTACTGTGAGAGCATCTTTCACCTTACTGTGAGAGATAAGGTGGGGGCCCTCATATTTAAGTTGTTAGCATTGGATATGAATGCGAGGGCCCCCACCTTATCTCTTATAGTAAGGTGAAAGCATCTCTTATAAGAGCATCTCCCCCCCAGCCACACACACATATATATAGGGAGGTGCTCCTATGAGAGTATCTCTCACCTTGCTATGAGAGATTGGGGTGGGGGCTCTTACATTTAAGTTGTTGGCATTGGATGTGGATGTAAGGGCCCCACCTTATCTCTCATAGTAAGGTGAGAGCATCTCTCATAGGAGCATCCCCCATATATATACGTATATACATATATACATATATATATATATATATAGAGAGAGAGAGAGAGAGAGAACAGAGCTCTCCTAAGCTGAAGCTTACCTTATTCTAAGCTGGAATAGTGCTGGTCCCACAAATCAAAGTTGCTTATATCAGAGAGCTGGCCCCATATATATACATATACATATATATATATATATATATATAAGTCTAATACCTTAATCATGTATTAAGATATCTATGCATAGGAAAAATATTCACCAGCATAGAGTGCACTTGGGCACTGCGCATCTGGACAGATAGTGTATGAAATTCAGAGGTGGGTCTTGCCTTTGGATGGTCCGGACGTGTGGTAGACATGAGCACTGTGTGCATGGGAAAGTTTTCCCTACGAATAGTACTACTATAAATAATCAGGTACTAACCATATAATCAATGTCCTCATACAAATAGAACTATGGTCCGCAAAGCAAATCTGTACAGGTGGATCGCACCTTATTGTGGTAAACTATCAGATTTGATAAGCTATGTACCTTTCTGTACAGATTTGCTCAATGGTATGGGATGTTAAGTGCACTTTCATTAAAAGTAAGCAAGACTAAATGCACAAGATTGAGAAACTATATGCTACTAAACATACCATAATCGCGAAGTAAACTAGCTTCAACCTCAGTGTTGTCGAACCACATTGTTATTTGGGTTCTTGCATTCCATTCATACTGTACAAGGCAAATATAACAACTTTGTAGGGTCATAATTAGTAATGACAACAAACATGCATGTGAAAGGACTCTTGCCTGCTTCTCCTGTTCTTGGTCTTCTGCTAGTTGCTTTGCACTTTCTAGCCACGGTCCAAGAAGAAAGCCCTCATGGCAACCAAGAAGTATGTCCATATCTCTGACAAGGTCAAGGAAGTGTTGACTGTAGGAAGTGGCTCCATCGATATCATTCAACTGATAGGCTTCTATGACCTTCAAGAATACTTCATTTGCATACTTTGCCAAAGTTTGCCTCGTAAGGTCAATGAGATCGTACCTATTACATCCCCAAAAATAGCATATTGAAGTAGGCATTAAAGATACTCAAAGAAAACAGTAAAAAGAAATATAAAATGTCAGGGCAGAAAAAATAATTTTATCACCATAGGTTTTGTTTCAGTGCTACTGTGTTTCTGCCTTTTACTGTTGTCTGTCTATTACTAGTGTCATCTGTGGGTTGAAAATGGACAAGAATGAAATGCAATTGATTAAATTCAATGGAAAAAACTATTCTGCTTGGGCCTATCAATTTGAGTTATATCTGAAAGGCAAAAAATTATGGGGCCACATTTCTGGTACTATGAAAAAGCAAACGGAAAAAGAAAAATTGGAAGATTGGGAAACAAAAGAAGCACAAATTATGAGCTGGATGTTAGGCGCAGTGGAACCCCAATTTTTCTTACATCTAAGCCCTATAAAACTGCTCAAGATATGTGGGGATATCTGAAATGCATCTATCACCAAGAAAATTTAGCCCGTCGGTTCCAATGAGAACATGAAATTGCTCAATACTCTCAAGGACAGATGGCTGTTCAGGAGTATCACTCCGGCTTCTTTGTTCTTTGGACTGAATACACAAATATTGCATATGCTACTATCACAGGAGAAACTCTATCTAGTTTTCCAGAAGTTCATAAAATTACTCAGAGAGATCAATTCTTAATGAAAATTCGGCCGGAATTTGAAAATGTCTGCTCAAATCTTATGAGTCGACATCCATCTCCCTCGTTGGAGACATGTCTCAATGAAGTGCTCCGCGAAGAACAACGACTATTCACTCAGCATCAACTATCCCAACAATCATCCACTGGTCCAACTGAAGTTGCTTATGTGGCAAAAGGGAAACCCTCCTGACACGACACTTCAACCTAGGATTTGAGCAAGACTCAATGCTTCACTTGTAAGGAATATGGCCATTATTCTTCTCAGTGCCAAAGAAAAGTTCGTAAATACTGTAAAGCTAGCGGGCATACCATTTCTGAATGCAAGAAACGACCAGAAAATTGCTTCTTTAGATTTTAACTCTATGGCATCTGCTTCTCCGTCTTCATCCATGTCTTCACAGCCATTCAGACCCAACCCTCCTATCAACCCTGAAATGATTCAACAAATGATTCTCCAAGCATTCTCCACCTTGGGCATCTCAGGTAACACCTTCCCATCTCCTTCCATGTGGTATTTTGATTTTGGAGCATCAAATCATATGGCTTCTACTTCTAGCCTCATGTCTGATATTCAACCACATGATGGGAAACTCCAAGTTCAAACTGCCAATGGGGGACACTTACCTATCACTGCCATAGGAGATATTCCACACAAATTTCCTTTGAATCATGTTTTTCTTTCACTTGGCCTATCTACAAATTTGTTATCTGTTGGACAACTTGTAGATAATCATTGTAATGTGTCATTTTCTTCTTCTGATTGTGTTGTATAGGATCAAGGGACGGGGCAAGTGATCGCGAAGGGGCCTAAGTGTGGCCAGTTGTTTCCGCTTAGTCTGCCTATACAACCTAGGGATGAATCTACTTCAACTTTTTCATGTGTTCTTCAAAATAATGTGCATTTGTGGCACAAAAAATTAGGACATCCTAATTCGAACATATTGTAATCTTTGAAAAATTCTGGCTTGATTAATAAAATGCAGTTTTCTCATTCTGATGTCAATATTGATTGTTCTATTTGCAAATTAGGAAAATGTAAATCTCTTCCATTTTCAATGCATACCTCTATATCAGATAAATGTTTTAATTTAATTCATAGTGATGTTTGGGGTATAACACCAGTTATTTCTCATTCTCACTATAAATACTTTGTCACATTCATCGATGATCATAGCAGATTGACTTGGGTTTATTTTTTAAGGGCTAAATCGGAGGTGTTTGAGGTTTTTAAAACATTCCTTGCCTATGTTGGAACACAATTCTCCACTTGCATAAAGATTCTCTGATCTGATTCAGGTGGTGAATACGTGTCAAACATATTTCAAGAATTTTTCCAACATGAGGGGATTATCTCACAACGAACCTGTCCTCATACTCCATAGAAAAATGGCATTGCTAAACGGAAGAATCGTCATTTACTTGACATGGTTCGTTGCCTGCTACTTGAATCCTTTGTTCCCCTTAGAGTCTGGCCGGAAGCTCTCTCCACTTCCGCTCATCTTATTTATCAGCTTCCGTCTTCCAAACTTCAAAATCAGTCCCCATACTTCTGTCTTTTTAACTCTCATCCTACATATACACATCTTCGTCCTTTCGGATGTGTTTGTTTTGTTCATCTTCCTCCTTCTGAAAGGACGAAATTGTCTGCGCAAGCTACCAGATGTTCTTTTCTTGGTTATGCAACTGATCAAAAAGGATTCGTTTGTTATGATCCATCTGTCAAAAGAATTCGTGTTTCTCGAAATGTTGTGTTTTTCAAAAATTTATGTTTTTTTTTCTCAAACCACCGATTCCTCCACTTCTATCACCAAGACTATGTTACCACCTTTTTCATCTTCATCTTCCGTTGAAAGGTTCAAACCTAGAATTGTATATTGGCGACGAACGGAACCACTCATTGCTACGATACAACCTCTTCATGAGACACCTGATCCGGCACCTGATCCACCTCCCCTAGCCACCACACCCGAACTAGCTATGATGCCTACTCTTCGGCGCACCACGTGTCTCTTGGCCTCCTGATAGATTTGGGTACTCTCATTCATCTTTTCTTGCCACTTTAGCATCTGTTGACATTCCCACTTCTATTCTCAAGCTGTGAAACATGAATGTTGGCAGAAAGCTATGTCCGAGGAATTAGAAGCTCTATAGACTAATCATACATGGGATGTGGTTACCTGCCCACCTATAGTTCAACCTATTGGGTGTAAATGGGTTTATTCGGTCAAACCGTAATCTGATGGCTCACTAGACCGATATAAGGCTCGTCTGGTCACTCTTGGTAATCGACAAGAATATGGCATCAACTATGATGAAACATTTGCTCCAGTTGCAAAGATGACTACTGTCCGGATGATTATTGCCATTGCCGCATCTCAAGCTTGGCCAATTCTTCAGTTAGATGTAAAGAATGCCTTTCTTCATGGTGATCTTAAAGAAGAGGTTTATATGCACCTTCCTAACGGGTATTCCCCTTCCAGTAGTTCAGACGTGGCTAAACTCAGGTGTTCCCTCTCTGGCCTTAAATAGGCTCCTCGCGCTTGGTTTGAAATTTTTTGGGACGCCTTACTTATGTTAGACTTTCAGCAAAGTCCGTATGATCCTTCGCTGTTTTTACATAAGTCTCCAAGCGCTATCACTATTCTTCTTATTTATGTTGATGACATCATTATTACTGGAACTGATTCCGCAATGATATCTAAGCTTCAATCCTCGTTGCATCAATCATTCCATGTGAAAGACTTGGGTCCCTCAACCTACTTTTTAGGTATTGAAGTTCATCAAATAGAAAAAGGAATCATCTTGCACCAACACAAATATGCTTTAGACCTAATTGAACTAGTAAGACTCCAGCAATCAACTCCGATTGATACTCCTCTTGAAGTAAATTTGAAGCTCTCAAAGGATAGTGGGGATCTTCTTCCCGATGCCACGCTCTATTGGCAATTGGTTGGTAGCTTGATCTACCTAACTCATACCCGCCCTGACATTTCCTTTGCTGTTAACCTAGTCAGCCAATATATGACTCAACCAAGGCATCTTCATTTGACGGCTATCCGATGAATTATTTGTTACCTTCCTGGTATGAGTACTCGTGGTCTATTTTTCTCGGCAGGCTCCCCACTAAATCTCATTGCTTTCTTCGATGCTGATTGGGTGGGTTGTACTGACACCCGTCGGTCCACACTTGGGTGGTGTATGTATCTTGGCGATGCATTGATATACTGGAAATGTAAGAAACTAGATAAGGTTTCAAGATCTTCCATAGAAGCCGAATATCACGCCATGTCTGCTGCCTGTTTTGAAATTCTTTGGCTTCTTGGGCTACTCTCCGATCTCGATTTTCCACAAAGCTCACCTATACCTCTCCATGCTGACAACACTAGTGCTATTCGTATTATAGAAAATCCAGTTTTCATGAACGGACCAAGCACATCGAAGTTGATTGTGATTTCATTCGTGATGAATATCTATGGTACGTCATTTCCCTACTGTTCATTTCCTCTGGCCTCCAGATTGTGGACATCTTCACAAAGGGACTTCCTCGTCCACGTCATCAATTCTTATCCAACAAATTGAGGCTTACTGATTCCACCACATCAATTTAAGAGAGGGGGGTGGGGGGGTGGGTGTTAACACAGGCCCATTATAATATAAGCTTGGCCCATCCATGATCCATTTGCAAAGCCCATCATATTATAGACTAGTACAACAATACATACTAAAATAGGAGATTTGATTGATTGTAATTGTAGCCCAAATTGGGCATTTCTGATCTATAAAATACAATTGTGAATCCTCAAGGTCATTGAATCCAATTCCATTCTGTCTTGTTTATGAGTTATAAGTCTTCTGGCTTATTCGTGACACACAGAACCTAGTAAGGAAGAAGAATGGGAATCGAATGTTGGGAAAATTAATTTGTGGCCGGCAAACTTTGCAGATCCCACCATTGCGCTTTCAACTGGCCAAATTTGCTTACCCTAAGAATGCTTGGGATTATTTCGCCTGTCTCTATGTGAAAAATCAAGTGTCTCCACACTAATTTCACACTAATCTGAACTATAGTCACTTCCTAAATAAATAGTTGATTTAATTGAGATGCTCTTTGAGAAAAATCATATCTTGATGCGAACCCTAAAAAGGTTGGGTTCAAAAGTGCTGAAGAGAGGAAAAATGCCTTTAAAAGACTCATAAAAAGGGACAACCTCAAAGGGAAACCTATCCACAGAGGACAATTTTACTAATATTCAAAACTAACACCTACTGTCTTATAATGTCATATATGTAGGAAAACAAACCCTAGAATCCAGGACTCATAATTGTCGTTCCCATAATTGCAAACCACAAGAATGGAACAAGAGATATAGAAAACTGACTGTATTAATTTGTGTCTTCTCTTGGAGAACGACCACCAATATATATAGGAATATACATGCCTTCATCAAGGCTCTTACATAGGAAACTAGCTAATTACATTAATCACTAATCTAAGTTAGGAAAGCAATCAATGACTAAAATATGTACAGACTGTCTCAACATTGACCAAATCAATCCACGTAAGATGTAGCTTGCTAGACTGGATTGACTGATGGGCCTTGGGCCCCTTCATGGGTCGTGGGCCAACTTAACAACCCCCCTCAAATTGACGCGCGAGAATCAACGAGCATCAATTTGCCAACCAAGAATTGATGGCGTGGTCGGGGAAGACCTTTAGTAAGAATATCAACAATTTGAAGCTCAGTGGAGACATGCGGAAGGCTGATGACATCACGCTTAAACTCATCACGTATAAAGTGACAATCAACCTCGATGTGTTTAGTGCGTTCATGAAAAGTCGGATTTTCAGTAATCCGAATTGCACTTGTCTTATCTGCATAGAGGTGGGATAGCTCCTTCTGCGGGAAAACCAATGTCAGAGAGCAGACCTCGGAGCCAAAGTATTTCGGAGCACGCAGCAGACATAGCTCGGTACTCAGCCTCGGTAGAAGATTTGGAAACTACGTCATTTTTCTTGCATTTCCAGGAAATCAGACTATCACCCAAAAACATGCACCATCCTGTAGTTGATCTGCGAGTATCCGGACAACCAGCCCAATCAGCATCTGAATAAGCTATGAGAGAAAGAGGATTGTCTGATGGAAAAAACAACCCGCGAGTCGGTGTGCGAATAAGGTACCGAATGATGCGACGAACAGCAGCCAGATGAAGGTGACAAGGATTAGTCATGAATTGACTCATTAGGTTAACCGCAAATGGGATATCAAGATGGGTGATCGTGAGGTAGATCAAGCTACCCACTAACTAGCGATATGCGGTCGAATCTGGAAGAAGGTCACCCTCCTCTTTACTGAGTTTGACATTCAGTTCAATCGGCGTATCAACTGGAGCTGAAGAAGTAAGGCCAACCAAGTCAATGAGGTCAACCGTGTATTTGTGCTGATTGAGAACTATACCTTTAGGCGATTGATGAACTTCAAGATCGAGGAAATACTGCAAGGGGCCGAGATCCTTCATTTGAAATGTCTGATAAAGAGAAGCTTGGAGTTCCTGAATCATTTGTGCATTGGGACCAGTAATGACAATGTCATCAACGTAGACCAGTAGCACAGTAATCCCGGACGGAGCATGATGTAAGAACATGGAAGGATCATAATGGCTAGGATGAAAATCCAAGCGGAGAAGAGCATCTTGAAAATTTTCAAACCAAGCGCGAGGAGCTTGCTTCAGACCCCAGAGGGAGCGACGGAGCTTAGCAACCATACCCTTCCCAGATGAGGACCCCGGAGGCAGATGTTTAATATCTTGAGTACCCGTGCCCAGGATTACTTTGGCCCAGGAAGGACCCTTAGTTGTTAACTGGTTTTTGAATTAGAAGTGTTAACGTGGACGTTTTAGAAAGGAAAGATAAGGAGTTGTTATACAACTCTAGTTGGCAGGCATGAAAGGACTAGGACTTTGTCTTCTCTTCATGTATAAATAAACCACGGTTCTCTTGTACGGTGATATCCAATTCTTTGAGAAATTCTGAGAAAGGAAGTTGTGAAGTTGTGGCAGAGAATTCAGGGGAAGGAGGTCACTGATGGATGTTCAATTCGCGTTCACATATTGCGAAAGCAACGATCGTTTACGAAAGGTGAGTGGATCTTCCTAATTATTTAGATGGTTTGAATCAGATGATTTTTAATGGATAATGATTCAATTACTCTGTGTTGATAAGTATGCAGTGATCCTCTTGAAATATAGAGTAGAATCTTGTTTTCGGTCAAGGAATTATATATGAGAGTTTGTGTAAATAATACAGGGTGAAAGGAGTGCAGAATCATGATAATCTATTGTGCAGGAATGGAAATTACATAAAATAGAAGCTGGCGTCAATGGCAGGAATTGACGTTAGGAGGTTGTGGGACCACATGGCCCACTGTATGAATGATCAGGATTATAGATCATCAGGAGAATCCATGGTCGACCAAGGAGAACCTGGACCCATGTGAGGTGGACCCCATTTGGGCCACCATCCACTGGATTTACTTGTTACAGGCGTGAGTTTAAGATAAAGAGGACTGTATGTCGTCAGGGGTTGTGTGACCCATCAGTGGACCTGATTGGAAATCGGGACCCCACATCTTGAAGGGGACCCATGGGCGATCTTAGAGGAGTGGGACATCTGGGATTTTTATCGGTGGGACCCACTGATCAATTAATTCAAAGAAATTCTAGGCGTGGATATAATGAAAACAGAGCAACTGTCGACATCTATGGTGGGACCCACTACCTAAATCAATCAGAGATTAGGACCCCACGTTTTGAAGAGGGCCCAGTGACAGTCTGAATGGTGGTGGTCCCATGTGGCCAGGGCTCCATCTGACCAGTTACCCAGAGACTTCAATTTTGTTAACCATAAAGGTTACTGTTTGCGTTTTTGAGTCTGAGGGGCCCAATAAAGATGTCTGATGGCCAATCGAATCCATTAAGAGCAAAGCCTATTCGTGGACAACCTTAGACATTAGGTCTGATCTTGGTTTGGTCCAGCGGGACCCACTGGATTTTATATCAAGGGCGCCAGACATATACTGATTGTTTATTTTATATACAGAATGTGTATTCTATGTTCTGTAGATAAAAATGAGTTCTGAGATGGGTTTAGTAATTGAGAAAGACTTGGACTTTTGGTCTAGAAATATTAAATAACTTTCTTTGAAGTGAGGTTTTGTGAATTATGATTAACTATGATTAGTTATGATTAACTGTGATTAATTCTTTAAATTGAGAGTAATTAATGCTATGTTTATAATATAGTGTGGGCCACCCCTATACTACTCAATACTAATTATGATAAGAAGTGGGGCAGAAACCAGTGAGATATGCATGAGTTGGGCGCACGCTGCTGCATGTGTGTTCAATTATATTATTTAATATTCATATTCTGGTTGTTATGTGATATTATGTGCAGTGTCCCAGACGTAAGTGGGATGTTGGACTTTGTGTCCGGGCCGTTTTAGCGGCTGATCCTTAGTGGACATAAGTGGCCATTACGATGGCTGGTCCTTAGTGGACGTGTCTGATGAGACAAGGTCATGATGACCAGTATACATATATATTATAAGGCCTTTGAGGCGTGGTAATGTGCATGGGCACGGATTTGCATATGGTCGTATACTTAATGACTATTTGATTATTGATTCAAATCTGTTGATTATGTGATGTTATGTTATATTTGACTTGTGTAATTAGGAAAATTCATTCACCAGTAATTCTGATGTTGTGTTACCCCTTTAGGTAATCAAATTGCGGGTGGGCCAGAGCGGATTGACGATCAGCACGTAGATTTCGGCATGCGTGGCTAAAAAGAGAGAACGAGAAAAGCTTAAATAGATGATGGAATCATTAGAACTTGTTTAGGAAAATTATTTAATGTTTAAGCATGTTATAAATTGAGTTTGAATTCTCAGAAATTTAATGATATTTATAATTGAAATTATTTTAGAGTTAAAAGCCTAATACCTTGTGAATATTATTTGATGTATGCATTGTTATATGATCACGATTCGGATATCCGATAGGGCCCCGGAATTCGGGTCGTGACAAAGGATGCATATAAACGTCTTCTTTGAGATCACCATGAAGAAACGCATTTTTGACATCCATTTGATAGAGAGGCCAGGACTAAGATGCAGCAACAGCAAGGATTATGCGTACAGTGGTCATCTTGGCAATGGGAGCAAAAGTTTCATCATAATCAATGCCATATTCCTACCGATTTCCGAGAGCAACAAGGCGCGCCTTATATCGATCGAAAATGCCATCTAATTTTAACTTGAGAGAAAAAATCCACTTACAGCCAATAGGTTTGACACCCACAGGAGAGGGGACAACATCCCACGTATGATTTTTCTCTAAAGCATCCAATTCATCTTGTATAGCCTGGTTCCAACATTTGTCTTGCACAGCCTGAGAATAGGATTGAGGAATGGAAGAGGACAAAGTGGCCATTAAGGAAGTATGGGAGAATCCATAACGGTCGGGTGGTACCGAAATGCGAGTGGAGCGACGCAATGAAGGATGTCCAGATGGACCAAATGCCGGAGGTGGACCGGATGTTGGAGGAAGATCAAGAGGGGGATCCCTGGGAAGCGCGTCTTGGTTCCGTCTGTGATACACAAAGTTAGGATTAAAGCGAACAACTGATGTGCTGTCAGGAAAACCAGGTAAAGACACCAAGGAGGAGGAGTCATGAGCTTCAAGATGTTTTTGAAAAAAATACCGTTGTTAAAAAAAAAACGACATTCTTAGAGGTCCGTAAGAGACGAATGTAAGGATCGTAGCAAAAGAACCCTTTCTGGAAAGGCGCATAACCTGAAAACACACACTGAGCTGATTGTGCGGTTAGTTTGGTTCTCTCAGAAGGAGGCAAGTGCACAAAGCAAATGGAGTCGAAAACATGAAGATCATCATAAGATGGAGATATCCGGTACAATCGGTAATATGGGCTCTAATTTTGAGGAGAGGTTGAAGGTAGACGATTTATAAGATGAGCTGCCGTAGCTAGTGCCTCAACCCAAAAACGGGTAGGAACCGATGATTCAAGAAGAAGGGAACGAGTGACATCAAGCAGATGTCTATTTTTCCTTTCAGTGACTCCATTCTGCTGTGGAGTATAAGGACAAGTTTGCTGAGAAATAATGCCTTTGTGTTGTAAAAATTTTTGAAAATCAGAGGACACATATTCCCCACCCGAATCAGATCGCAAGATTTTGATGCAGGTGGAAAATTGATTCTCAACATAAGCTAAAAAAACTTTAAAAATGGTGAAAACATCAGATTTGGAATGCAGAAAGTAAACCCATGTGAACCGACTAAAATCATCAATAAAAGTCACAAAATATTTGTAGTGAGCATGAGAAAGAGCTGGAGCAATTCCCCATATATCACTATAAACTAAATCAAAACACCGAGTGCTGTGTGAAGTGGAAATAGGAAAAGGAAGAGTTGTGCTCTTTCCCATTTTACAAGTAGCACAATCAAAAGGCACACAAGAAGATAAGCCAATAGATTTATTTAATAAACCAGAATTTAACATAAGGGACAAAGCCTTGGAATTAGGGTGTCCGAGTCTTTTATGCCACAATTGGCAGTTATCTCTAATAGAAAAACAAAACACATCATTGGCAACTCTAGTCCTAGAAATTTTAGAAAAATCCAGCGGAAACAAGTGTCCACATTTAGGTCCCCTCGCGATCTCCTTCCCGGACATCTGGTCCTGCACAACACAACCAGAAGAAGAAAAAGATATGTTACAATTATTTTCAACAAGTTGCCGAACTGACAATAGGTTTGAAGCTAAATTGGGACAAAGGAAAACATTTTTCAATGGGATGGGACCAGGGATGTCTCTAAGGGCAGTAATGGGAATAGTGCCTCCGTTAGCAGTTTGTATTTGAAGATTACCATTGTATCTTGTGACATTGGAGAGAGGGTTACGGGAATATGTCATTTGAATAGATGCCCCGGAATCAAGAAACCAAGTAGAAGATGGAGGCGAGGTACCTGAGAGACCAAAAGCAGAAAGGGCATTGACAATCATTTGCTGAACCAATTCAGGAGTCAGAGAAGATGAGGGCCCAGGCTGTGAGGGTGCAAATGTAGGAGTAAGCATATCTGAAGAAGAAACATAAGCATGCGGAGTCTGAGGCTATGGAGGCTGATAATGCGGAGCCTAATACAGTGGAGCCTGATGCTGTGGAGCCTGACGTTGTGGGCAGTGGCGACATTCAAAGATGATATGTCCCGATTTTTTACAGTAACTACAGACTTTCTGTTTGCATTGAGATGCAAGATGCCCAAATTTTTAACTGTAGCATTTTGTTTTGCTCAAGTCTCAAGACGGAGGCTGAGAAGCCTTATTGGCCGAAAACGCGACTGAATAGGTCTCAGTGTTTAATTGAGCCATATGGGCCGAGGTCAAAATGCGTTGTTCCTTGCGTAAGAGTTCATTCAGGCAGACATTCAAGGAAGGTAAAGGCGTCCGATTCATCAGAGCAGATCAGACACTTTCATATTCATTTCGTAATTTCATCAAAAATTGATCCCGCTGGCTAGAGGCCTAAAGATCGCGAATCACGATCAGAACGTCGGCAGCCACATTTGCATACATAATACTATCGTATTCCGACCATAGAGTACGGAATCCTGAATAGTAGTCTTGGATTGACAAGGTCCCTTGTGCGTATTCAGCAATCGCACAATCAAGATGGAATTGACGTGCTGAGTTATCTTGATGGTATACTTGCTTCAGATACCCCCACATGTCTTTAGAAGTGGGGTAAGGTTTGAGGTTCATTATCAGATGTGGCTCGACTGAACCCAGAATCCATGTTTTTATTTTTGCATCTTTAGTATGCCAAGCGGATATCTTCTTCTCATCTTCAGTGGGTTTAGGGTCAGATCCAGAAATATAGTGCCACAATTCCTTAGCTTCAAGGTATATTTGGAACTGAAACAACCAAGCGGGGTAATTTTTTCCTGTGAATCGGATGAAGGTAACCTCAAAATTTTCCATCTTCAATCGAGATTGGCCAAAACTGAGTGAAACAGTGAAAAAAGGCATCAAAAAAATCTAGCAGCAGTGAAGAGATGACGTCTAAATGTGGATAACAAACTATGTTGTGTGAAGTAGCCAAGATCCGACCAAGCAGTGAAGAAACAAATCAACAAAGAACAGTAAAAGCCCAAAAAAACACCCCAGGCGACCTGAAATTTGGCTGATGATTCTCTACGTGGGCCCCACTAATGGATCTGAACAATGATCAGATCATTGATCTGAGGAAGCACAATAGTCTGGCTTCTACTGAAAAAAGAATGAACTAATTCCCCCACAGATCCAAGATTTTGGACGGTCTAGATGGAAACAGTTTAAGAAAACTGGAAAATCTTGAGAATGAGCAAATCACCATCCTGAAAGTGCTGAAAAATTCTGAAAAAATCTCCAATATTCTTAGGAAGGCCAGGTGACCATGTCTGTAAAGTTTGCTGAAGATGGTGTGATGATTAGAGGTGGGCCACCATGAAGATGTCACTGCTGTAGTGTCTGGAATCTGTGAAACAGATCTCCGATCTGCCGTTCTTCAATAGAGATTGATTTCTCTATATCCTTATTGCCTTAATGATATGCAAGATCAAAAAACAAGATTTTCTTGAACATAGCTCTGATACCATGTCATTCCCATAATTGCAAACCACAAGAATGGAACGAGAGATATAGAAAACTGACAATTTGTGTCTTCTCTTGGAGAACGACCACCAATATATATAGGAATATACATGACTTCATCAAGGCTCTTATCATTCGTAGCATGCACAAGAGATTTTGGATTGTAATTTTGTGTCCTTCTCATTGGAGATTTTCTCCTATTATATAGAATACAGATGCCTTATCAAAGGCTACAAATCAGCTCTACAAATCAGCTAATCTAATTACAATCTGATATTTAAGGAAAGAATATCTAATTTACAATCTAACTAAAGGAAGAAAGCTGTGAATATTTGACCAAATCCAACGAGATTGGATACCACTGTATTGGGCCTGAGCTTGTGGGCCTGAACTTGAGTTTGACTTTGACAGTATTTGACACCCCCCCTCAAATTGATGTTGGGGAATCCACAAGCATCAATTTGCTAACCAAGATCTGATGGCGAGGTCGTGGAAGGCCCTTTGTGAGGATATCAGCATTCTGAAGATCAGAAGAGATGTGAGGAAGGCTAATCACATCACGCTTGTATTCGTCGCGTATAAAATGGCAATCAATCTCTATGTGTTTAGTGCGTTCGTGGAAAACCGGATTGGTAGTAATACGAATCACACTAGTATTGTCTGCATAGAGTGGTGTGGCACTAGCAGCAGGGAATTCGAGATCTGAAAGCAACCCGCGAAGCTAAAGAATTTCTGAACAAGCAGCAGACATGGAACGATACTCAGCCTAGGTGAAAGATTTGGAGACCTTATCTTGTTTCTTACATTTCCACGAAATCAAGCTATCACCCAGATACATGCATCATCCTATGGTAGAACGACGAGTGTCCGGACAACCAGCCCAATCAGCATCGGAGTATGCTTTGAGTGTGAGGGAGTTATTGGCTAGATAAAATAATCCATGGGTAGGTGTCCGAATGAGATATTTAATAATACGTCGGACGGCAGCCAAATGAAAATGTCGAGGAGCCGCCATGAATTGACTGACTAAATTGACTGCATATGAAATATCAGGACGAGTAATCGTTAAGTAGATCAAGCTGCCAACGAGGCGACGATAGAGGGTAGGATCAGAGAGAGGATCCCCACTGTCTTGCTGAAGTTTAACATTGACTTCTATGGGAGTATCGACGGGAGCAGAACCTTGAAGTCCAGCCATTTCAATTAAGTCGAGCATATTTACGTTGATGGAGTACGATGCCGTTTTTAGATTGATGAACTTCAAGACCTAAAAAAAAGGTTAGAGGACCAAGATCTTTCATGTGGAAAGATTCATGAAGAGAGGCCTGAAGTTGTTGAATCATATCTGTATCGGTACCTGTAATGATGATGTCATCCACATAAACAAGAAGAATAGTAATCCCCGTAGATGTATGATGAAGGAACATGGATGGATCATAAGGACTAGGATGGAACTCCAAGTGGCGAAGAACATTTTGGAACTTTTCAAACGATGCCCGTGGGGCTTGTTTGAGGCCATAAAGAGAACGCCGTAGTTTGGCAACGACACCCGTGATGATAGATGAAACTCCCTGAGGAAGGCGCATGTAGACATCTTCTTTAAGATCCCCATGAAGAAATGCTTTCTTGACATCCATCTGGTAGAGAGGCCAGGATTGGGATGCTGCGATTGCAAGAATAGTCCGAACAGTTGTCATCTTTGCTACAGGAGCAAAAGTCTCCTCATAATCAATACCATATTCCTGCCGATTACCCAGAGCGACAAGACGGGCCTTATACCTATCCAGAGTGCCATCAGGTTTAAGCTTGATAGAATAGATCCATTTGCAACCGATTGGCTTAACAGAAGAAGGACGCGGAACCACATCCCATGTCTAATTTTGCGCAAGAGCATCCAATTCGTCCTGCATAGCTTTGTTCCCACACTCATGCTGCACAGCCTGAGAATATGAGTTCGGAATAGATGTAGAAGACATGGTGGCCATCAAAGAAGTGTGGGTAAATCCATAACGAGTAGGAGGCACTGAAATCCGAGATGAACGACGCAATGGAGGGTCTCCAGATGGATCAGATGCAGGTGGGGGATCGTGAGAGGGACTAGCTGTGGTGGTCGCCGCTTTACTCCGCCGATGATACACGAAATTAGGATCAAATTTAACAAATGGTGTTTTGTCCGAAAAACTAGGTAAGGAAGCAATAGATGGAGACTCGACAGAATCAAGACTTTGTTGGAAAAAATATTGATTTAAAAAAAAAAACAACATTGTGGGAGGTACGAATGCGCCGTATTTGAGGATCATAACAAAGAAACCCCTTTTGATGACTGGCATATCCTAGAAATGCGCATTTAGCAGATTGGGCAGTAAGTTTGTTACGCTCAGAAGGAGGTAAATGGACAAAACACACCAATCCAAAAACATGTAGATTATCATAAGACGCTGCCGTTTTGTATAATTGATAAAAAAGACTCTCGTTTTCTAAAGAAAAGGAGGGTAATCGATTGATAAGATGGACAACAGTGCTAAGAGCTTCTGTCCAAAAATGTGTAGGAACAGAAGATTCAATAAGAAGAGAGCGAGCAACATCAAGGAGATGCCTATTTTTCCTTTCAGCGACCCCATTTTGCTGAGGGGTATAAGGACAAGATTTTTGAGAAAGTATTCATTTTTGTTGTAAGAAGGTTTGAAACTCTGTGGACACATATTCACCTCCCGAGTCAGAACGTAAAATTTTAATGCAAGTGGAAAATTGATTCTCAACATATGCTAAGAACATTTTGAAAACAGTAAAGACATCAGCTTTAGAATGCAGAAAATAGACCCATGTAAATCTACTATAATTATCAATAAATGTCACAAAATATTTATAATGAGCATGAGACAAATGAGGAGCAATACCCCAAACATCACTATGAACTAAATCAAAACACTGAATGCTCTTAGAAGTAGAGACAGAAAAATGAAGAGTCTTACTTTTTCCCAACTTACATGTAGCACAATCAAAAGAAACAAACTTAGAAAAGCCTAGTGAGTTTAACAATCCAGAATGAACCATTTGAGACATGGTTTTAAAATTAGGATGTCCAAGCCTACAATGCCATAATTGACAATTATTTTGAGCAGAAAAACAAAAAGCATTTGCGGAATTATTCCCAATTTTTATTAGATAGATGAAGAGAAAATAAGCGTCCATGTTTAGGCCCCCTCGCGATCTCCCTCCCTGACATCTGGTCCTGCACAACACAACCAAAGGAAGAAAAGGAAACATTACAGTTGTTTTCAACAAGTTGTCCAACGGAAAGAAGGTTTGAAATTAAATTGGGATAGTGATAAACATTCTTTAAGGGCAAGATACTGGAAATATCTCCAATGGCAGTGATAGGAAGATGTCCGCCATCGGCTGTTTGAACATGAGCATTGCCAGTATATTTTGTCAAGTTAGAGAGTTCGCACTGGAGTGAGTCAGGTGATTTGATGCTCCGGAATCAAGATACCAAATGGAAGAAGGGGAATTAGATTTACCTGTGATGCCAAGTGCAGAAAATGCATTGACGATCATTTGTTGAACTAATTCGGGAGTGAGAGCAGGGGAAGAAGAACCAGGCTGTGAAGGCACAGACGTGGACGCAGCAGCAGCAGGAGAATAGTTTTTCTGAGCAGCATAGGCATTGGGAGTCCGAGTTTGTGGACGGCGGCGACATTGAATAATGATATGTCCCTTCTTCTTGCAGTAATTACAGAATTTCTGGTTGCACTGTGTTGCAAGGTGGCCATATTTTTTGCAAGAGTAACATTGAACTTTGCTCATATCCCGAGTATAAGGAGTCGGAGAAGACGGTGAGAGCGTAAGGGACTGAGTGTTCCTTTGAGCAGAGTATGCAACAGGATATGTTTCAGTGTGCTTGTGTTCCAGATGGGCTTTTGTTCGAATACGTTGTTCTTCTCGCAGAAGCTCATTCAAACAAACATCCAAAGATGGTAATGGACTCCGGCTCAGGAGAGACGATGTTACAGTCTCATATTCCGGACGCAATTTCATCAAAAACTGGTCCCTGTGACTTGAAACTTGAAGGGCGTGTATAGTTTTAAGAACATTGTTTGGAACAGAAGCATATTTAATCCCATCGTATTCACTCCACAAGTTGCGGAAACCAGAATAGTAGTCCTGAATGTTCAAGGTGCCTTGACTGTATTCTGCAATTTCACACTCAAGCTGAAATTGGTGTGCAGAATTATCTTGATGATAAACTGTCAGCAAGTAATCCCACATCTCCTCGGAGGTTGTATACGGTTTGAGATTCAGAATCAGATGAGGTTCCACAGCCCCAAGAATCCAGGTTTTAATTTTAGCATCTTTGGTATTCCAAGTAGAGATCTTTTTATCATCCTCTGTGGGCTTGGGATCAGAACCAGAAACAAATCCCCATAATTCCTTGGCCTCAAGGTATAATTGAAATTGAAAAGCCCATGCAAGATAGTTTTTACCATCAAATCGAATCAATTTAACTTCAGACTTCTCCATTTAGAACCAAACAAAGAGAAGTAAAACACAAAAGTATGTGCAACATTGCAGAATCAACAGACAGAGAGCCTTGAATAAAATGGCAGAAAAAATTGGTCCAGGCGACCCTAAAACTGGAGGTTGATTCACTGCGTGGGGCCCACTGTTTGATCAGATGGATGATCAGATCAAGAAAGTGCAAGCGGTATCATAATGTCTTTCCAGTAATGCAAGTTTCACTAAAATCCATCCACAATCCAAGATTTTGTACGGCTGTGATCAAATTGATTTGATAAAACTGGAAAATCACAAGTGGGGTCCAAAAGCCTACCTCTGATCCCGAAAAAATGTTGCAAAAATCACCAAAATCATCAGTAGTGATGGTCGGCCATGGCTGTAGAATTTCCTGAAGAAGTCATGACGATCGCAGGTGGGCCATTGTTGATCATATCGTGACAGAAGACCTTCTGCTTCCAATAAACACAGATTACTGATCTGGTTGACGTCAAGATCACAGATCCCTGATCTGTGTGTTTATAAAACACAAGATTGAGTCTCCCAAGATCAATGAGCTTCTGGAACCAGATTCCTAAGAACAGATCCTTGATCTGTTTTGCTACGAGAGAGAAGAATGTCTCTCTGATAGAGTCCTTGAGGTTTTCAAAAGATGAATAACTGGAAGTCCTTACAAGAGAGGCTCTGATACCATATCATTCGTAGCTTATCATTCGTAGCATGCACAAGAGATTTTGGATTGTAATTTTGTGTCCTTCTCATTGGAGATTTTCTCCTATTATATAGAATACAAATGCCTTATCAAAGGCTACAAATCAGCTCTACAAATCAGCTAATCTAATTACAATCTGATATTTTAAGGAAAGAATATCTAATTTACAATCTAACTAAAGAAGGAAGAAAGCTGTGAATATTTGACCAAATCCAACGAGATTGGATACCACTGTATTGGGCCTGAGCTTGTGGGCCTGAACTTGAGTTTGACTTTGACAGTATTTGACAGCTCTTACATAGGAAATTAGCTAATTACATTAACCAAGAATCTAAGTTAGGAAAGCAATCAATGACTAAAATATGTACAGACTGTCTCAACATTGACCAAATCAATCCACGTAAGATGTAGCTTGCTAGACTGGATTGACTGATGGGCCTTGGGCCCCTTCATGGGTCGTGGGCCAACTTAACAATAATAAAACTATGAAACTAATGAAAGACTCAATTAGATAGCTAATCCTATAAGGAAAATTGTTCTTTTCCCTCCACATATTATTAGATTGGAATCTCGATATTGTACTGTAGATTAATTAGACCTGTGTGTATGAGGTGATAGACGATTGGCCAATCCCCTTAAAAGAGGCAGCTTGTGAGCTTGATTGTTGACTATTCTTGCACTTGTAATATATGTTGCACCAAGTCATAGGAAGACCTTTCAAGATCTCAAATATTCCCAACAACTGCCTTTGCAAGTGGGCCCCATAAGCACAACCATTCCTGACACTCTCTCTCTCTCTCTCTCTCTCTCTCTCTCTCTCTCTCTCTCTCTCTCTCTCTCTCTCTCTCTCTTCACATATGAGAACCTAATGAGGTCTACCAGCGAGGAGACGAGGGGGAGGGGGATGGGAAAGGCTATTCTTGTATAGGGGCAGAGGGGTGTGTTGTGCCTTTTGATATACATTGTTACACCATTCTCTATCAGCTTAAGCTTTTAGAGTAAGTTGTGGTTGTCAATATGGTATCAAAATGGGAGGTATGATGTTTTTAGTCCAGAGGGTTGTATTATGCCTTGGCACCATATATTCTCCCATGGAGTGTGTTATGTGTATGTTCTCGTGCGGAGTCCACACATGCAAGGAGTAGGTGGTTGTCAATAGGATTTTGGCCGGGGGAGTGGGGAACCTATCAACATCTAATATCAATGGTAAAAAAAGATAAAAAATATGAATGCTAAATCCAACAATTCTAACAATTTGGATGTACATCAATGATTATTTTCTTGGTGGCAATTCACACAGAAGGGGAGAGCTTTCTTTTATTTTCTTGGTTCGGAGGGGGGCGTTTGTGTTTGGGGATGTGGGTTTGTGAGTGTGAGGAAAGAAGAGATCAAAGGAAGTCCATAAATGATTATTGGTTAAGAGCTGACTCAAGAGAAATTCTCCATATATGTACATGAAACTTACATGAAAGAACTCTATAGTTGAGAAATTTTTTAAGAACTATTTTTGGTTTCAATCATGTTCAATGCCAAACTAAGTGTATTTTAAGGAACTTAAAATATAGAAAAATCACAAAACGAAGGACCAAAATACAGTATGGTACTGAAAAAAGAATACTGAATTCTAAAATAAACTTCCTTTTTCGGCATTGTTAATAAAGGATGATGCAGAATGGATTGCAAATAATATATGAGATAACAGCACAGTCAAGTTGATCTTGTTAAGCTATTTATCAGTGCAAGAGAATCTAAACATATTAGACAGAGCAAGTGCATATAAACAACCAAATTGCACTGACCTAAATGTATTACTTTCTGATAGTCCATTCTTGCTTGCCAAGAAGAGCTCCAATGCATGTATGACCTTTGAAGTAGAATACCAAAGATGTGGTCGATCAAAGGAGTTGGATATCTCATGTAATGAAGCTCTTCTTAATAAGTTTCCATTAAAATCATGATGTTTTCCAATAGTGGATGCTTTTGATATTGGAATGAACGCCGGATCAACATCTGGAAAAGCTACTATAACATCCCTGTTTTTATCCTGTTAAAGAATACCAAAGGTACTGATTAAAAAACAAAAAACTTACATGGAAGCAAAATTTTCAACCGAAACAAACAACTACAACACATGAGATTGTTGATTCCATCAATAGGCTCAAATGAAAAACCCCAATCACTGGTATCATCGGTTACTTATCTGATATAAACAAATAACATCTTTCTACAAAAATTTTCCTCTTTTCCTTTAATGTGAATTTCAGAAGTAAATTAATAACATCATGTTTACAAAGAAATAACTCCGCTAGTTTTTTTACTGCCAGTCCCAAGCCCGGGTAAAGGAGGAGGGTTGCGTTAGGTGGGTTGACAGCCAACGTAAAATTTTGTCACAACCCAAACATGAATTCTAAGATTGCAATATTCCAAGATCATGCAAGGGTGTTTCCCACTTTAAGTGACGCATTGCAGTGTTGCCCGGCTGTAGCAGAAAGTGCGCAAGGGCTACTGCACCATTCTGGACAAGTGCAGTCAAACAAGTTCGTCTAGCAGCATCAGAAGAGGAAGATTCGACTTGCTACTTGGAATATAGGAACCTTGATAGGCAAGAGAATGGAGTTAGTTGAGGTAATGAAAAGAAGAAAAGTTAGTGTAGCCTGTCTGTAGGAGACAAAGTGAAAGGGGGATAAAGCTATGGTCCTCGTTGATGGTTATAAACTTTTTTATGTAGGAGAGAACAACACAAGAAATGGATTGAATATAGTTGTAGATAAGGATTTAAAAGAGAAAATTGTAGGGGTAAAGAGATTGGGTGAAAGAATTATAGTAATTAAACTAGTGTTAGAGGAAGGCATAATTCATATCATTAGTGCATATGCTCTCCAAGCAGGATTAGATGAAAGTGTCAAAAGCAAAATTTGGGAGGAGATGGATAGTTTACTACTAGAAATTCCAACTAGTGTAAAGATTTTTTACTAGGAGGGGACTTAAACGGGTATGTAGGAACAGATAATAGAGGATATGAGAGAGTGCGCGGAGGACAAAGATTTGGATAAAAGAACGAGCTAGGAGACACTATCCTGGACTTTGCATTAGCATTTGACCTTATAATAACAAACAATTGCTTTAAAAAGAGAGGAGCATTTAATTACTTATAAAAGTGGAACTACCAGGAGCCAAATAGACTTTTTTTCTAGTTAGAAAACATGACCGATTGAATTGTAAAGATTTTAAGGTTATTCTAAGAGAGAGTTTGACCACGCAACATAGGCTAGTAGTTTTAGATATTTGCATTAGAAGTAGAAAGAGAGGGGTAGTAAATAAAATGTGCCCTAAAACAAGGTGGAGGGATTTGAAAGGAGAAATAACGACAGAATTTAATGATAAAGTGATTGATGAGGGAGAATGAGATTTTGAAGGAGAAACTACAACGATGTAGAATCAAATGACTAAATGTAGTAGAAAGGTTGCTAAAGAGGTGCTTGGAGAGCTGAAAGGGAAGAGACGATAATAAAGAAACATGGTGGTGGAGTGTAGAGGTTCAGGAAGCTGTTCGGGAAAAGGGACTTCACAAAGTTTTTTAGAGTACTAGGAATATGGAAAACTATGAGAGTAAAAGAAGGCAAAGAAAGAAGCTAAGAAAATAGTAAGTGATACAAAGTGCAAAGCATATGATGACCTATATAATAGATTGGGAAGAAGGATACTTTTAAGCTTGCAAAGATAAGAGAAAGGAAAAGTAGGGACTTAGATCATGTAAAATATATTAAGAGCAATGACCAAAAGGTTCTACTAAAGGGCAACGATATCAAAAAAAGGTGGAGGGAATATTTTAGCATACTTTTAAATAAAGACTATATAGGAGACATAAGAACAAAAGATAATACTTATAAGCAAAGCATACTTTTTTTGTAGAATTAGGTTGGTGGAAGTGAGGAAAGCATTAGAACAAATGGAGATAGGAAAGGGTATGGGTCTAGATGACATCCCGATTGAGGCTTGGAAATGCTTAGGAGAAGTTAGAAGGATTTCGTTAACTAGACTCTTCAATAAGATATTAATGATAAAGAAAATGCTGGATGAATGGAGAATAAGTGTTGTACTTGTAGTAGCTATATATAAGAACAAGAGATATATACAAAACTATACCAACTATCGTGGGATTAAACTTATGAGTCATACAATGAAGTTATGGGAGAGAGTAATGGAGCAAAGACTTAGAAAAAAGACCAACATATCTGAAAATCAATTTGGTTTTATGCCAAGCAATTAATGGAAAAATACCGAGGGAAGAGGAAAAATCTGCATACGGTCTTCATCGATCTAGAAAAAAGCATATGGCAGGGTACCTAGAGATTTAATTTCGCAAGTTTTAAATAAAAGGAATGTTCCAAGAGGTTATATTGAAATTATTAAATACATGTATGAAGGAGCAATAACGTGTGAGAACTACTTGTGGAGAGATAGGGGAGTTCCCACTGACAATAGGTTTGCATCCGGGGTCAGCCCTAAGTCCTTATCTCTTTGCACTGATTATGGATGAATTAACTGCTCATATTCAAGAAGAGGTACCATGGTGCATGTTATTTGCAGACGATATTGTGTTAGTAGATGAATCAAGAGATGGTGAGAATGCAAAACTTGAGAGAAGGCTTGAGGCTTTAGAATCCGAAGGTTTTAAAATAAGTTGTACAAAAACGGAATATATGGATTGTAACTTTAGTGCGCATATAGGAAGGGCTGAAACTACTGTGAGAATTGAGGACCATGAGATATCACAAATTGATTCTTTTTGCTACCTTGGTTTTATAATTAGTAAGGATGGGGAGAATGATGAAGATATTGAACATAGGATAAAAAACAGGATGGTTGAAGTGGAGACTTGTTTCTGGAGTGCTTTGTGACTGACGAATGCAAATAAGATTGAAGGGAAAATTTTATAGGACGGTGATTAAACCAACTATCACCTATGGAGCAGAATGTTGGCCAATCAAGAAGCAACACATCCACAAAATGGATGCTGCAGAGATGAGAATGTTGTCCTCTTTGTCTCATGCTTAGTGGTCCAGGGGTGTCTAATGGTGAATCTAGACTGTTTGTAAGTCCTTAATTTACCATATACCTCGGCTCTGATACCATATTACGACCCTTCAATATACATTGTTCTCGTCTTTTGGATGAAACCATGGAGAATATGGAATATGAGGATGAATGTCGTATCCCTTAGGGCGTGTTTGGATGTATGGTGAATTGAAGTATGGTGAGGTGAAGCATCAAATCAAGAGAGAATAAAATATAAGGGGTTACGATGGTGTTTTGTTTTTAGTTGTTTGATATGGAATCTTTGACTTTTTGTATAGAAAAGTGGAGTTTTTTTTTTTTTTTTTTTTTTGTCTTTTAGTGGAGGAAAGAGGTTGCTTTTTTGATTTTTTTTGAATAATTCGGAGGGAAGTTTGAAATTGTGTAGTTTTGATATGACCCCTTGTCATTTCTTGTTTGGATTCACTTTACTTTCACTTAACTAGTTAATGGCCAAACACACCCTTAGGGTCGACTGCCTTCTCATTATAGAAGGGCTGATTGCCCTATTTACAGTATCTTAATACAATCTTAGATCCAAAATTGTAGCTACCTAATATAGAAAGTATATGTGTTATGACTAGACTAATTATAGCTAACTAAAATAGGGCCTAACTGGGCTTGCGCAATTGGGCTTGATTGACAGTTCTGGTATTCGGTAACAACACAAGCTTTGATGTATCTTGTTATCAACATGGTATCGGAGCCAAGGTCATGTTTTTTGATAAGTCCACAGAATTGCATATTATTGTCATCATTTCATGTAGAATTTGGATTTATTTAGGGGAAAATTGTTTGAATTTCAAAAAATCATACATCAAGGTGTACAAAGATGATTTCATGTGAAAATTGGTTTAAATCTTAGAAAATGCATGTTTTATCAAAATTATTCCTTTTGGATTATTAGATTATCCTTTTGATTAACTTTCAATTTACACGCAAAGTTATGTATTTTCCTTGCACCGTTCGATCGTAAACGAAAATCTGAGTCAAATGGTGCATTTGCATGCTTTCAAATGTGGACATATGGGTTCCATGAATAGCATGATAGTTTTCTACATCACTTTTTAACTATTTTCACCTTTTTTTTTCGGAAACAGGATCCGTATGGAAAGAAAATTCAAGAGGAAGCAAGAGAGAGAAATAAAAGAATGAATGAGCAAAATACACACTGTGGGACCCACCCTATTGGCGTGAATCCCAAGGAAGGTCCGTACGACCAAGGGTGGGGCCCACTACCCATTGTTGCAAATAATTTCCTATTTTCTAGGAAATTCAAATTTCAAAGAAGACTCCACTTTTGGCAAGAAATAGTAGACTTCGGAGAAAAGCAAGGAGACCATACCAAGGAAGGAAAGAAGAAGAAAGAAAAGAAGGAAAGGAATCCAAGCTTGGACGTCTAAGTGGGGTCCACCACCAAGCTTGCACACCCCATGTGGGCCACATTTTGTTGCAAAAACTCAAATTCACCTCTCCTTTAATGAAATTCTAATTAGAGATGGGGTCCATGGTGGAAGTTTCCAAAGAAGCAAAGCTTGTAGCCAATTTAGAGTGTTGTGCAATAAGAAGCCAAACATGGAAAAACTTTCTAAATCCCTAAATTTTCTCCTCTTGTTTTTCCTCCACTTTCCTAATCCTTCTCAAACTTGGAACCCAAGCTAGCTCACTTTCCTAAACCTATCAAGTGTATCAACACCATAAAAAGACCCATATGTTGGACGTCCCATATTCCTAAGCTCCCTCTCTTAGATGTCTAAGGCACTCCCACACGCCCCACCCTCCTCTCTCTCTCTCTCTCTCTCTCTCTCTCTCTCTCTCTCTCTCTCTCTCTCTCTCTCTCTCCCATTGTTACTCACCCAAGGGGCTAATTACCCTTGGCCAACCACCACTTTGGGCCCATCCACCACCATCCCACCCTCCTAACACGATCTTCCTTAGCCTCTTCTTCAAGATTCGCAAAGATCAGTAATGCTGAATTTTTCAAGAGGATGCAGATCGAAGCTATGGAAGGCCAGCTTTGTTTTTCTGGGGAAATGGGTGTACTTTCAATAATTCTATTTGTCTTATGCATAGATAGGGTCAAAAACAAATTTGTTTGGCAATTTGACATATTCTTTGATGCCTAATTTTTGCCTAATTGGTCTTACGATAGCTAGCTTTGTTTTCCTGGGGAAATGAATGATTTTGGTGATAAATGCCTAATTTCACGTATTCTTTGATGCTTCATTTTTGCTTCTAGATATATAGCATGCTTAGAATCAATGTGGATTTGTGCAAAAGATCGAAAGTGTCACCATTGTTTTAATAATCATTCTAGAAGTTGGTTGTTTAAAATAAATTTGTTTTGTTCTTTTTCTAAAATATATTGGTGACTTATTTTGGAAAAAAGAGATATGAAGCTATTCCTACTTCCAATCATTGTTTAAAATAAATTTGTTTTGTTCTTTTTCTAAAATATATTGACGACTTATTTTGGAAAAAGAGATCTGAAACTATTCCTAGTTCCAATCATTAGAAGGAAAGTGGATCCTGGATCCTTTGAATGTTGTTTTAATTCTATTTATTTCTGATTTTTTTTATTTTAAGTTGCCTGTTCTAATTTGTATTCTTTTGTTTCAGCATTCTTTTATAGTTTAGGATTTTTAGCTCATGAATTTCTTTTTATTGAGTGTAATCATTGTAATTAATTTTATTCAATAACCCAATTGATTGTATAGATTTTAATTAGGCTAAAATTAGAGTTCAGTTAAGCTAGATCAAGCATGTTGCTTCATCCATCCATGTGGATCGACCTCGGACTCACCGAGTATTATTGCTTGAAGACTTCCCTACACTTGGGGTTCGCATCATGTTTGAATCCATGGGGATGTGTTTCTGTCCACATATGGTCATTTGGCATGCTTCTGTCCACGTGCGGAGCCCCACACATGTGGGAGGCTATCTGGACCCTTTGATACACATTGTTTTGTCAAACAATGCTGGTACCAGATGGAGAACTTTACTTGAAGAAATGGTGTAGGTTTACAATGTACAAAATGGAGACCTAGGTGCAGAGTTTTCTTTTTATGAAAATTCACTCACTTGTCATCTTTTACCGACAATTACTGTATTTCGAAATAACACCTGAAATTCATTATTTGTATTCTATTTTACCCTTAATTTACATCATGTCTAGCCTCTATAATTCCAAAGTGCTCTTCTCATGTAGGTTAGTACTAGCTTTGATTGGTGTTATTTAATTGTTTGCAGATTTTGACATAGGAGACACGAGTGAGAGCTTTGCAAATCTTATGAGGATGAGACCAAGTTCCCGGAATCCACCTCATGAGACTACCAAAAACTTAGAACTTTAGACCTTTTTATGCTGCCTTTGAGATTAGTTGAATGTTGCTGATGTTGAGTTGAAATGTCTAACTTTATAGTTGAATTTTGGTATATTGAACTTTCATGGTTTAATTGATATATGAACCTCACTTTGGCATTATAAGAATCAAAGAGAAATGTTTCTGCTGCACTATTCTTGTATTTGACCTAATGTGTTATCTTATGTTTATTAGTCATATCGTGCTGCGAAGCATGGATGTCCGGGTTCCAGGGAGACACTATGTCCATTTTCCTGTTCATTTGCTACTGACTGATAGCCAGTGGTGATTGGAGTAAACTAGTGTTGTAGTATGATAAGTTACTGTTCTCTTGGTAGTTCACATCCTTTACAAATGCAGGTTGCATCAATGACCACGACTCCAGTGCTTTAAATAGTTTCACATTGCTTTTAGGATACATGATAAATGAATCTGCATGAAAATAAAGCAGTTTAAACAGTAGTGAATTTAATTAGTTCAAGGTAAATGTCTACTGCTTAAGTTGATTTGTTAGTTTCCAGTAATGCAGCAGTAGATCTAATCGAGTTACGCCAATTCCTTGTTAGGCCTGTCTGTATTGATGACGAATAGCAAAGATAAATATTTTGTCCTGAGTAAGAAAATAACGACAGATATTGTATGCACCACTTCCAGTCTAAACTTCAAAAAAATTATACAACTTACAAAAGAACCATCAGTGCAATTATACACAGTGCTATGTAATATAATCCAGGCTTCTCTGATTGCTGCAATAGATCTTCCATATCGTCTTGTTGGATACTGATCAATCCACATCTGAGACCAAAATTAATTAATTAATACATAAGAATGACGTGAACGAACAAAAGTTGTGTTTTTTTTATTTTATTTTATTTTATTATTTTATTTTTTTAAGACAACTGAATAGTTAGGTTTTATCTTTAATGTATATTCGAAATCAAAAGACACTGTAGAAAAAAATAGTATTTCACTAGCTTGGTTTATTGTAAGGGGCATTATGAAATTAAGGCAATCAGGGTAAAATGAAATTTATAAATAATAATGTTACTCTACTGGTCTACTTTAATATAAAAATTTGTGTTACTGTGGATCGGAAGGTATGCACTATTTCTTTTCAATCTCTCTCTCTCTCTCTCTCTCTTCTTTATTTTCTTCTTCCTGCACCTGTACCAACTCAAGTTGGTATCAAAGCCTGGGGAGACAGGTCATCAGTTGATGGACAGGGTTGTGCAAGTTAACCAACCGATGAGATCAACAGTTGTACTGTCAGCTAAGGACATTGGAGACCCGTACATGTTGGTTCCCCAAGTGGGGAGAAGTTGGGATGCTTCTCAAGTCCTTTTAAAGGTTTTTCTCTTGGTGATTTTTTGTTACTGATCAGCAGGTCTGTGGATGAATATTTCAACCATGGTAGATTGGACTGATCTGGGGTTGGTTTCTAACAAGCAACAGAAGACAGAATTTTGGGAGAAAAATAGAGTGCCTCTGAATGAAATTAGCCACTGTAATATCCTGGACCTTATGGGGCCCAAGGTGGTGTAGTTCAAATAAATAAGTCACTGTGGACCCTAGTTTTTGTTTATCAGTTAGTTAACTTTAAATGTGCGACCAGTTGTTTAAGATAAATTAAGATTTAAGTAGAGGGACCCTTTGGTGTCATAGCGGCTATGAATTCATGATAAATAGTATAGTGGGACCCCACCTAGGGGTGTGTGCCAACTTCATAGCAAAAGAGGGGAGTGGCGCATGTTTCCTAGTTGGATACTGGGACATGCATGACACTCCTATGGGGGAAGGACCGCTTGAATGATATATATCTGTGAAGACCCCTTCTTTTGCATTACTCTATCTCCTTTCTAGACTTTTGATAGAAAGAGAAAACCCAAGAGACGTTTCTTGAGAACTAGAAGAAGACACAGTCTTGCGCGAGGAAGAATAAGACAACCAGTCAAGGAGCAAATAGCGGATGTTCTATTGTTGACCTCACATTGCAATTGCAACGCTTGTTTACAAGAGGTGAGTGAGTTTCCCATATCTATCCAAATAATGTTCTCATTATAATTAAGGGATTAGAAACCTTAGCAAGCAACAGGGAATACTGTTGAGTTTTGAATTAAGAAAGGAATGAAGTGTTGTGTGAGATCTGCCATGGGAAACATAATCCCATTAAGCCGATTGACGTAGCCAAGATCCGCGATCGAACAATCGATCAATCTCCCGAAGGATTGATCGAATCCAAGATGGATTCCAGCCACTAGGGCAACCTCACAAGATGAGAAAACACCATAATTGAAGAGAAAACTCTCATAACTCAAAAGATTAATTGATAATAAGCATGTCTATTACAATGAGGCCTAACATCCTTTTATAAAGGAGTTGTCTTGATCCCTAAGCAACTATATTTCCTAATATATGAATCATATCTAAAATAAAAGGGAAACTAACAAATATTAATCATAAAACACCATAATTGAAGAGAAAACTCTCATAACTCAAAAGATTAATTGATAATAAGCATGTCTATTACAATGAGGCCTAACATCCTTTTATAAAGGAGTTGTCTTGATCCCTAAGCAACTATATGTCCTAATATATGAATCATATCTAAAATAAAAGGGAAACTAACTAATATTAATCATAAACAAACCAAACTACTAAATAATATTTCCTAACTAAATGGATGTTCCCTTGGGCCTATGGACTAGACCTAATGGGTTGGCCGACCTATTGTCTGGCCTGCATCAATTCTCCCCCGCTTGAAAAAAACGTGACTCTGGCGAGTTGATAGCCTGATAAAAAGGGAGAGAATTCAACCACAACTTCTGAAAAATGTTCGCTGGGTCGAAAATCAATCGCACAAACATCCGTTTCTTCTTTTGATTTGCATTCTCATGACATGGCTTGGAAGTTTGATGCAGTCCTTTACACCATTGAGAGGTAGATGGGAGGTTTTGCTTCTGATGATGTCTATATTGAGTTCGGATGTGTAATCTGATCATTAGAAGCTTCAGTTGCTGCCTTTGTACCGACAGAGCGTGAACATTGACTATCCAGCGGTGATCGCCGAAAATGAAGTCAATGTGAGGAACTTCAATTACTTGATCTACTTGTGAAACTACTGGAACAATGGACTTGATTTCTGATGGCCCAATTGGATTTTCTGGAAGTGGTATGACAATTGGAACCACTGGATGTTCAATCTTCTCACTAACTTGATCAGAGTATTCAATGTTTGCTTCTCCTTGTTCATCTTCAACCTTTTGCAGCTCTTGATTGACATTGCCTTGATCAATATTGTTTATGCTCACGAAATCATCTTTGCCATGAACTTGCTCTTTGATGTCGTCCTTGATGTCTTCTGGCTTCACTTGTGGCGCAGTCATGACTTCAGTTTCAACTGTTTACTCTTTTTGTGACTTTTCTGTGGAAGGCGATGATGTAGACGAAGACGGGGCTGTTGAATTCATTGGAACGAAAAGAACATTTTTTTCCATTCCACAAAATGGTATATGTATTCGCCTCGTTATCATGGTGCACATTTCGATCAAAAATCCATGGATGTTCGAAAATAATATGAGCAATATTCTCATGGATCACATCACACCAAATTTTGTCTTCATAATGGCCCATTTTGAATTATACCAAACATCTATGAGTGATGGGGATGACTGTAGAAGATAATGTGGCCTAGTCCCACTAGGCCCATAATGTGGCCCAGTCCCACTAGGCCCAGCCCATCATGGGGTTGTACATAGCTGTAATATAAATCCCACGTGGGATCTTCTTGGATTATATTCCTTTCTTCTCTTATTTACTTCCTTGTATAGATTAGGAGATTGATTATTCATTATTCTGATTGTATTGATTAGGGCCCTTGATTAAGGTATAATGTAATTATAAATAGACAATCGATCCTCCCATTGAGGTATCACTTTTCATCCAAACTTCTCTCTCGTTTTCCTCTTCATATTATTTCATGGTATCAGAGCCTGGGTGCTTTATTTGCACTATTTGTGCTGTCTGCTGCTGGATTGCTTATCAGACACCTCCTCTGCTGTTTTAAGCAGACTTCATCTTGTTAGTTGCCTTTTGCTTCGCTGGTTATTTGATTTCTTTGGTACTACTTGCTGCTGGCATTGTTGCTGTGTGCATATTTGTTGTTGCTGTTATTGTTTGCTGTCCTTGGTTGCTCTCTGTTGCTGTTAGTATTGTTGCTTCCTTTCTCCTATGGACAAGTATGACGTTATTCCTGTTAAATTCAATGGTACTAATTATATGGCCTGGTCATTTCATCTAAAGAATTTTGTAGAAGGACAAGGCTTGTTTGGTTATCTTGATGGATCAATAACTAAACCCACTACAAATACAACTGACACAAAAGCATTACCCACTTGGTCTAAAGAAAATGCTAAGGTCATCACGTGGATTCTTAACTCCATTGATCCTTCTCTTGCCATTGCTCTTCAAGCATATACTGCTGCATCTGATATGTGGGGACATCTCAAGAATATTTATCATCAAACAAATAAAGCTCGCAAATTTCAATTAGATAATGAAATTGCAAAATTCAGTCGAGGCGATAAATCTGTACAGGCATACTTCAATGGATTTCTCACTTTATGGGCTGAGGGGGATGCTATGATTATTCAGACTGTGTCTGCTGGGTTTCTCTCTGAGGCTCTTAAATTACAAGAGGAAACCCACATCAACCAGTTCCTGATGAATATCCGACCCGAATTCGAATCTGTTCGGTCTGCTCTCATGAATAGGGAAGTCTCTGCAAACCTGGATACATGCTTCCAAGAAGTCCTTCGAGAAGAACTTCGCCTCAACTCTCAGCATGCCATTCTTGAAGAACCAAAGGCCTTCCTAGCTCCTCTCCCGGCTGATTCGCCTCTCCTGGCAGCCCCCAATCAGAAGCTTACTCAATGCTATGAGTGCAAAGGATTCGGTCATATAGCCAAGAACTGTCGAAAGAAAATGGTTTGCAGATATTGCAAACGCTCTGGTCATCTTATTGATGATTGTCGCAGCTTACAGCGAAAGAATGGGCCCTAGCAGAAGCAAAATCCTTCCACTGTGCCCAGACAAAATGCTCCAGCTGCGTTCCAAGTTCAAGCACCTCTCCCTGATATAGAAAGCACTTCTTTCGGGGCTGTGTCCATGACTCCAACCCAGATTCAAGAACTGATTCAGAACACGGTGACCTCTGCATATGCATCTGTGGGCTTTAATGGTGGTCGGTATCAAACTCATTCTCCTCTAGCATTTCCTGCTTTTCATTCTTCAATCTCTCTGTCTTCCTCCATCACCCCATCTACCTGGTTTCTAGATTCAGGAGCATCAAACCACATGACTTCTGTGGAAAGTAGCTTTACAGCCTCTCACCCTTACCTTGGCAAAGACAAAATCACCACTGCTAATGGAGACCAATTAATCATTTCTGGAATTGGTACCATTACTTTATCTAGTGTCTCTGGCCAGTCCCTCCACCTTTCCAATGTCTACTTTGTTCCCAAATTATCAGCAAATTTACTTTCTGTCGGGCAACTTATTGATGATGGGTATCATATTAACTTTTCTTCCACTGGTTGTGTCATACAGGGGCGGCAAACTGGGAAGGTGATCGCGACGGGGAGTAAACATGGTCGATTGTTTCTGCTGGACATTGGACATCGTTCTCTATTTTCTTCTTCTTCTCCTAATTTCAATAAAATGTGGACTATGTGGCATAGTCGTCTTGGTCATGTGAACAATGCTTATTTACTTTCTTTGTTTAAAATTGGTTGTTTAGAACCCACTATTGATAATAAAATGATGTCCTCTTTCCTTCAATCAAAGTGTGAAACATGTTGCTTGAGTAAGAGTCATATTTTGCCATTTCCTATTCATCGTTCTTGTGCATTATCATCTTTTGATATTATTCACACTGATGTTTGGGGTTTTGCACCCACATTGAGTAGGACAGGGTTTAAGTATTATGTGACATTTATTGATGATCATTCTCGATTCACTTGGATTTACTTTATGCGCTTCAAATCTGAATTATTTTCTTTTTTCCAAAAGTTTTACAATATGGTTCACACACAATTTAAGAAAGATATAAAAATTCTTAGGTCTGACTCTGGTGGAGAATACATGTCCCATGATTTTTCTGCCTTTCTTTCTGATAAAGGCATTCTTCACCAAAAATCCTGCCCACATACTCCACAGCAAAATGGTGTTGCGGAGAGGAAGAACAAGCATATTCTTGAAACTGTTCGTACTCTCCTACTTGCATCCTTAGTTCCTCCAAATTTTTGGTGTGATGCTGCACAGACTGCTGTGTATCTCCTCAATCGTCATCCTAGTTCTGTTCTAGGAAAGACTACTCCATATGAAGCTCTTTTTGGTCATACTCCTTCATATTCTCACTTACGTGTTTTTGGTTGCTTGTGCTTTGTCCATCTTCCACCTACAGAGCGCACTAAGCTGTCACCACAAGCTGCAAAATGTATCTTCCTAGGCTACAGTACTGAACACAAGGGATTTCTGTCATGACCACTCCGAGAAACGCATGCGAATATCTCGTAATGTGATCTTCTTGGAACACGTTCCTTTCTTCTCTTTGCGTTTGGATACTCATCCTGTTACCGTGTCTTATCTGCCACAATTCCCTGAGACTACTTCTCCACCACCTATTACCAATGTCTATGTACGGCGTAACACAATTCCTCCTGTGGGGCCTCCTTCTCCTCATCCTACCCCAATGCTACCTACTGCACCCTCAGGTATTAATACTTCCTCTACTGATAGTGTCATATCTCTGCGACGCTCTAGTCGTCCTTCTGTTGCTCCTGACCGATATGGCTTTCCTGCTCTTTTTACTTCCTTGGATAATGCTCCTATACCAACCTCTTATTCACAGGCGTCGAAGATTGCCTATTGGCAGAATGCTACGACTGAGGAGTTGCTTGCTCTTGAAGCGAACAACACATGGGACTTGGTACCGACTCCTGAACGAGCCTCTGTGATTGGCAGTAAATGGATCTACTTGGTAAAAGTTAACTCTGATGGGAGTCTTGATCGCTACAAAGCCAGATTGGTAGCGCAGGGTTACAAGCAGGAGTATGGCATTGACTATGAGGAGACATTTGCACCAGTGGCTAAAATGACCACCGTTCGAACTCTTCTTTGTGTCGCTGCAGCTCGCAATTGGCCTCTATGGCAAATGGATGTCAAAAATGCTTTTCTTCATGGCGATTTGAAAAAGACTGTCTACTTAAAACCTCCTCCGGGATATGCGTGTCCTCCTCAGCATGTTTGCAAGTTGCGAAAATCTCTTTATGGACTTGAGCAGGCTCCCAGGGCTTGGTTTGATAAGTTCCGGCTAGCAATTCTTCAAGCTGGGTTTCATCAGTCATTCGGACAGTTCACTATTTCTTAGATGGACACCGAAGGGTTATACATTCCTTTTAGTCTATGTTGATGATATGATTATCAGTGGCAATGATATTCAGGCATTACGGATCTCAAGCACCATCTCACTCGCCATTTCAGAATGAAGGATCTTGGTCCTCTCACTTACTTTCTGGGGCTTGAGTTTTCGCATACCAAATCAGGAATTCGGGTCCATTAGCGTAAATATGCTATTGATTTGATCACCTCAGCAAGACTTGATTATGCTCATACTTTTGATACGCCGATGGAATTAAACAGCAAACTTAGTACAGAGGATGGTCCTCCCTTGGATGATCCCTCTATTTTTTGGCGGATAGTTGGTAGTTTGCTCTACTTAACTATGGCTCGACCTGATATTTCTCATGCAGTTCATACAGTTAGCCAATTTGTGGGCAATCCTCACAAACCCCACCTTACTGCTGCTTTGCGCATACTCCGCTATGTTAAAGGCACTCTTACTCATGGTCTCTTTTATCCTTCTGATTCTTCTCTGCGATTATCAGCATATGTAGATGCCGATTGGGCTGGTTGCCCTGATTCTCGGCGATCTATTACTGGCTGGTGTATGTTTCTTGGCGACTCTCTGATTTCGTGAAAGTGCAAGAAGCAAACCACTGTGTCAAGGTCTTCTGCTGAGGCCGAATATCGGGCAATGTCGTCCGCGAGTGCTGAAATCATTTGGCTCCGCCGTCTTCTATGTGAATTCGGTGTCATTATTCGTAGTTCTACACCTCTTCATGGGGACAATACTAGTGCTACCAGAATTGCTAATAATCCAGTCTTTCATGAACGGACGAAGCACATTGAGATTGATTGTCATTTCATCCGTCAGCATGTCGTCACTGAAAAGATAACCTTGCATCAAGTCTCTACTCATGACCAGTTGGCGGATATCTTTACCAAAGCACTTCCCAAACCGCGCCATCATGATCTCACTGGCAAATTGCTGTTTTCTGCATTACCACATCAATTTGAGGGGGAGTGTAGAAGATAATGTGGCCTAGTCCCACTAGGCCCATAATGTGGCCCAGTCCCACTAGGCCCAGCCCATCATGGGGCTGTACATAGCTGTAATATAAATCCCACGTGTGGGATCTTCTTGGATTATATTCCTTTATTCTCTTATTTACTTGTATAGATTAGGAGATTGATTATTCATTATTCTAATTGTATTGATTAGGGCCCTTGATTAAGGTATAATGTAATTATAAATAGACAATTGATCCTCCCATTGAGGTATCACTTTTCATCCAAACTTCTCCCTCGTTTTGCTCTTCATATTATTTCAATGACATGACCATTAGTCCAGGTGACTTGGTAGGGCTTAGGAAGCTTCTCAGTTGGCCAATGAAGTTCGTCAATGACCTCTTAAGCGACAAAATTTATTACTTTAATATCCTGAGTTACATGAGCACAGGATTAGTCTGGCCCAGGTAGTATCTTAGTTTAGTTCTTATTATGGAATTAGAAGTGTTGGTTATTATTAATTTGGTAGTATTCCACGTGATTGAGTTTGGAAAGGAGTGGAGTTGTATAACAACTCTAAATAGGAAGTTTGAGATGACTAGAATTCCATCTCCCCTTTAAATATATATATATAACCAACGACCACTGCAATGGTATCCTATTCATCTTCCTTGGAGAAAATCTGAGAAAGAGAGCTTGGTCATTGGAATCTAGGGGAAGAAGAGGAAGAAGCCAAATAGTGGAAAGACGATCATCGGATGTCCTTTTCGCGTCCGCACATCGCAAAAGCAACGATCACATACCAGAGGTGAGTGGATCTTCCTAATTTTGTAGATGGTTTAAATCAGATGATTTTTAATGGACATACTAAAGGTGAGTGGATCTTCCTAATTATGTAGATGGTTTAAATCAGATTATTTTTAATGGAGAATGATTCAATTACTCTGTGTTGATAAATCCAATTGAACTATATAGTAGAATCTTGTTTTCGGTCAAGGAATTATATATGGGAGTCTGTGTGAATGATACAAGGTGATAGGAGTGCAGAATCATGATAATCTATTGTGCAGGAATGGAAATTTCATGAAACAGAGGTTGGCGTCAATGGCAGGAATTGACGTTAGAAGGTTGTGGGACCACATGGCCCACTGTATGGATGATCATGATCAAGAGCATAGATCATAAGGAGGACCCATGGTCGACCCAAGTAGACCTGGACCAATAAGGAGTGGGCCCCACCTGGGCCCTCATCCAATTATTATAATGCAGAAGAGGCGATAGATACCAGGTTGGTGTCTTCATAACGTCAAGCCTCAGTGGGACCCATCTGGCCATTGGATTGGAGATCAATTCCATCCATTATGTGGGGGACCCCTGGGCGACCATAAAGGAGTGGGACGTCTGGGATTTTTATCAGTGGGACCCACTGATCAATGAATTCAATTACAGCCAGGCGTGATTTAGTGTAGAAAACAGTAAACATCAGTTTTGACTTGTGGGCCCAAGAATATGATCTGATGATGGATCGGATCCAATGGTTTGATGGTTTACCCTTGGGCGATCATGACCTAGAGGTCTAATATTGGTTTAGTTGAGTGGGACCCACTGGATTCTATAAGAAGAGTGTTGCAGGCCTGAAATTGAAGAAAATAGGGCTGTGGGTCGACATCTGCATTGGGACCCACTATTTGATTTTATCATACATTAGGACCCCACATATTGAAGGGGGCCCAGGGACTGTCTGAATGGTGGTGGTCCCATGTGGCCTGGGCTCCATCTGCCCAGTTATCCAGAAACTTCAATTTTGTCAACAGTAATGCTTATTCATCAATTCTATTTGTGTTTGTTGAGACTGTGGTGCCCAGTAAAGATATTTGATGGTAAATCCAATCCATTAAGGGTAAAGCCTATACTTGGGTGACCTTTGACATTAGGTCTAATCTTGGTTTGGTCTAGTGGGACCCACTATGCCTGCAGACGTGTACAAACTGGTGACTGGTTCTGTTTGTTTGGGTGTGGATGTGTGCAATTGTAATTGTGTTTAGCCCAAAGATTGGTAGGTAATGATCATCTAAAGTTTACATACAGATAACTAAAGATTAGATGATTAATTGATTGTGAATTAGTGATTATGATCAATTTAGCCGTGATTAATTATATGCATTATGATTACTTATGATTTGTTTTATGGTGTGGACCAACCATATTCCAACAATACCAATTATGAATTGGAGTGGGGCAATAACCAATGAATCTAGTAAGGGTTGGATCCACACTGTTGATTATGTAAATGATGTAAATTGTTAATAATACTGAGTTGTGGTTCTTATGTGTTGGTGAGGTCCCAGACTTGGGATGTTGGACTTAGTATCCGGGCCGTTATAGCCGCTGGTCCTTAGTGGACGTGAATGGCCATTGAGTTGGCTGGTCCTTTGTGGACGTGTCTGATGAGACAGGGTCACCATGACCGGTATACATGTATACGATAAGGCCTTCAAGGCGTGGTAATGTGTATGGGCACGGATTTACATATGGTTGTATTTTTAATGATATTTGATTATTGATTCAGATTTGTTGATTATGTGATGTTATGTTATATGTGACTCGTGTAATTAGGAAAATTTATTCACTAGTAATACTAATATTGTGTTGCGTGCTTCAGGTAATCAAATTGCGGGTGTGCCAGAGCGGATTGACGATCAGCACGTAGATTTCGGCATGCGTGGCTAAAAAAAGAGGACGAGAAAAACTTAAATAGATGATGGAATCATTAGAACTTGTTTAGGAAAATTATCTAATGTTTCAAGTATAGTATGGATTGAGTTATATATAAATTTTGAATTCTCAGAGATTTAATGATATTTATAATTGAAATTATATTTGAAGTTAAATGCCTATTACCTTGTGAATCTTATTTGATGAATGCATGGTGAATAATGCTGTATAATCACGATCTAGATATCCGACAGGGCCCCGGAATTTGGGTCGTGACAAAGTGGTATAGAGCATAAGGTTTTGGGCAATTCAAAGAATTAGTAACCCATAGGTCACGTGGTGAGGACGTTTGGGCGTCAATGATAGGGATTAAAGTAAGATATGTTGTTAGTGATCTTTTAGCTCACAAATTTTTCTTTCTGCAGAAGGAATAAGACAATGGACAATATTACTAGAAATGATAATGCGAATAACAATGTTCGGCCAAACAATGGAACTATGGAGATGCCGGAGTACGCCCAACAAATGTTTGAAAGCTTTATGAAGGCATATGCGCAAGTCCAAGAGCAGATGTCTGCTATTTATCACCATCAAAGTGAGAATGGCGAGGGACACAGCCATAACAGAGATGGTTCGGGAGAAGGCAGCTATAATGGGGGCAGGAACCGTGAAAGTGATACCTTATACAAAAGATTCAACGAATTTCACCCCAAGAGCTTTGAAAAAACAACTAATCCTTGGGATGCAAATAAATGGGCAGAACACATCGAAGGCATCTTTGAAGTTATGGGATGTATAGAACATCGAAAGCCATACTTGCAGCATTCAAATTAGAAGGTGACACAAAAGAATGGTGGAAGGCAGCCAAGAGGTCATTCAATGGGCAAGAAATAGAGATCACTTGGGCTTTCTTTAAGAGGGAGTTTATAAAGAAGTTTATACCAGATCATATTAGGGCTCAGAAGAAGAGAGAGTTTCAAACTTTAGTGCAAGGAAATCCGACGGTAGCGAAATACGCCCTCTAGTTCACCGAGCTGTTACATTTTGCTGAAACATTAGTGGCTACAGAAGAAGAAATTATGGAACGATTTGTAAACGGCCTTAGGCCAAACATAAAAAAAGACGTGCAGCTGCATGAACCGAAGACTTATGCTGAAGCCCTAAGAAAAGATTTCGTCTCAGAAGAAGCCATCAAAGATATAAAGAGACAAACTCAAATGATGTCCATTGAAGGGAAAACAGATAACTCCAAACACCAATTCCCTAATAAGAAACAGAAAACCGGAGCCAAGCCGGTCTGCAACCACTGCGGGGGATCCCACGAAACAAATCAGTGCCGGAAAAGATCTGGAGTGTGCTTTGGGTGTGGGAAGGGAGGTCCTAAGGTAAAAGATTGTCCGGAAGCCAGGGAGAGAAATCAGGCCAAACGGAAAATCGGATGTTATGGTTGTGGTTAGGAAGGACACCAGGTTAGAGATTGCCCTAGTAAACAGGGAAGGAATCAAACCCAGACACAAGGACAGGAAAATCAGCAGGGCCGCCAACTAGAGCGTCCACAAAACTAGCGTTATTATCAATAGAACCAGACACATCAGCCCCGTGGAAAGCAGCAGAACCCACCCCAAGGACAGCACTACTACCTTGGCAGGAACATTCAAGGAGGGAATCAAGCGCGACAACAGCAGAACGGACTCACGATGATGTGGAAGCGGCCAACCATGTGGTCGAGGGTATGGTTTTAATTTCCAAATTTGAAGCTAATACTTTATTTGATTCTGGTTCAACACATTCTTTCATCTCGCATACTTTTGCTACTAAGATAGAAAACTCCTCCTCAACTTTGACTAATGCATTAGTAGTGTCTACACCCATGGGGGAGCAAATATGTTCTAGAACCATATTTTATGACTGTATGATAGAGATTCGGTAAGCCCGGATGCCGACTAACCTGGTATTGATACGTATGAACGACTTTGATGTCATATTGGGAATGGACTGGCTTACTAGGTATCGGGCTATTTTCGACTGTTTTCACAAAGTAGTTCGGTGTAACCTGGATGGATTTACTCATGTTAGTTTGGTGGGAAAAAGAAGACCTGTTCGGTCAATGGTTATCTCAGCCATCAAAGCTGGTAAGTTACTAAGGAATGGGTGCAAAGGCTTTTTAGCCTTCATTTCGGAGGATAAACAGAAACCAAGTATAGAAGATATCCCCATTGTTAAGGAATTCCCCGACGTGTTTTTAGATGACTTGCCCGGGTTACCCCAATCTGAGAGGTCGATTTTATTTATTGAAATAATGTCGGGTACAACCCCGATTTCTAAAGCACCCTATCGAATGGCTCCTGTGGAACTGAAGGAACTCAAAGATCAATTGGAGGAACTATTGGACAAAGGATTCATCAGACCTAGTGTGTCCCCATGGGGAGCATCGGTGTTGTTTGTGAAGAAGAAGGATGGAACCCTGAGAATGTGCATTGATTATAGACAGTTAAATCAGGTGACTATAAAAAACAAGTACCCTCTGCCCCGCATTGATGAATTATTTGATCAACTGCAAGGTGTAAAATACTTTTCCAAGATTGATCTAAGGTTCAGCTACCATCAGCTAAGAGTGAGGAAGGAAGACATTCCCAAGACGGAGTTTCGGACGCGATATGGCCATTATAAGTTTTCAGTCATGCCTTACGGATTGACCAATGCACCAGCTGCCTTCATGGTATTGATGAACCAAGTTTTCCAGCCCTATCTAGATAAATTTGTTGTGGTATTTATTGATGATATCCTCATTTACTCTAAGGAGCGACAAGAACATGGCGAGCATCTGTTTACCTTCTTGCAGCTGTTGAGAGACAATCAGTTATATGCCAAGTTCAACAAGTGTGATTTCTGGTTAGAGCAAGTAACCTTTCTGGGTCACATTATTTCAGGAGATGGATTATCCGAGACCCTACTAAAATAGAAGCGGTTATGAATTGGAGTCCCAGACGTGGGATGTTGGACTTAATGTCCGGGCCGTTATAGCGGCTGGTCCTTAGTGGACGTGAATGGCCATTGAGTTGGCTGGTCCTTTGTGGACGTGTCTGATGAGACAGGGTCATGGTGACCGGTATACATGTATACGATGGGCCTTTGAGGCATGGTAATGTGCATGGGCACGAATATGTATATGGATGTACCTTTGATGGTATTTTTTATATTGATTCAAATATGTTTATCATGTGATAATATGTTTTATGTTGTTTGTATAATTAGGAAAAACCCATTCACCAGTAATACTGATGTTGTGTTGCCCCCTTCAGGTAACGATACGGCGGGTGGGCCAGAGCATAATGACGATCAGCATGTAGATTTTGGCATACGTGGCTGAAGGAGAGGACGGGAAAAACTTAATATATTTGATATAATTATTAGCCTTTGTTTAGGAGAAGTTATTTAATGTTTGAGCACATTATTGGTTTGAGCCAAGACATAATAAGATGATCATTCAGAGATTATTGATAATAATAATTGGAAGATTATTTTTTTAAAACTAAATGCCTGATTCCTTGTGGATATTATTTGATATATGCATGGTGAATATTGCTATATGATCACGATTCGGATATCCAACAGGGCCCCGGAATTCGGGTTGTGACATGCTTAGGTTCATTAAAAACTAGATTTAATTTCGAGTAACTTTTGTTCTTTGACTTTTGTGATCCGGTGTTATGTGATTTTCTTGTAAACTGGGAGCTATGGTGAATAATAGATCTTCATTGCTCAAAGAGGAAAATAAGAAGATAAAATCTCATGAGGGAGATTGCACCAGACTAGCTTTTTGTAGAAATATTAATCAATGAATCTTATTGATGACTTTCCTAGATAAATACTGTCAAATGGGTCAGTGAGTCACAGCCCATACCAAATAAAGCCCAACTTGTGGGTCAAGACAAGTATCGTTTGTACATCTTTGTAATTAATTCTTTGCCTTATTAGAAGATATGATTAGAAGATAATTAGGTTAGATTGATAGTAATTAGATTAGATTGACTGTAATTTAGTTGATTTCCTCAATCATTGTAACACATAGAAACTCTATATCTATATATTAAACCATCGTGACCCTCAAAAGGGATCATCGAATTCACCAAGTATTTTCTCTCCTTTTCCTTTGCTGGGCTTGACATGGTATTAGAGCACTGATCTTCTCCATCTTCCAAGCATTGGAAGTCGTCAAGTGTCTTCTCTATTCAAGAAATCTTCATCCGCTGGTCTGATCAAGGTGTGATCATACGCGGCCCACCCCAGATCCACACTGCTGTATCTGGAAATTACAAGCACTTTGGTCGTCTACTCTTTCTGGTATTTGTGGACAGTTTTTGTCGATTTTTAGCATCACAGAGGTAGGCTTTCTACCCATTCTAGAGAAAATTTAGTTTTTGTAGTATCTTTCCATCACATCCGTCCAGTTTTTTGGATTTAGCTTGTTTTGGTGAGCAATCTGGCTTGTTTGGTGCGAATTTTTATTCTCCTCTCTGATCTCTGATTGATCATAAATTGCATCTGTTGTCTGCTGCACTCCATTTTATTTCCAATTTTATGCTCGCCTGGGTCCATTTTTTTTTGGAAAAATTGTAATTTTTACGTGTTGCCTTCTCTGTTTGATCCGTTGCACGCTTGGAAGTTCTCTCACATCTGGTTAGCATTCTTTATCAGTTTGATTTAAGAATAGTTGGATTCTCTTGCACAGTTTACTAGATCTACTGATTACTAAAATGGAAAAGCATGAAATTGCATTCATCAAATTTAATGGAAAGAATTATACATTCTGGTCCCATCAATTTCAAGTCTATCTTGAAGGAAAAGAAATGTGGGGACTTGTTTCAGGATGGGATCCACAACCTAAGGAAGATGAGAAAAAAATACTCTCTTGGAATACAAAGGATGCCAAGATAAAATCCTGGATTCTTAGTTTTGTTGAACCCCAATATATCCTGAATCTCAAACCTTACAAGACCTCCAAGGAGATGTGGGAATATCTGAAACAAGTGTATCACCAAGGGAACTCTGCCCGTCAATATCAGCTTGAACTGGAGATTGCCCAATATTCCTAAGGCACCTCTTCCATCCAGGACTATATACGGGTTTTCTCAATTTGTGGGCAGAATATGATGAAATCAAATACCTCAATGTATCTGAGGCAACTCTTTCTGAGATTCAAAAATTACAGGAAACTTCTCACAGAGACCAGTTCCTCATGAAATTAAGATCTGAATATGAGATCATTCGTTCCAATCTGATGAGCAGGGTTCCATCTCCATCCCTGAATGAGTGTCTTAATGAACTCTTGAGAGAGGAACAAAGTCAGCTCACTCAGCATGTTCTGAAGCAACAGTCCTCAGGAAACTCTCCTGATGTCGCATATACTGCCACTGCCAATTCAATCCCTGGTGTTTCTCACGGTCCTACTTCTACTGCTACAGGACAAACCCCAGCAAGAGATCTCAGCAAAATCCAATGTTTTGGCTGTAAGAGTTATGGACACTATGCTTCACAGTGTAAGACCAAGTTTTGTAATTACTGCAAATCAAATGGTCATGTTATTAATGATTGCAAAAGGCGACCACAAAATCGTGCTCCACGAGCATATCATGTCAACACTGCAGATGCTACTACTTCCAGTGATAGTCTTTCAACACCGGTCATGCCTTCACCACCTCCTGCCTCCACTGCCGCTCCTTAGATCACCCCTGAGCTTATTTAACAAATGATCATAAATGCCTTCTCTGCACTTATCATTTCAGGTAACCACCAATCTTCTTCCTCCATATGGTTTATTGATTCTGGAGCTTCCAATCACATGAGCTCCTCTACCACTCATCTCTCTAACCTTCAACCATACAATGGCAATTTGCAAGTCCATACTGCTGATGGTCAAAAGCTCCCTATTACAGCTACTGGTGATATCATTCATTCATTACCTCTCACAAATATCTTTCTATCTCCTCATCTAGCTATAAATCTTCTGTCTGTTGGACAACTGATTGATGATAATTGTAATGTTTCTTTTTCTCGCTCTGGTTGTGTTGTGCAGGATCAAGTGTCGGGGACGGTGATCACGAAGGGGCCTAAGTGTGGATGCCGATTTCCTCTTGTTATGCCTTTCTCTCAGAATAAACAGATTTCTGCTTTTTCTTGTTTTTCTCCTCAAGATGTTTGGAGGCTTTGGCATAATAGATTAGGCCATCCTTATTTAAAATTGTTATCTTTGATGTTGAACACTAGTAGTATTAATAAAAATAAAACATCTTTTAGTCATAATTCTGACGAGTGTTCTGTTTGCAAACTTGGAAAAAGCAAAGTTCTTCCCTTTTCTTCGAACCCTACTATGGCTTCTAATTGCTTTGACATTATTCATAGTGACGTCTAGGGGATTACTCCCGTAATCTCTCACACACATTTCAAATATTCTGTCACATTTATTGATGATCATAGTAGATTCACATGGGTTTATTTCTTGCACTCTAAATCTGAAGTCTTTGATTTTTTCAAAAATTTATGGCGTACGTTGAGAATCAGTTCTCTACTCGCATAAAAGTTCTCCGATTTGATTCCGGAGGGGAATATATGTCCCATCATTTTCATATTTGCAACAACACGGGATTTTATCGCAGCGACCGTGCCCTTACACTCCTCAACAGAACGGAGTTGCAGAACTGAAAAACAGACATCTCCTCAATACTGTTCATTCTCTTCTCTTAGAATCATCAACTCCCGCGAGATTTTGGCTCGAAGCTTTAGCCACTGCGGTTCACTTAATCAATCGCTTACCATCCCATCGCCTCAACAATCAAACACCATACTTTCGTCTCTTTCATAAGGATCCTACTTATACCCACATGTGCATTTTTGGATGTGTGTGTTTTGTTCATCTTCCTCCTATTGAACGTACCAAATTAACTGCTCAGTCCGCCCAATGTGCGTTCCTTGGCTACACATCTCACCAAAAGGGGTATATATGCTATGATCCTATGGTCAACCGCCTTTGCATTTCTCAAAATGTCACATTTTTTGAAAATCAACATATTTTTCCTACCCATTCCTCGGATTTACCTTCTTTTTCTCATCTACTAGATTTTTCTGACACAATCTCTTCTCCACTTCTTGTTTATGAACGTCGTCGTCATAAGGATGTTCCACTACTGCCTCCCCCTCCAGATCCCTCGCCGGCACCTGATCTTGCCCCTGCTTCATCACCTGATGCTTCATCTCCACCTTAACTTCGACGCTCTACTCGTCTCTCTAAGCCTCCAGAAAAATATGGGTTCAATCACACATCCTTGCTTGCTACCGTCTCCTCCATTGCTATTCCGACTTCCTACTTACAGGGGGTGAAGCATGACTGTTGGCGAAAGGCTATGCATGAAGAATTAGCTGCACTGCAACAGAATCATACTTGGGATATCGTTACTTGTCCCTCATCTGCAAAACCTATTGGCTGCAAATGTGTTTTTTCAGTTAAACTTAAGGCTGATGGCTCGTTGGATCGTTATAAAGCACGGTTAGTCGCACTGGGCGACCGACAGGAATATGGCATTGACTATGAAGAAACATTTGCTCCAGTTGCAAAAATGACAACCATTTGTATTGTTCTTGCCATTGCTGCTGCTCACTCATGGCCTCTTTACCAATTTGATGACAAGAATGCCTTCCTTCATGGTGATCTCAAGGAAGAAATCTATATGCGACTTCCCCAAGGACTTACGGGTGTCTTGGCAGGAGACTGCGCGCTTACGACGCTCTCTATATGGTCTTAAGTAAGCTCCGCGAGCTTGGTTTGAGAAATTTAGGGATGCTCTCCTTTATCTACAGTTCACTCAAAGTGCATCTGATCCTTCTATGTTCCTTCATCGCTCCCCAAATGGGATTACTGTCCTCCTAGTGTACGTGGATGATATCATTATATCTGGGACAGATTCTGGCATGATCACCCATCTACAAGCCTCCTTACATGAATCTTTTCATATGAAAGATTTAGGGCCCCTCACATACTTTTTAGGCCTTGAGGTTCATCAGTCAGAGAAAGGTCTCATCCTTGACCAACACAAATATGCTATGAATCTCATTGAGATGGTTGGACTTCGAAACTCAACTCCTGTAGATACACCTATTGAGGCCAATCTTCAACTCGCCCACGACACAGGAGATCTTCTACCTGATGCCACAATGTATCATCGTTTAGTCGGCAGCTTGATCTGCTTGACTATCACTCGGCCCGATATCTCATATGCAGTGAATCTGGTTAGTCAGTTCATGACACAACCACCCCATCTCCACCTCATTGCTGTTCGGCGCATTCTTCGCTATGTTCTTCTTACACCATCTCGTGGCCTTTTCTTTCCTATGGGCAATTCGACTTCTCTCATCGCTTACTCAGATTCTGACTGGGCTGGTGTATGTTCTTAGGGGACTCATTGATCTCCTGGAAGTGTAAGAAATAAGATAAAGTCTCCAAATCATCCACAGAAGCAGAATATCGTGCTATGTCGGCCGCCACCTCTGAAATTGTCTGGCTTCGGGGTCTCCTTTCTGAGCTTGGATTTCCACAATCTGGCCCTACACCTCTCTATGCCGACAATACCAGTGCCATACGGATTATTGAGAATCCTGTCTTCCATGAACGCACAAAGCATATTGAAGTGGCCTGTCATTACATACGTGATGAATTTGTGCATAAAGCCATCACCCTTCCTCATGTTCCTACTGGACTTCAAATTGCAGATATATTTACCAAGGGACTTCCTCGGCCACGACACCAATTCTTAGTTGGCAAATTGATGCTCGTGGATTCACCCGCATCAATTTGAGGGGGGGTGTCAAATGGGTCAGTGGTCCATACCAAATAAAGCCCAACTTGTGGGTCAAGACAAGTATCGTTTGTACATCTTTGTAATTAATTCTTTACCTTATTAGGAGATATGATTAGATGATAATTAGATTAGATTGATTGTAATTTAGTTGATTTCCTCAATCATTGTAACACATATAGAAACTCTATATCTATATATTGAACCATCGTGACCCTCACAAGGATCATGGAATTTCACAAAGGTTCTTCTCTCTTCTTCCCTTGTTGGCTTTGACACCCTCTACCAAGTGTATTGGCAAGAATGTAGCTTTATGAGGGTTGCCATTTTGTTAGGATATGTACGATTTAAGACATGATCCATTGATACTCATGTTCTCTTTATTTCAATATGTTGATCAAGTATGCTCACACCTTGTCACATGTTGTCGAGTATTATTCATGTTTAACTGTTTACGCTACAAACATGCTTGCCGTCGTGCTTGACTTGTTCCATTTTGGTTTTGTAAGTATTGCCTCTGATACCTTTGAGACAAGCCACAAAAGGCGATTGATAAGCCGCTGGGCGTAGACGTGTGGTGCACGGATGATGTCGTCTAGATGCCACGCTTGCACCAGATTGCCCGTACATTTTGGGATTTTGTTGTACAGACTATGTAGGCTTTATTTTGGGGTGTAATTAAACTTGTTATTTTGTGTAAATATTCTAACTAAATGCTTTGGGAATGCCATATCATGAATGTGCCTATCTTTAATGCATGTCTCTTTTATCATTTATGTACAAAATGTATGATTTGCTCCAAGCTTCCGCTAAAACACAATCCTTGTCATAGTATGATTCTATATGGGATCCTCATTGCAAAACTTGTGGGAAACCGCGCGCGCAGGCGAAATGATCAGCACTGTCTCGCGTGCGAGGCGCTGCGGCTCCCGGGTTGGTTAGCCTAATGGTGGCTTTTCTCCCTAATTCGGTCCGGGGGCTTGACAGTGTATGACTAGATCATCTCAAGTACTTGTTGAATTCATCTTTGGAATTCTCAGATATTCTCAGTTTATTATAAACAGATCCATATTCAGATAACCGGAAACCATGTTATCTCCTATATTCACATGTCTATGCTGATTATTTCTATATGTAGACAGATGGTTAATTTCTATGAAGCCTGTATTGATGATTAATGGTGATTAAAATCTAGTTAGCTAGTTTTATCAGTACCATTGGAGTTTCTTATACTCGATCAATTGAATTATTTTTTTTTTTCAAAACTTGAGTGCTACAGTGACTGACGAACCAATAATACATTAGTTGGGGCTTAAATCCTATTTTTAATGGTTAGAAAGCTGGAAAGATCTGTATTATCAATGGTATTATCAATGGTAGGATGGTGAAGAAGTGTCCCTTTTTTCTTTTTTTTTTTGAAAAGGCTACTTTCATTAAAAGATGCAAACGTTACAAGAGAAAAGTACTGAAAGCAAAGGATAGCAAAAGCAGAAAAAAATAGAAAAAGACCTAAGAAAAGGCGAGCTCTTTCCAATGATACACAATTTGATCTAAGGAATATCCTCTTAATGAAGGAAGAATTAACACCCAAAGAGCTACTAGAAATTTTGATTTCTCCACCAGCCTCCACTCATTTGAAGTAATTTCTTCAAAAAACATCTTGAGTTTCTTTCCTTCCAAATTGTCCAAATCACCGCCAAAAAAGACAGCCGCCACATCATTTTGCCTCTAGGGTTCCCAATAGGTGCCTTCCATGCTTAGAAGAGCTCGGGGAGAGAGAGAGAGGAAGGACCCAGCAGAAGCCAAACTCGCGAATTATAGACATCCAAATAGCATGAGCAGATTTACAAGTTAGCAAGAGATGGTTCACAGATTCTTCTTCCCTCAAGTACATAGGGCAGCCATTCACAATCGTCATCCCTTTCCTTCTTAAAAGATCTATGGTAGGAATCCTCAATCTTAGAGCCACCCACCCGAAAACAAGCACCCTTGGAGGAGCTTTCAATTTCGAAACTCCATACAGCCCACTCTTCTCCCAGGGATTGCTTAGGATAGCTTTAAAGAAAGAGGACACAGAGAAGGATCCATTCTTATAGGCTATCCACACCCTAGCATATGTTCTATTGAGATGAATGAGGAGACAGTTTAGGGAGTTAAGGAGCAATGAACTGAGTTTCTTCATGATCCTTCAAGTTCCTCCCAAAAGTGGGACCCCAAACCACCTGAACACCAATTGAGCTCATATAAGAACTGACTGTGGCATCCCTGGTGAGAGTACACTTAAACAAGTCAAGGAATTGATCACACAACGCCTTTTCACCTACCCATTTATCCGTCCATAAGAGGGTCTTCTCCCTCGAACCAATTTCGTACTTAATGTTCTCCATGAAGAGTTTTTTTAATGAGAGGAATTCTTTTCCAAATAGGAAAGGAGTTCGAAGGAGGGTCTTGGACATCCCAGCCGTGCCTTGGAAGGCTGTATTTCTTTTCCAGCACCTGTCTCCAAAGGCCTTGAGAACCATCTCCGATCCTCCACAACCATTTACCAAGAAGAGCTTGCTTCATCTTCTTCAGGGGTCTAATTCCTAGCCCTCCTTCCTTCGGCTTACAGATGGAATCCCAATCTACCAAGTGCAGCTTCTTCTGGAAGCTTGTGCCATGCCATAAGAAGTCTCTTTGTTGTCTTTCAATCCTCTTTATAATTGAGGCCGGGCATCTAAAGATGGAGAAGTAGTAGACAGGCAAGTTCGAGAGGACATATTTGATCAAGGTTACCCTTCCTTCTATAGATAGGTACTTAGCTTTCCAGGAAGACAACTTTCTCTCTATCCTTTCCACGACTGGGTTCCAAAGAGATTTAGTGACCCGCCCCGAGCACAACGGCATGCCTAAGTACAAAATTGGAAGTTCCTCAATCTTACATCCGAGGATTTCTGAACATTTAAGGAGCAGAAGCTTTTCAAATTTTAGCCCGATCACCTCACTCTTGAAGAAGTTGACTTTTAGGCCTGACACTGCTTCAAAACATAGGATTGTGGCTTTAACATTTCTAACTTGATATTCTTCTGCTCCACAGAACATTAGAGTGTCATCAGCGTACTGCAAGTGGCTTATTTCTAGGGAATTTTTAGCCACTCTGAAGCCTTTGAATAAACCAACACTCATAGCCTTCTTTATCATTTTTCTAAGCACTTTAGCTACAATTAGGAATAGAAAAGGAGAGAGAGAGGGTCCCCTTGTCTTAGCCCCCTGCCAGCCTCGAAGTGGCCCTTTGGAGACCCGTTCAACAAAATGGAGAACCAAGCTGAAGAAATGCACTCCTGGATCCACATCCGCCATTTTTCCCCAAACCCCATCCTTCCTAACATGTAATGAAGAAATTTCCAGTCCACTCTATCAAAAACTTTCTCCAGATCTAGCTTGCATATGATCCCCAGATTCCTATCCTTGAGTCTTGAATGCACACATTCATTGGCCACCAAGATGTCCTCTAATATTTGCCTTCCCTCTACAAAAGCGCCTTGTTCATTGGAAATTATCTTTGGCAGAATCTTTTGCAATCTCCCTGCTAGAAATTTAGAGAGGATTGTGAAGAAGCTTCCCTATCTCAAATTTCCCTTTCATGGTGAGAAAATCAGAATCGAAATCCAGATTTCCCACCATTAAGTAGTCTGGAATGTTTTTTTACCCTGGGGCTGTGGGACCCAGTTGGGCCACCTGAAGATTGATCGGCACCATGGATCTGAAAGTAGATACATGGGAGGCAATAGTAGTGTAGGACCCCAAAGAAGGGGCCCTATCTGACACACCATCCAAGAGCCTTAATCTCAGCAGGCGTGATAGGTTTTATGGCAGAGTTGAGTTCTAACGAAATATGGAAATTCTGGGAATTTGCATAAAAGCTGACTCTTTATGCTAATCACAAAGGATCCCTAACACCTTAATTACTTGAGACTCCTTAGAGAATATGGAATGTGGATGTCATCATTTTATCTATGGACCAATTTTCTTGAATAAGTGTATGATGCTGAATTTGTGAACCCAAATGGACTGTGTTAGCCCTCTCCAACATGGATAAACACCAGCTATGATGAAAAGTGGGGCAATGATCACACAGGATTTGTGTATGGGGCTGGTTACACATCGATGAATGCTGTATAAAACTTATGTATTTCATGGTTAATGTCGTGCCTGGTTGTGTACTATGAAAAATAGATAAAGGAATCAAACAAGCTCAAGAAAATCTTGAGCTCTGAACTACTAGCACAGTGCGAAGTGATGATTTCGTACTCAGGGTCTTTGGTGGTTATGAGATTCTGGACCTTGGGGTTCAGGTTTAGACGATGCTTATGATGTGGATGAGTTATGGATGTGGGCTGTGGAGGTCATTCTATTAGCAGGTCCTTGTTGGACATATGTAGTGATAGTGATACAGTGCCTGAGTGGCGTCTTGATACATAAATTGTGCCTTGGTGGCAAGGTGATGTTGATCGGGTGCTAGGATGTAGTTCAGAGATGCACTATGGGATCGGGATAAAGACTAAACCTTCAAACAACCATAATTGAAATGCATATCTTAAGACTATTTTGTTGATGTTATGATTGATCTTGTGCTGTACATTTTTCAGTTATAACATATGTTACCAGAGTAGGGAAATCATTCACCAGTGTATACTGAAGTTGGGTCGCCCCCTTCAGGTAATCGGAACATGGGTGGACAAGAGTGGTGAAGATCAGTCCATAGAATTTGGCATGCGTGTCTGAAGGAGAGCGATCCAAGACTCATTATTTCAGGGAATTAGCACTATAGTTTGGAATAATTAGATTTTAATTTAGCAAACTTTATTTATTTGCTTGTATGGATTTTTATTAGCTTGAGACATTGTTTACTTTATGGTTGGTTTGGGATTTGATGAAAGATTGAGTTTTAGTAGGTAAATGCCTAATACCTTATGTGAATTCTGTTTGATTTATGCAAGGTAATTAACACCTATGACTCAACTAGGGTTCCGATGGGGCACTGCGCCAAAATCCAAGTCAGAAATTTACTTAGATTAGTGGGTTTCAATCAGCGGAACCTAGTGGATCTGAACCCCTGACCTGTAACCCCTACGTCAAAGCAGATAAGTCGGCATAATTGGTGACTACTCTTTGTTTTTCTAGTTCATTTCTTCTTTTCTTTGATGTTGTTGTTTGCTTTTGGGATTTAGCTATCATCAGATTGTTGGGAAATCAAACAAACTGAAGTACATCAGTATTTATGCAGTTTATTGACATCATTATCTCTTGTTATACACATTTAACATGCATTTAACTAGTCCATAATTGGTAGGTTTTTTAAGGAATGTAACTACCAAATTTTGTCAAGATTTTATCCTTAATTTGTTAATAGAGATATTTAGTCAGAATAAACTATACATTGACCGTATTTAAAAGCCAACAATAGCACTACTTTTTCACGATGTATAATTCTTGATGTTTCTGACTTTTCCAAAAGGACTATTTGAAGGAAAGGAAAAAAGAAAGTAAAAATGTTACCTTCACATCAACTTTGGTATGACGAAATGCCATTTCAGACATTAGATCATAAACAACAGGGTTCTGCTCAATACCTTCCATGCACATTCCAACGCCAACCTTCAATAAAGTAACTGAAATAATTATGACAGTGGAATAAAAAAAAATAAAGCCACACCAAGAAAAACTAGAATAGAGAATAGAATTCTTCAAAGAAGAAAGAAAACCCAGTCAGCATGTGCAAAATGCATAAAGTAATGTTATTTTTTATTTTTGTACTTTTGGCTGTAAATCCATCTGGATGATTGATTTGAAGAAATAAACCAATATGAGAGATTTTTCGGTTGCAGTTTCAGCCCCTTTTAACCAGCTTTGTGTGCTTATTCCAGACAGTGACAGGCTGACAGGTTCTTGATTCTTTTTCTATTGCACTTGGGCCCAATTCGGCCCTGTAATTCTCAGCCCAAGAGACCTGAGGTCCAGCCCCTTTCTGCTGAAGCCTGCGTTGAATTAAATCCAGAATTACAAAATTCCCCCTTGCAATATATATATATATATATATTAAGAACCCTTCTGTGTTCAAATTTTCAGCAATTTGGGATTGCTTGAGTTCTCAATTTTGCTGGAGCTCGTCAAAGATGGGTCTGAACCCCATGTGCTCAATCATATGCCTCCATAAAAGCCATGGCTTGATCTTCAAGTAAAACAAGGCCATCGATATCAAGTCATTTCACATTAATATTTGATACGAGGCAATATATTTTTCAGCAGATGGTATTTTTTATGTCATAGACAAATAGCATATTGGATAGAATAGGGTTATATTGATATAGAATAGGTACAACAAGAATTTTTTAACAAGATATTTGAAATTGGATATATTGAGGCCTATTGGACATAAAATAGATGATCCATTATAATACAACCGAAAAAAGATGAATGACAGAACTAGAAAAAATACTTTAACCTAATCACAAGCTATGCTATACTTGCCATGGTTGAGTTTTCACTTGTACGTGCGTCGATCGGTCCAGAAGCAATTGCATCTAAAATCCCATACATCTCAATGTTTCCAGCAAAATTGTGAAGCATACACCTGTCACCAGTGAGAGAGAGAGAGAGAGAGAGAGGGGGGGGGGTGTTGTGGGAGAATAAAAGTAAATATCAAGGAACTTCGTAGAATAAGAAATATATAGAAATTTTAAAATAAGGAACTTTAACTTTCCAGATGTATGGAATGCCATAAAACTGTTCAGAACTTCTCCATATAGGTTTCACTTCAGCAAAAAGATCAAGTACCACCATTCTTCCAATAGGAACAGAATGTAGAAGTGCCTGCACAATGAGTGAAAATGACTGATAATCAATCTTAATATGGACAAGTGGCAGCTACAGAAGCAAATTAGAATAATCCATAACAATGATCTGTAATGGATCCCTGACAAGAAAAGTTTTCAACTATAACATTAAAACCTTCAACCCTTCGCCTCAATCAGCAAAGACCTTCAACGATTAGAAAAATTAAAAATGGTATACGCAATCTCATGTGCTGATCTGATATAACTTAATTTTCCATCTTGCACTGAATTCTTCTATTTGAACATCTTTATCCCCAATCCATGTGAAGAAGCTGATTGCTTGAGCTTGAAGTTTATAATCAATTATAATCACGTTTAGACAATTGAAGTGTCAAGCACAGTGAACTATCAAAACAAGGACTGGACATTCTGTTAACCATCAACATGAGTCAATACAGAAAGCTCCCTGCTTTAGAATTCATTTATCATATTTTCCTTCAAGAAAAACTAGGAAAAAGTTAACAGATCCAATAGCACATTCTCTTTCACAGTTTTGTTTCTAAAATTGTCCAAACATGCAGCCACAAAGGAAGATCTTTTCACTTGGGAAGAGTCATTTTAGTTGTTTAACATGCTGGCATACAAAATGCTATCAGTATAAGAACACAAATAGGCCAATCTAAAGAGTATCAACCAAGGCAAGATTCAGAATAACTCTAAGATAATTTTTTTTGGATTTGAAATTGGTGTCCCCTTTGGAGATCGACCCTCTCATTAAATAATGATGAGAATGCCTTAATCAAGGCTACAAAAATGTATTACAGTGATGTACAATCTAAATATAACCAAACAGAATCTCTATAAAAGGAACTGTACAATGTGTCTTTGACCAAATCCTATCAAATGGATTCACTTAATCTAGGCCTGGATTTGAGACAACCATACAGGCTATGATGCATGGATACCTCAAATTGGGCAACATGTCGTGTCGTATCGTATTCGGTACTTCACTTTGTATGTGTAAAATCCATGTCCCCGCCGTGTCTACGACGTGTCATTGCCGTTGTGTGGGAGTTTATTTAGACTTGGAAAAAGTACCAGTTAAACACATCTTGAACTCGGCCAGAAGCTCCACCTCGGCCAAATCGACCAAAAGCTCCAGCTCGGCCAAGAGCTCCATCCCGGCCTGGGATCACATCTCGGCCAGGTGTTCCACCTCAGCAGTAGCGCCAAGATGCTTACCGAGAAGAGATCACCTCGGCAGCACCTGAGCTCGATACCTCAACACCTGAGCTCGGTAACAGTACCAGCTCAGCCAGACGTCCCATCTCGGCAGCAGTGCCTGAGAGTCCACTTCGGCAGCAGAGCCAGACTTTCCACCTCGGCAGCAGTGTCAGAATGCTCATTAAAGCAAGTACGGCCCGCCATACCTCTATGGAGACTCGATCACGTTACAGAACGTGTTGAGTAATGATGATGGGCATTGGGCAGAGAGTTGTGGTTGTGTCTATGTTAAGCCACCAGCGTTAGGACCGCCCATACCACTGATGGGACTCCCCATCACCAAGTGTCAACTCTCCCCACTACAAATACAAGGAGCAAGCTCCATGACCCGGTAAGCAAAAAAGAGAACACACGGGCACTCTGCCTCTCTTCTTCTTCTCCATCCTTTGTCTAGTGACAGCACTAACTTAGGCATCGGAGGGCCTTGCGCTGACAGCAGCCAGGGTCTTCTGACCTTCTCTTCTCTCCCCTTTGCAGGTTCTCCTGCGTGTAGTCTTCCCCAAAAGAAGTTCATCATCTATCTAAGTGGGTGTGAAGTTTTTTGCACTTACAGCTGTATTTGTGCATCATAGTATACAGGTGGGCCTGAGTCTACTTGTGTCTTGACACCCCTCTCAAATTGATGCGGGAGAACCAATAAGCATCGATTTGCCAACCAAGAATTGATGCCAAGGTCGTGGGAGTGCTTTAGTGAGAATATCGACAATTTGTAGATCAGAGGAGATGTGCAGAAGGGTGATGACACCTCACTTGTATTCATCTTGGATAAAATGTCAATCAACCTCAATGTGTTTGGTGCGCTAGTGAAATATTGGATTTTCCGTAATACAAAATGCACTAGTATTATTTGCATAGAGAGGTGTTGCACTAGTTGTAGGAAAATCGACATTTGAAAGTAACCTGCGAAACCAAAGGATCTCTGAACAGGCAGCAAACATAGCACAATACTCAGCTTCAGTAAAAGATTTCGAGACCTTACCCTATTTTTTACATTTCTGAGAGATCAAGTTGTCGCCCAGATACATACACCATCCTGTTGTAGAACGCCAAGTGTCTGTACAATCAGCCCAATCAGCATCTGAATATGCTTTGAGAGTAATGGGGCTATTCACCGTGAGTTGGCGGTCGAAGAGGATGGTGAATGATTTGACGGACTGCAACCAAATGAAGATGTTTAGGGTTAGTCATGAAATGTCTTACTAAATTTACAGCATAGGAAATCTCAATGCGAGTGATCGTCAAAGAGAACAAGTTGCCAACCGATCGACGATATAGAATAGGGTCAGGAATAGGATCACCATCATTTTGCTTAAGTTTGGCATTTACCTCTACTAGTGTGTCAACTGGAACGGAGTTTTGAAATCCAGACACGTCAATTAGACCAAGAGTATATTTGTGTCAATTTAGTACTATTCCCTTAGCTAATTGATGAACTTTGAGACCTTAAAAATAGGTCAAAGATCCAAGATCTTTCATGTGGAAAGAATCATAAAGAGTAGCCTGAGGTTGATGAATCATATTTGCACTAGGGCCAGTAATAATGGTGTCATCAGCGTAAACAAGAAGAATAGTAATGTAGAAACATGGATGGATCATAAGGACTCGGATGAAGGGCATCTTGAAAAATTCTCAAACCATGCCCGAGGAGCCTGTTTAAGTCCATAAAGAGAACGACGCAGCTTGGCAACACTACCCTATGGGTAGCCTGAAGCGCCTCGAGGAAGCCTCATGTAGACATCTTCTTTGAGATCACCACGTAGAAATGCGTTTTTGACGCCCATCTGGTAGAGAGGCCAGGACTGAGAAGTAGCAACAACAAGAATAGTCCTTACGGTAGTCATTTTTGCGACATGAGAGAGTTTCATCATAGTCAATTCCATATTCCCGTCTATTTCCAAGAGCGACAAGACGTGCCTTATACCGATCCAGAGTTCCAACTGATTTAAGTTTGATGGAGTAAATCCACTTGCATCTTATTGGCTTGATAGAAGGAGGACATGGAACAACATCCCTAGTATGATTCTGCTTAAGAGCATCTAATTCATCTTGCATACCTTTATTACAACATTCATGCATCACAGCCTGAGAGTACAAGTCTGAAATAGTGGTGGATGACACGTTGGCCATTAAAGAAGTGTGGGTGAAACCATATTGGTCTGGAGGGACCGAAACACGAGTTGAACAACAGAGAGGAGGATTTCCAATTAGACCAATTGCTGGAGGTGGATCAAGAGAACTGCCTGTAGCCTCATTATCATGTCACCTATGATACACAAAATTAGGATTAAACTTAACAAATGGTGTTTTGTCAGAAAAACCAGGTAATGTCACAAATGATGGAGAATCTAGGGGATCAAGAAATTGTTGAAAAAAAAGAGTGGTTGTTAAAAAAAAAAAAAAAAAAAAAAAAAAAAAAAAAACTACATTCCGAGAAATACGAATGCGACGAACTTGAGGATCATAGCAAACATCTCCCTTTTGGTTACTGGCATATCCAAGAAATGCACATTTTGTAGATTGCGCCGTGAGTTTGGTGTGCTCAATTGGAGGAAGATGGACGAAACACATTGAACCAAAGACATGAAGATCATCATACGACAATGTGGTGTTATGCAAATGGAAAAAAGGGGTTTCATTTTTAATAGAACAAGAGGGTAATCAATTTATAAGATAGACTATTGTCGAGGGAGCTTCTGCCCAAAAACGAGGAGGAACGGAGGATTCAAGAAGAAGGGTTCTAGTTACATGAAGTAGATGTCTATTTTACCTCTCAGCTATCCCATTTTGTTGGGGTGTGTATGGCAGGTTCTTTGAGAAATAAATCCTTTTGTTGTAAGAAAATTTTGAAACTTTGTTGAGACATATTCCCCCCACCCCCCCCGCGCCGGAGTTAGAATGCAAGATTTTAATGCATTTGGAAAACTAATTCTCAACATATGCTAAAAATATCTTGAAAACAGCGAAGACATCAGCTTTAGAATGCGAAAAAATAGATACATGTAAACCGACTATAATCATTAATACATGTCACAAAATATTTATAAAGCGCATGAGATAAATTAGGAGCAATTCCCCACACATCACAATGTATCAATTCAAAACACTCAGTACTAAAAGAAGTAGATGTAGGAAAAGGAAGAGTTTTACTTTTTCCCATTTTACAAATATCGCAATCAAAAGAAACATTCCTAGAAGAATTATTCAACACACCAGAATTAAACATGAGACATAGTTTCGAAATTTGGAAGTCCAAGCTTACTATGTGTAATACCCCGGACCCTGACCTAGGGGCTAGAATAATAATGTATATTTTTGTTATTAATGATTTATAATTATATTAGGTAGGCCCCATATTTCTCAGACTGGGACCCAACTTCTTGTTCTTGTAGGAGGTCGACAGATCGTTGCAGTTGTTTTAGTAGGAGTAGAACTCCAAACTCTGGTAGAGCCATGCATGATAGAGTTCTGATGAAACTTAACTTAGATAACTATTTAAAACAACTGTGTCTTTTTGCACATACCAATAGTCAGCCTCTCTAGGAAACCCAATCATAGGATTGGAGTCTTGAAGAGTTAGAGAATATGGAGAAGAAGGAAGAAAGACTAGTGGATTCAGGCCACCAGGTGAGTAGAAATTCTTATCTGCTTGTGTTTGGTTCCAAAATTCCTATTTTGGCTTATTGGATTCCTTGCTACACAATTTTATGATAATTTTTTGGGTTTTTGCATCATGCTACAGTGACTGTTTAAGTTGGAAATCTGTTTTTAATGCTCAAGAATCTGGAAAATTTATGCAGTAATGTTTATAGGATTGTTGTTCTCAACTCAAATCCACTGGAAATCGGAAAGAAAACCAATCTGAAAACAGAATTTCAAAATCCAGGCAGTTTTTGTGCTATTTCACGTTTTAGGTTGTGGGGCCCATCTGGCACACTTGATGGGAAATCAGATCCAGCGATCTGAAAGGGGCACCCTAGACTACCCTACAAGTCTAGAACCCATGCTGATTGGGCCCAGTTTGGCCCACCATCCAGTTGACACAAAAATTCAGTGCGTGAGATACACTACTTGTGAATGTCGACTTCTGAGTTGAGTGTCTTGAGGGCTGAATTATACTATTTTGCATATAAACACCATAGGAATGAAGAAATCTCACACCAGCCCTTCTCCTTTACTACTTTGAATTCTATAACTGTTATGAATATTTAAATTAAGGCTCTGCTAATTATAGCAAGTACAACTGGGCCTTTTATGGATTACTTAGTTGAGTTCCAAGATTCTGTAAATTACAAATAAGGGGTTGGTATTTATTGTTTTACATAGCTGGACCTGTTTTGACTGATTTGAGACCATTCCTTGAATTCAGACTTTCTGGAATTTCAAATAGATCCCTGGTAATCTGCAAATATATATAGCTGAACCTGTTATCTTCTATTTTTTTGCTTTCTAAGTTTGTACATATTGCAAATAAGGACCTGTTTCTCCCTTATTATTATATCTAAAACTGTTTTAAATATTTCTTTAGTCCTGACTTTCTGAAATTACAAATAAGGTGCTGGCCAAACCTGTCCATGTGCCTTGGGGGGGTTTCTTACATCTCAATCAATGGGATTCTACATGTGGATTTTATGGATTCGTGTTTCTAGAGTGTGAACATGCAACATGATGATTTATGAGATGGTTCCTAAACCCGAATGTGGAGGTATAATGAAGACTTTTATGATGCACCCTATGTATTTGATGAAATTCCCCTATGATATGTTCTCATGAGATTGATGACTGATATTAATCTACATTGATAAATCTGAATATGTGATTCCTATGCTGAATTTGTGGAATTCATGATGAAACTTGTAGAATGTGGCAACTTACATGATTCTAAGATCGGTGAGTAATATGAATCTAAACCTATAAGAGGTTGGCTATACGATTGCCCTTACACAATTGGATACCAGCAATGAAATGGTGCAGGGCATAACAAAAATCCAGGATTTGTCTAAGGGGCTGATCTAAAACTACCTTGATGTGGGCAAAGAATTTTGTTAAAGAATGATTCATGCTTATATCATTTCCAAGAATAAAATGTCATTTATATAACATGATTAACCAGGACCATGATAGAGTCCGTGATGAGATGAGAGGAAGAAGAAGAAGAAGACAATATTGGCGAGAAACTCAATGATCAATGGATCATCGACTGTTCTGTTTTATAATCAATTGTTACTTTAATCAAGGCACCAAGTATGTTAAGATTACAAATTAGATTAAATGAAAGAATGGAAAGAATCAATCCTAATCAATCCTAGTCTATACAAGGAAAACATAAAGAGATAAATCAGCTAATCAATGAGAGAAATTAGCTTTACAGGGATTGACTAAATCCTACGTGAGAGAGGCTGTAATGGGCCTCTGTTGGGCTAGGCCTAGGGCCCCTGTAGGCAAACAGCCTTGTTATCTTTTACATTCCCCCTCAAATTGATGTGGTAAGGTAGAAAACATCAATTTGCTAGTGAGATCATGATGACGCGTTTTGGAGAGAGCTTTTGTGAAGATATCCGCCAACTGGTTAAGAGTAGAGACATGAGGCAAAGTGATCTTCTCAGTAACAACATGCTGACGAATGAAGTGAAAATCAATCTCAATGTGCTTCGTTCTTTCAAGAAAGACCGGATGGTTTGCAATTCCGGTAGCACTTGTGTTGTCTCCATGAAGAGATGTAGCACTACCAACAATGACACCAAATTCACAGAGAAGACGGCGTAGCCAGATGATTTCAGCACTCACAGACGACAGCACCCGATATTCAGCCTCAGCAGAAGACTTTGAAACGGTGGTTTGCTTCTTACACTTCCACGAAATCAAAGAGTCTCCAAGAAACATACACCAACCAGTGGTAGATCGCCGAGAATCTGGGCAACCAGCCCAGTCAGCATCCGCATACGCTGATAAGTGCAGAGAAGTGCCCGAAGAGTAGAAGAGACCATGATTAAGGGTGCCTTTGACATAGCGGAGTATGCGCAATGCAGCAGCAAGGTGAGGTTTGTGAGGATTGCTCACAAACTGACTAACAGTATGAACGGCATGAGAAATATTTGGCCGAGTCATAGTTAAGTAGAGTAAACTACCAACTATCCGCCGGAAAATAGAGGGATCATCCAGGGGAGGGCCATCATCCGTACTATCTTATTGTTCAATTCCATAGGTGTATCAAAAGTGTGAGCATCATCGAGTCTTGCCGAAGTGATTAAATCTATAGCATATTTCCGCTGATGAACCCGAATGCCAGATTTGCTACGCAAGAACTTCAACCCCATAAAGTAGGTGAGAGGACCAAGATCCTTCATTCTGAAGTGGCGAGTGAGATGATGTTTGAGATCCGTAATGCTAGCACCATCATTGCCATTGATAATCATATCATGAACATAGACTAAAAGGAAGGTGTAGCCCTTCAATGTCCATCTAAGAAATAGTGAGCTATCCGAATGACTGTAACGAAATCCAGCTTGAAGAATTGCAGCCCGAAACTTATCGAACCAAGCCCTGGGAGCCTGCTTAAGTCCATATAAAGATTTCCGCAACTTACAAACATGCTTAGGAGGACAGGCATATCCTGGAGGAGGCTGTAAGTAAACAGTCTCTCGCAAATCCCTATGAAGAAATGCATTTTTGACATTCATTTGCCACAGAGGCCAGTTGCGGGCTGCAGCGACACAGAGGAGAGTACAGACGGTGGTCATTTTAGCCACTGGTGCAAATGTCTCCTTATAGTCAATTCCATACTCCTATTTATAACCCTGCGCAACCAATCGGGCGTTGTAGCGATCAAGACTCCCATCAGAGCGAACTTTTATGGAGTAGATCCATTTACTGCCAATCACAGAAGCTCCTTCAGGAGCCGGTACCAAGTCCCATGTCAAATTAGCTTCAAGAGCGAGCAATTCCTCATTCATAGCATCCTGCCAGTAAGCAATCTTCGAGGCCTGTGAATATGAGGTGGGTATAGGAGCACTATCTAAAGATGAAAAGAGAGCAGGAAATCCATAACGGTTAGGGGCAATAGAAGGACGATTAGATCGTCGCAGAGAGATGGTATTATCAGAAGAAGCATTGTTACCTGTATGAGCAGTAGGCGGCACTGGGAGATGATTAGGAGAGGGAGGCACCATAGGAGGAACCGTGTCACGCCGGACATAGACCTTGAGAGTAGGTGACGGAGAAGCAAACTCCGGGAATTGTGGCAAATAGGACACAGCAAGAGGATGATGATCTAAACGTAATGAAAAGAAGGGAATTTGTCCAAGAAGATCACATTACGAGAGATTCGCATGCGTTTTTCAAACTGGTCATAACACAGGAACCCTTTGTGTTCAGTGCTGTAGCCAAGAAAGATGCATTTGGCAGCCTCTGGGGATAGCTTAGTGCGTTCAGTTGGTGGAAGATGAACAAAACACAAGCAACCAAACACACGTAAGTGAGAGTATGAAGGAGGATGTTTAAAGAGAACTCCGTAAGGAGTAGTCTTGCCTAGAACAGTACTAGGAAGACGATTGATTAGATATACCGCAGTCTGTGCAGCATCACACCAAAATTTTGGAGGAACTAAGGATCCAAGTAAACAGTTTCAAGAATATGTCTGTTCTTTCTTTCCGCAATTCCATTCTGCTGAGGAGTGTGCGGACAAAATTTTTGATAAAGAATTCCTTTATCAGAAAGGAAAGCAGAGAATTCATGAGACATGTATTCTCCGCCAGAATCGGATCTAAGGATCTTGATATCTTTCTTAAATTGGGTGTGGACCACGTTATAGAATCTTTAAAAAATAGAAAACACTTCAGATTTTAAACGCATGAAATAAATCCAAGTATAACGAGAATGATCTTCAATAAATGTCACATAGTACTTGAATCCTGCCGTACTCAAGGTAGGAGCAATGCCCCAAACATCAGTGTGAATGATGTCATGATTCTAATGCACGAAAATTATGAACAGAAAATGGCAAAATATGACTCTTACTTAAACAACAAGTTTCACATTTTGATTGAGATAAAGAAGACATCATTTTATTATCAATTGGAGAGTCCAAACAACCAAGTTTAAACAAAGAAATTAAATAGGCATTGTTCACATGACCAAGACGTTTATGCCAAACTGTCCACAAGTTTCTAAAATTATTAGAAGAAGAAGCAAGGAAGGAATGATGTCGAATGTCCAGCAAAAACAGGTGCCCATGTTTACTCCCCGTCGCGATCACCTTCCCAGTTTGTCGCCCCTGTATGACACAACCAAAGGAAGAAAAGTGAACAAGATAGCCCTTATCAATAAGTTGTCCTACAGAAAGTAAATTGGCTGATAATTTTGGAACAAAGTAGACATTGGAAAGGGTGATGGACTGGCCAGTGACACTAGATAAAGTAATGGTACCAACTCCAGAAATGAGTAGTTGATCACCATTAGCAGTGGTAATTTTTTCTTTTCCAAGGTAAGGGTGGGAATCTGTAAAGCTATGTTCTACAAATGTCATATGATTTGAGGCTCCTGAATCTAAAAACCATGTAGAAGAGGTGATAGAAGAAGAAAGAGATGCAGAAGAATGAAAGGCAGGAGATGCTATGTGAGAATTAGGTTGATACCGACTACCAGAGAAGCCCATAGACGCATATGCAGAGGTGACTGTGCTCTGAATCAGTTCTTGAATCTAAGCAGGAGTCATGGATATAGCCCCAGAGGAAGTGCTGCCTGTATCTGATACTGGGGCTTGAGCCTGAAATGCGGATGGAACATTCTGTCTTGGCATATTGGAGGGAGGCTTCTTAGGTTGTGTCTCATTCCGTCGCTGCAGGCTTCGACAGTCATCAATCACATGACCGGTCCGTTTGCAATATCTGCAAACCAATTTCTTTCGACAATTTTTGGCAATATGTCCCAAGCCTTTGCATTCATAACAATGAGTCTGCTTAGGAGTCGCCAGAAGAGCCAAGTCAGTAGGAAGAGGCGCAATGAAGGCTTTGGGTGCTTCCAGAATAGTGCGCTGTGAAGTGAGACGAAGTTCTTCGCGAAGGACTTCTTGGAAGCAAGTATCAAGATTAGCAATATTCTCCCTATTCATGAGCGCAGACCGGACAGATTCAAATTCAGGTCGTAGATTCATAAGAAACTGCTTATATGAGTTTCTTCTTGTAACTGAAGAGCCTCAGACAGAAATCCAGAAGAGACCGTTTGGATCATCATGGAATCCCTTTCAGTCCACAAGGTGAGGAAACCATTAAACTATTCCTGCACAGTTTTATCCCCTTGATTATATTTGGCAATTTCATTATCCAGATGAAATTTCCGGGCTTTATTGGTTTGATGGTAGACTTTCTTCAGATGAGCCCACATATCAACTGTAGTAGTGTAGGCATGAAGAGCCACCACAAGAGAAGGATTAATAGAGTTAAGGATCCAAGTTACAACCTTAGCATTTTCTTTGGCCCAGGTGGCTAGGCCTTTGGAGTCGGTAGTACTTGTAATCTGAGGCCTAGGTATTGATCCATCAAGATAACCAAAAAGGCCCTGTCCTTCTACAAAGTTCCTTAAGTGGAAGGACCAGGACATATAGTTTTGCCCATTGAATTTAATTGGGATGACGTCATACTTGTCCATTTGCAAGAATGTAGTAGATAAGAGACAATAGAGCAAAGTAGCAGAAGAAGAAAGAGAGCAGCACACAAACCAACCAAAAAGGTGTTCTGATTCGCTATAAAAAGGCGAATATGGCAGTATTTATACCAATAATGCACTAAGAGAGCAGTAACCAGCATTGATCGGTATTTAATCAACCTTAAATGGTGAAGAAAAAATCCAGAAAAATCTTTAAAAAGATCTTTGAGGCCTGTCAATCAGAACTGTGGGAGTCGCTGGTAGGCCACTGTTTGATCAGTGGTGGGCCACTGTTGATCAGGGGGAAATCAGCAGTGATAGAAGAAGATTCTCACCAGAAAGGATTGATCAATGAGAGGATTGATCATAACCTAAGCTCTGATACCATGATAGAGTCTGTGATGAGATGAGAGGAAGAAGAAGAAGACAATATTGGCGATAAACTCAATGGTCAATGGATCATTGACTGTTCTGTTTTATAATCAATTGTTACTTTAATCAAGGCACTAAGTATGTTAAGATTACAAATTAGAATAAATTAAAGAATGGAAAGAATCAATCCTAATCAATCCTAGTCTATACAAGGAAAACATAAAGAGATAAATCAGCTAATCAATGAGAGAAATTAGCTTTACAGGGATTGACTAAATCCTACGTGAGAGAGGCTGTAATGGGCCTCTGTTGGGCTGGGCCTAGGGCCCCTGTAGGCAAACAGCCTTGTTATCTTTTACAGACCAACCCATTGGACTTCCCTTAGACCACTAAGTCACTAACACATACCAAAGCCCTGGCATAGAATTCACTAGTAATATTAATGTTGTGTTGCCCCTTCAAGTAATCAAATTACGGGTGGGCCAGAGCGGAATGACGATCAGCATGTAGATTTTGGCATGCGTGGCTGAAAAGAGAGAACGAGAAAAACTTAAGTAGATGACGGAATCATTAGTACTTGTTTAGGAAAATTATCTAATGTTTCAAGCATATTATGGATTGAGTTACATATAAAGTTTGAATTCTCAGAGATTTAACGATGTCTATAATTGAAATTATTTTTGAGTTAACTGCCTAATACCTTGTGAATCTTATTTGATGAATGCATGGTGAATAATGCTGTATAATCACAATCCAGATATCCGATAGGGCACCGAAATTTGGGTCGTGACAAAGTGGTATCAGAGCATAAGGTTTTGGGCAAATAAAAGAATTAGTAACCCATAAGTCACGTGGTGAGGAAGTTGGGGTGTCAAGGATAGAGATTAAATAAGAAGTATTGTTAATGATCTTTTAGCTCACAAATTCTTCCCTTCTGTAGAAGGAATAAGACAATGGACAATGTTACTGGAAATGATAATGCAAACAACAATGCTCGGTCAAACAATGGAACTATGGACATGCCGGAGTATGCCCGGCAAATGTTTGAAAGCTTTATGAAGGCATATGCGCAAGTTCAAGAGCAGATCTCCGCCATTTATCACCATCAAAGTGAGAATGGCAAGGGACACAACAATAACAAAGATGGCTCAGGAGAAGGCAACAATAATAGGGGCAGGGGAACCGTGAAAGGGGTACCTTATACAAAAGATTCAATGAATTTCGCCCCAAGAGCTTCGAAGAAACAACTAATCCTTGGGATGCAAATAAATGGGCAGAACACATGGAAGGCATCTTCGAAGTTATGGGATGTACAGAACATCAAAAAGCCATACTTGCAGCATTCAAATTAGAAGGTGATGTGAAAGAATGGTGGAAGGCAGCCAAGAGGTCATTTAATGGGCAAGAAACATAAATCACTTAGGCTTTCTTCAAGAGGGAGTTTATAAAGAAGTTTATACCATACCATATTAGGGCTCAGAAGAAGAGAGAGTTTGAAACTTTAGTGCAAGGAAATCTGACTGTAGCCAAGTACGCTCTTAAGTTTACTGAGTTGTCCCATTTTTTTGAAAATTAGTGGCTATAGAGGAAGAAAAGATGGAACGATTTGTGAAAGGCCTTAGACCAGACATCAAAAAAGATGTGAAGCTGCATGAACCAAAGACTTATGCTGAAGCCTTAAGAAAAGCTTTCGTCTCAGAAGAAGCCATCGAAGATATAAAGAGACAGACTCAAATGATGTCCGCTGAAGGGAAAACAGATAACTCCAAACACCAGTTCCCTAATAAGAAATAGAAAATTCGAACCAAGCCGGTCTACAGCCATTACGGGGGATCACATGAAACAAATCAATGCCGGAAAAGATCGGGAGTGTGCTTTGGGTGTGGGAAGGGAGGTCATAAGGTAAAAGATTGTCCGGAAGCCAGGGAAAGAAATCAAGTCAAACGGAAAAGTGGATGTGACGGTTCTAGTCAGGAAGGACACCAGGTTAGAGATTGCCCTAGTAAACAGGGGAGGAATCAAACCCAGACACAAGGACAAGCACTTCAACAAAATCAGCAGGGCCGCCAACAAGAGCGTCCACAACACCAGCGTTATTATCAACAGAACCAGACACATCAGTCCCGTGGAAATCAGCAGAACCCACCCCAAGGACAGAACTACAACCTTGGCAGGAACATTCAAGGAGGGAATCAAGCGGGACAACAGTACAACGAAAGGCTCTTTGCCATAACTCATCATGATGTGGAAGCAGCCAACCATGTGGTCGAAGGTATGGCTTTAATTTCCAATTTTAAAGCTAGTACTTTATTTGATTCTGGTTCAACACATTCTTTCATCTCGCATACTTTTGCTACCAAGATAGAAAACTCCCCCTCAACTTTGACTAATGCATTAGTAGTGTCTACACCCATGGGCGAGCAAATATGTACTAGAACCATATTTTATGATTGTATGATAGAAATTGGAAAGCCCGGATGTCGGCTGATCTGGTATTGTTACATATGGACGACTTTGATGTTATATTGGGAATGAACTGGTTTACCAGGTATCGGGCTATTTTAGATTGCTTTAACAAAGTAGTTCGGTTTAACCTGGAGGGATTTACTCATGTTAGTGTGGTGGGAAAAAGAGACCTGTTAGGTCAATGGTTATCTCAGCCATCAAAGCTGGTGAGTTACTGAGGAATGGGTGCATAGGCTTTTTAGCCTTCATTTCGGAGGACAAACCGAAACCAAGTATAGAAGATATCCCCATTGTTAAAGAATTCCCCGACGTGCTTTTGGATGAGCAACCCGAGTTACCCCCAAGTAGAGAGGTCAATTTTACGATTGAGATAATGCCGGGTACAGTCCCTATTTCCAAGGCACCCTATCGAATGGCTCCCGCGGAACTGAAGGAACTCAAAGATCAATTGGAAGAACTATTGGACAAAGGATTCATCAGGCCTAGTGTGTCTCCATGGGGAACACCGGTGTTGTTTGTGAAGAAGAAGGATGAAACCCTGAGAATGTGCATTGATTATAGACAGTTGAACCAGGTGACTATAAAAAACAAGTACCCTCTATCCCGCATTGATGAATTATTTGATCAATTGTAAGGTGCGAAATACTTTTCCAAGATTGATCTAAGGTTCAACTACCATCAGCTAAGAGTGAGGGAGGAAGATATTCCTAAGACGACGTTTCGGACACGGTATGGCCATTACGAGTTTTTAGTCATGCCTTTCGTCGGATTGACCAATGCACCAGCCACCTTCATGGCATTGATGAACCAAGTTTTTTAGCCCTATCTAGATAAATTTGTGGTGGTATTTTTTGATGATATCCAAATTTACTCTAAGGAGCGACAAGAACAAGGCGAGCATCTGCGTACCTCCTTCCAGGTGTTGAGAGACAACCAGTTATATGCCAAGTTCAGCGAGTGTGATTTGGTTAGAACAAGTAACCTTTCTGGGTCACATTATTTTAGGAGACGGAATATCTGTAGATCCTACCAAAATAGAAGCGGTTATGAATTGGAAGCGACCCACAAATGTTTCAGAAGTGCGAAGTTTCTTAGGCCTGGCGGGTTATTATCGAAGGTTCGTACAAGGATTTTCTACGATTGCAAGACCGTTAACCAGACTCACAAGGAAGGATGTTCCGTTCTTTTGGGACGAGAAATGTGAAGATAGCTTCAGAACATTGAAGGGTAAACTGACATAGGCACCAATACTCGCCCTTCCCGCTGGAAACGGAGGATTTGTTATCTACTGTGACACGTCATTACAAGGGCTAGGGTGTGTTCTCATACAACGTGGAAAGGTGATTGCGTATGCTTCCAGACAACTAAAGGTCCATGAACAAAATTATGCTACACACGACCTAGAGTTGGTAGCTATGGTCTTTGCATTGAAAATTTGGAGACACTACCTTTATGGTGAAGAATTCGAAGTATATATAAATCACAGGAGCCTCAATTATATTTTTTCTAAGAAAAAGCTAAACTTGAGACAACGGAGATGGTTGGAATTCTTGAAAGACTATGACTTCTCTATATTTTATCATCCAGGAAAGGCGAATGTTGTAGCCGACGCCTTAAGCAGGAAATCAGCACAGATGGCTTGTTTGACCGCTGAGTGGAGATTGCTAGAAGAGATCAAGGACTTAGATGTTAATCTATGGCCTAATGGTGAAAAGGTACTATTGGGAAGTTTCAAGGTTCAACCTGAATTAATTCAGAGGATAAAAGATCATCAACGGGATGACAAGGCTTTGGTGGAAATCTTCGACAAAATGGACAATAAACCGGACTTCTCAGTTGTTAATGGCGTATTATATTTCCGAGGCAGACTTTGTGTGCCAAATATCCCGGAAATCAAAGACGAAATTTTGAAGGAAGCACATCACACAAGATATACTATCCATCCGGGGAGCACCTGAAATAATGTGGAAATAGAGAATGAAGAGAGAGATAAGAGCTTGGAGAAAACTTGATACCTCAATAGGAGGATCGTTAGTATATTTATAATCACATTATACCCTAATCAAGGGCTCTAATCAATACAATCAGAATCAATCTCATAATCTATACAAGGAAATAAATAAGAGAGAAATCAGTGATACAATCTACATAATCTAAGAAAGATCCCACACGTGGGATTTTACATATACACTTTGATGGGCTGGGCTGGGCCTAGTGGGCCTAGGCCACCTTATCTTCTACACTCCCCCTCAAATTGATGTGGTAATGCAGAAAACATCAATTTGCTAGTAAGATCATGATGGCGCGGTTTGGGAAGGGCTTTGGTGAAGATATCCGCCAACTGGTCGTGAGTAGAGACATGAGGCAAGGTTATCTTCTCAGTGACAACATGCTGACGAATGAAATGACAATCAATCTCAATGTGCTTCGTCCGTTAATGAAAAACTGGATTATTAGCAAGTCGAGTAGCACTGGTATTATCCCCATGAAGAGGTGTAAAACCACCAACAATGACACCCAATTCACAGAGAAGACGGCGGAGCCAGATGATTTCAGCACTTGCAGATGACATTGCCCGATATTCAGCCTCAGCAGAAGACTTTGACACAGTGGTTTGCTTCTTGCATTTCCACGAAATCAGAGAGTCGCCAAGAAACATACACCAGCCAGTAGTAGATCTCCGAGAATCAGGGCAACCAGCCCAGTCGGCATCGGCATACGCTGATAATCGCAGAAAAGTATTAGAAGGGTAGAATAGACCATGAGAAAGAGTGCCTTTAACATAACGGAGAATGCGCAAAGCAGCAGCAAGGTGGGGTTTGTGAGGATTGCTCACAAATTGGCTAACTGTATGAACTGCATGAGAAATATCAGGTCGAGTCATAGTTAAGTAGAGCAAACTACCAACTATCCACCGAAAAATAGAGGGATCATCCAAGGGAGGGCCATCCTCCGTACTGAGTTTGGTGTTTAATTCCATCGGCGTATCAAAAGTGTGAGCATCAAGTCTCGCTGAGGTGATTAAATCGGTAGCATATTTACGCTGATGGACCCGAATGCCTGATTTGGTACGCGAAAACTCAAGGCCCAGAAAGTAGGTGAGAGGACCAAGATCCTTCATTTTGAAGTGGTGAGTGAGATGGTCCTTGAGAGCTGTAATGCCGGAAATATCATTGCCACTGATGATCATATCATCAACATAGACTAAAAGGAATGTGTAACCCTTCGATGTCCAGCGAAGAAATAGTGAACTGTCAGAATGACTCTGATGAAACCCAGCTTGAAGAATTGTTGCCTGGAATTTATCAAACCAAGCCCTGGGAGCCTGCTTAAGTCCATAAAGAGATTTATGCAACTTGCAAACATGCTGAGGAGGACAAGCATATCCCGGAGGAGGTTTCAAGTAGACAGTTTCTTTCAAATCACCATGAAGAAAGGCATTTTTGACATCCATTTGCCATAGAGGCCAGTTGCGGGCTGCAGCAACATAAAGAAGAGTTCGAACGGTGTTCGTTTTAGCCACTGGTGCAAATGTCTCCTCATAGTCAATGCCATACTCCTGCTTGTAACCTTGAGCAACCAATCTGGCTTTGTAGCGATCAAGACTTCCATCAGAGTGAACTTTAACAGAATAGATCCATTTGCTGCCAATCACAGAGGCTCCTTCAGGAGTCGGTACCAAGTCCCATGTGTTGTTTGCTTCAAGAGCAAGCAACTCCTCAGTCATAGCATCCTGCTAATATGCAATCTTTGAAGCCTGTGAATAAGAGGTGGGTATAGGAGCACTATCCAAAGAAGTGAAAAGAGCAGGAAAACCATATATGTCAGGAGCAACAGAAGGGCGACTTGAGCGTCGCAAGGATATGACAGTATCAGTAGAGGAAGTATTAATACCTGAGGGTGCAGGAGGCAGCATTGGGATAGGATCGGGAGAAGGAGGCCCCACAGGAGGAACTGTGTTACGCCGAACATAGACATTGGTAATAGGTGGTGAAGTAGCTACAGGGAATTGTTGCAGATAAGACACAGCAATAGGATGAGTACCTAAACGCAAGGAAAAGAAAGGAATGTGTTCTAAGAAAATCACATTACGAGATATTCGCATGCGTTTCTCGGAGTGTTCATAACACAGAAATCCCTTGTGTTCAGTACTGTATCCTAGGAAGATACATTTGGCAGCTTGTGGTGACAACTTAGTACGCTCTGTAGGGGGAAGATGGACAAAGCACAAGCAACCAAAAACACATAAGTGAGAATATGAAGGGGTATGACCAAAGAGAGCTTCATATGGAGTAGTCTTTCCTAGAACGGAGCTAGGATGACGATTGAGGAGATACACAGCAGTCTGTGCAGCATCACACCAAAAATTTGGAGGAACTAACGATGCAAGTAGGAGAGTATGAACAGTTTCAAGAATATGCCTATTCTTCCTCTCCGCAACACCATTTTGTTGAGTATGTGGGCAGGATTTTTGGTGAAGAATGCCTTTATCAGAAAGGAAGGCAGAAAAATCATGGGACATGTATTCTCCACCGGAGTCAGACCTAAGAATTTTTATATTTTTGTGAAATTGTGTGTGAACCATATTGTAAAAGTTTTGGAAAAGAGAAAATACTTCAGATTTGAAATGCATGAAATAAATCCAAGTGAATCGAGAATGATCATCAATAAAGTTCACATAATACTTAAACCCTGTCCTACTCAATGTGGGTGCAATTCCCCAAACATCAGTGTGAATAATATCAAAAGATGATAACGCACGAGAACGATGAATAGGAAACGGCAAAATATGACTCTTCCTCAAACAACAAGTTTCACACTTTGATTGAAGTAAAGAGGACATCATTTTATTATAAATAGTGGGTTCTAAACAACCAATTTTAAACAAAGAAAGTAAATAAGCATTGTTCACATGACTAAGACGACTATGCCACATAGTCCACATTTTATTGAAATTAGGAGAAGAAGAAGAAAATAGGGAACGATGTCCAATGTCAAGCAGAAACAGTCGACCATGTTTACTCCCCGTTGCGATCACCTTCCCAGTTTGCCGCCCCTGTATGACACAACCAGTGGAAGAAAAGTTAATATGGTATCCATCATCAATAAGTTGCCCGACAGAAAGTAAATTGGCTGATATTTTGGGAACAAAGTAAACATTGGAAAGGTGGAGGGACTGGCCAGAGACACTAGATAAAGTAACGGAACCAATTCCAGAAATAAGTAATTGGTCTCCATTAGCAGTGGTGATTTTGTCTTTGCCAAGGTAAGGGTGAGAGGCGGTAAAGCTACTTTCCACAGAAGTCATGTGGTTTGATGCTCCTAAATCTAGAAACCAGGTAGATGGGGTGATGGAGGAAGATAGAGAGATTGAAGAATGAAAAGCAGGAAATGCTAGAGGAGGATGAGTTTGATACCGACCACTGTTAAAACCCATAGATGCATATGCAGAGGTCACCGTGTTCTGAATAAGTTCTTGAATTTGGGCTGGAGTCATAGATACAGCCCCAGAAGAAGTGCTTTCCATATCAAGGAGAGGTGCTTGAACTTGGAATGCAGCTGTAGCATTTTGTCTGGGCATGGTGGAAGGATTTTGCTTCTGCTGAGACCCATTCTTTCGCTATAAGCTGCGACAGTCATCAATAAGATGACCAGAGCGTTTGCAATATCTGCAAACCAATTTCTTGCGACAGTTCTTGGCCAGGTGACAGAATCCTTTGCACTCGTAGCATTGAGTAGGCTTCTGATTGGGGGCTGCTAGGAGAGCAGAATCAGCCGGGAGAGGGGCTAGGAAGGCCTTTGGTTCTTCAAAAATGCCACGCTGAGAGTTGAGGCGAAGTTCTTCGCGAAGAACTTCTTGAAAGCATGTGATCGACCGAATCCTTTTCTCCAAGCTCTTATCTCTCTCTTCATTCTCTATTTCCACATTATTTCATGGTATCAAAGCTCTGGTTATGATCAATCATCTTCTATCATTGATCAATCTTCTTCTCTCATTGACCCACTAAGTCTCTCTGGCGTGGATCTTCTTCCTAAGGTGGACATCTTCTCTGTTAGTGTCACTGATCAAAAGTGGCCCACCACAGATCATCTTTGTATCTCCAAGAGACCTCCACAGCTGTGATCGACCATCCTTTAGGATCTTTCTAAGGATTTTTCTGGAATTTTTTTCATCACCATTGAGGTAGTTTTTATCAACTTCTTCATCTGTCGGTTTTAGTAAATTTCTGTCAGATAGTTTTCATCAAGACCGTCCAGATTTGTGGATCCTTATCCAAATCTCATCAAATTTGGACTGAAGAAAGTAATTTTGATCCCCTTTAAGGAGATCCAACCTGATCTGTGATTAGACCACCTTGTGGGGCCCACGCACAGATCCAGACCCATTCTTCCAGTTCGTCTGGCCCTGTTTTTTTTTAAGAAAAGTGCACTGTGTGCTGTCTACTGCTGTCTTCTTCTTCTATTTATCAAACTGATTGTTGTTGCATGCTGAGGAAGCTTCTTGCTACGGATTAAGGCTGATTAATGGCTGATCAGTGCTGATTACTGCACTATTAGTACACTGTTAGTGCTGTTTTTGAGTTATTGACAGTTTTGTTGCTGTTCTGTTGCTATCTTTGCACTGTTAGTACACTGTTGCTGCTGTTCCTGTTTGCTATCCTTGGTTGATATTTTCTGCTGTTAGTATTGTTGCTACCTCCTCTCTACTATGGACAAGTATGATGTTATTCCTGTTAAATTTAATGGGAATAATTATATGGCTTGGTCTTTTCATCTGAGGAATTTTGTCGAAGGCCAAGGACTGTTTGGTTATCTGGATGGATCGATAACTAAACCCACTGCAAGCACTACTGACACAAAAGCATTACCCACCTGGTCTAAAGAAAATGCTAAGGTCATCACTTGGATTCTTAACTCCATTGACCCTTCTCTTGCCATTGCTCTTCAAGCATATACTGCCGCATTTGATATGTGGGGTCATCTTAAAAATGTTTATCATCAAACAAATAAAGCTCGCAAATTTCAATTAGATAGTGAAATTGCAAAATTCAGTCAAGGTGATAAATCTGTACAGGCGTACTTCAATGGATTTCTCACCTTATGGACTGAGAGGGTTGCTATGATTATTCAAACTGTTTCTGCTGGGTTTCTTCCTGAGGCTCTTAAAATTACAAGAGGAAACCCACATCAGTCAGTTCCTGATGAATCTCAGACTCGAATTCGAATTTGTTCGGTCTGCTCTCATGAATAGAGAAGTTTCTGCAAACCTGGCTCTGATACCATGAAATAATGTGGAAATAGAGAATGAAGAGAGAGATAAGAGCTTGGAGAAAACTTGATACCTCAATAGGAGGATCGTCAGTATATTTATAATCACATTATACCCTAATCAAGGGCTCTAATCAATACAATCAGAATCAATCTCCTAATCTATACAAGGAAATAAATAAGAGAGAAATCAGTGATACAATCTACATAATCTAAGAAAGATCCCACACGTGGGATTTTACATATACACTTTGATGGGCTGGGCTGGGCCTAGTGGGCCTAGGCCACCTTATCTTCTACAGCACCAAGATGTATCAGAACTTAAAAATCAAATTTTGGTGGATCGGCATGAAAAACGATGTTACTGAGTTTGTCGGACGTTGTTTTACTTGTTAACAAGTGAAGGCTGATCACAGGAAGCCGGGGGGATTGTTACAGCCCTTACCTATACCAGAATGGAAATGGGAGCATATTACTATGGATTTCATTTCAAGGTTTCCCAGAACCTCAAGACATAATGAAATAATCTAGGTCATTGTGTGGATCAGTTGACCAAGTCGGCACACTTTGTACCGTTGAAAGGAAGAACTACGATGGAACACTTGGCTAAAACATATGTTCGGGAGATTGTGAGGTTACATGGCATACCAGCATTAATCATATCAGACAGGGATACTAGATTTGTTTCACAGTTTTGGAAGAGCTTACAGAAGGCTATGGGTACGAAACTGAATTTTAGCACAGCATATCACCCCCAGACGGATGGGAGAGAACTATTCAAACACCAGAAGACATGCTTAGAACTTGTGCTATAGATTGCAAAGACAGTTGGGATGAACAGTTACCACTGGCAGAGTTTGCTTATAACAACAACTATCATTCGAGTATACAGATGGCTACTTTTAAGGCACTGTATGGCAGAAGTTGTTGCTCTCCGATTTGTTAGGAGGAAGTGGGCGATAGACGGATATTAGGCCTTGAATGGGTGCAAACTTCTACAGAAAATATTAAGAAAATCAGGGATCGATTGAAGATTGCTCAGAGTCGCCAGAAGAGTTATGCAGACAAACGCCAGAGAGAATTAGAGTTTGCAGTCAGTGATTTAGTATTCCTTAAAGTCTCTCCAACGAAGGGAGTGATGTGATTCGGCAAGAAGGGAAAGCTTAGGTATCCACATGAGTGATGTGATGTGATGTGATGTATCAATGTTAAAGAAATATTAAGAAAATCCGACAGAAGTATCCACATCTTTTCACCACAGGTATGTTATTTAAATTTGGAGGACCAAATTTCCCAAGGAGGGGAGTATGTAATATCTTGAATACCTAGGCCCAGGATTATTTTGGCCCAGAAAGGAGCCTTAGTTGTTAACTGGTTTTTGAATTAGAAGTGTTAACGTGGACGTTTTTAGAAAGGAAAGAGAAGGAGTTATTATACAACTCTAACTTGGAAGGCATGAAAGGACTAGGACTCTGTCTTCTCTTCATGTTTATAAATAAACCACGGTCCTCTTGTAGGGTGATATCCAATTCTTTGAGAAAATCTGAGAGAGGAAGTTGTGGCTGGAATTCAGGGGAAGGAGGTCACTGACGAATGTCCTATTCGCGTCCACATATTGCGACAGCAATGATCGTTTACGAAAGGTGAGTGGATCTTCCTAATTAACTGGTTGATTAATCAAGATGATTGATAATGGGATGTGATTCGAATATTTTGTATTGTTAGGAATACAATGATCTTTGTATTCATCGAGTAGACATAAAAGATCCATTTTGGGTCAAGGAATCATGTCCGAATGGTGATTAGAATGATACGGTCAATATGAGGCGCAAATCTTTGAGCATCTGTCAAACAGGCAAAAAGTCAGCAGGAATAGAGACTTGTCGTCAGTGGATTATATTGATATTCGAGGGTTGTGGGACCCCATGGCCCACTAGATGGGGAATTTGGACCATGGATCCAGAGGGGGACCCATGGTCGACCCAAGAGGACCTGGACCCATGAGGAGTGGGCCCCATCTGGGCCCTCATCCAATTGCTATGATGTAACATAGGCGATTGTCACAGGAATTGTAGTCACTTGTCGTCAAGCCCTTCTGGGACCCATCTGGCCACATGAATGGAAATCAATTCCAGCCATCTTGTGGGGGACCCCTGGGCGACCATAGAGGAGTGAGACATTTGGGATTTTTATTAGTGGGACCCACTGATCAATGAATTCAAAGAAATCCCAGGCGTGAATATGATGGAAACAGGGCAATTGTCGACATCAGTTGTGGGACCTACTATCTAAATCAATCAGAGATTAGGACCCCACGTTTTGGAGAGGGCCCAGGGACGACCTGAACGATGGTGGTCCCATGTGGCCTGGGCTCCATCTGCCCAGTTATCCAGAAACTTCAATTTTGTTAACAATGAGGATTACTGTTTGTGTTTGTTGAGACTATGGGGCCCAGTAAAGATGTCTAATGATGAATCCAATCGTATGGGAGGGGAGTGACACCATGGGCGACCATCTAGGTTAGGTCTGATCTTGGATTATCCCAGTGGGACCCACTGGATTTTTATCAAGAAGCTAAGACATGACTGGTAGTCTATTTGTGTTCTGTGCAATATAAAGAGTCCTAGAAGGGGTCTGTTAAATTGATACAACCCTGGATTTTGGATAGAAATATTAATTAACTTTATTACTTCGATAAAATTGAAGTTTGTGAAATTATGTTTAACAGTGGATAATCAATTTTGTGTTAAGGATGTGATTATAATAGTGTGGGCCACCCCTACACTACTCAATACTAATTATGATAAGAAGCGGGGCAGTAATCTGTGAGATGTGAAAGGGTTCGGCCCACGCTGCTTGCATATGTGTTCAAATATATTATTTATTATTCATGTTCTGGTTGTTATGTGATATTGTGCATTGAGTCCTAGACGTGGGATGTTAGACTTTGTGTCCGGGCCGTTTTAGCGGCTGGTCCTTAGTAGACGTGAGTGGCCATTATGATGGCTAGTCCTTAGTGGACATGTCTGATGAGACAGGGTCATGGTGACCGGCATACATGTATACGATGGGCCTTTGAGGCGTGGTAATGTGCATGGGCACAGATTTGCATATGGTTGTATTTTTAATGATATTTGATTATTGATTCAGATTTGTTGATTATGTGATGTTATGTTATATATGACTTGTGTAATTAGGAAAAATCCATTCACCAGTAATACTGATGTTGTGTTGCCCCTTCAGGTAATCAAATTGCGGGTGGGCCAGAGTGGAGTGACGATCAGCACGTAGATTTCGGCATGCATGGCTAAAAAGAGAGAACGAGAAAACCTTAAGTAGATGATGGAATCATTAGTACTTGTTTAGGAAAATTATCTAATGTTTCAAGCATATTATGGATTGAGTTGTATATAAAGTTTAAATTCTCAGAGATTTAACGATATTTATAATTGAAATTATTTTTGAGTTAAATGCCTAATACCTTGTGAATCTTATTTGATGAATGCATGGTGAATAATGCTGTATAATCACGATCCAGATATCCGATAGGGCCCCAGAATTTGGGTCGTGACATGTTACTCCCCGACTAACAAAACAACTCATTTGCGTTTGCCCCCTCACGATCTCCTTCCCCGACATCTAATCCTGCACAACATCACTAGAACAAGTTGTCCTATATGCAAGGACGAATGCCTTGATGATCAAGTACATGAAGAAGAGGGGGATTTTCATCAATGGATAATGATCGATGGGAAAAGAAAGGATGTGAAACCCTTGGCTGAACTCAAATGGATGGAGTTCAATAGAAAAACCTCCACATGAGGTTTCTATGCTGGGCCGAATTAGGGTTTTGGGCTTAGTGTGGACTCCAATTGAAGAGTTCTGGCCTTAAGACACATTATAACTATTCGTTTCTGATGTTTTCCCCTCTTATATGATAATAAAGACTTAATGCATGACCCCATATGTGATTATTGATATGTAGTTGTTTCTTACAAGACATGTCGACTCTGACACAACTATGTATAGCTGATTTAATGATGTAACCTTGTGAAAACCTTCTAACTGATTATGAGATTCATTATATGACAGTGGCATGACATCATGTAATCTAAGATTTGCCATTAAATCTATTCAACTATTTGAATGATCTCTTACACATTGGATGCCATTATCGAATCAGTTAGGGGCTGATTAAATCTGGATCACATGTGAGGTTGTTCGTGAAGACAATCCTTTATAAGAATTGAAACTGAATGACGAACACACCTGAATCAAAACTTTTGATTAATTGAAAACGGAATATACGATAAAATTTGAAGGACATAGAGACAAGATGGATTTACCCCTTGGACACCCCTAGATTGCTAGCATAGTACGGTGGAGATGTCCTTCATACAAATGCCCTGTATTTATGTTATTGACCAACTTTAGTTCAGCCTTGGGAGGATCTAATTCTCTGATACCGCCATTATGATGATGGACCCTCATTGGTCACCTTGAGCATGTGCGCATAAGAACTAAGAAGGTACCCATATTCAGACTTCTACCCTTGTGGTGGTTGATCCCCTGCGATCCAAGCCTTTCCCTAGTTTATTTATGTTAACCTTGAGTGCTTGCATGATATCGTGGGTAATTAGAGGGGTTAGAATACTTTAAAAAATCCGGCTAAGTCTGAGTCAACTCAAACGCTGCAAATACCGAGTCGGGTCACTCCGACTTGGTATCGGAATGATGCGAGTCAACCAAGGCTCATGGGACTCGGCCAAGTCCACAAAATGACTATGGTTGCCCATTTTGACTGCGAGAGAGTCTTCACTTTAGGGTTTTCAAGGGTACTAAGGCCATTTCTTAGAAGATTTGTGACCAAATTTTGTATTTTGAGAGATTTAGACCACTAAAGATTAAATCTACTATTCATCCAAAAGTGGGTTCTTTTTATCATTGGAGTTTGAGGTTTTTTTTTTTTCCACATGGTTAGGCAATCCATCATCCCCCACCGAACATCACCACCACCATTTGCTAGTCCCTGCCATCACCCAAAATCCAATCCCTAATCAAACTACATCCAGATCTGTTGCACCTTCTGAACCCCACCACCCATCAAACCGTCTAACCCAGATTCGTCCACATCTGAAACCGACCAAGTGCAAATCTCCATTGCCACCCTTCATGAACTCAATCCAAGGTCCAAATCCCTTTCAATAAAAATCCCTAACATATTTCCCAACCCATACCATGATATGGAATCTTCGAAACCCTATCCCCAACATCCAAATCCAAGCCTTGACCCACTTGACTGAACTTGTTAAGCCCCAAACCCATCAATTACCTGTCATATGCCCATAACCCCTTGATTGAAATCCTCAATTGGTGATAAACCCTTGGCTGAAACCCATCGGGCCCCAATCCCTTGCTTCTTCACCTCGCTTCTGCAGAAACCCATCTTCGTACCCCCACCATATCCAAAATCCAAACCCCAACCCCTTAAAAAAAGGCAAGAAGAGAAAGAAAGAGTAGCCGCCTAGAATAGAAGAAGAGCAGTGCGTACCTAGAGTAGTACTCCAACAGCGCACCAAGAACTACTGTCGCTTCACACCACTGCATCTGCTTATGCACCAGCTTCAACGCTCTCTTCTACAGCCAAACAGCAACAACAACAAAGCAGGGAACTTTAGTCATCCCGCCTCTGCATCAACATCTCTGTGTTGTCATCGTCACTCGCCGTTGAATTTGACAGCATTGGGCAACACAGCGTTGCCCTCCCCCATTGCCAACAACTTAGCGTCCCGCCTCTTTCTTGCTCGTCGAAGAATGAGAACATAAAAGGGCTTTCCATCCCTTTGTTCTTCCTCTCTTCTTCTGTCGCACGAAGTTGCCAATGAAAAGGGCCCTAGCCCTTCTGTTCATTTCCCTGCACAAGGATCAAACAAGGTAAAAAGACACAGAAATTCTATTTGCACCCACTCAAAATGCTGAGTAGACCAACATACTAAGCTCACCCACTGCAAAAACAGAAAGTCCCCTTTTCTACTGAGCCCACCCACCTAAGATTACAACCTTGCCCTTCTTCCTTCTCCTTCTTCTTCCGTTCTTCCTCATTTCCTTCCCTGCAAGAACGACGTCATTTCTGAGCTGTGGTGAGTGAAACGTTTGAAGGCGGATCATCTTCTCTTCTTCGTGAGCAAAGACAGATCATTTTCATCTCCCCAAGTACCTCTTCATCTTCAACTTCTTCCAAATTTTTTTTCTTCATTGTTAATCTTTTTTTAGGGTAAAAATAAACATGTAATGCAAATGGATTGAGTGCATGCAAATGGAATGGAGTATGTAGGTTGCAATTGTGATTGAATGGAAGGAATGGGACAAGGGAAATCAGTGACGGTTGAGATGCAAAATGAAAAACATGATTCACGTCCTACACAGAAACGCAGATCCGTGCACACTAAATGTGCACGGAGAGTAAAACCCGTGCGTTGTGCATATGCATGGTGATTCAAATCCGTGCTAATTGCATATGCACGGAGATTAAAACCCATGCATTGTGCATATGCACGGAGCTTCAAATCCGTGCAGATTGCATTCGCACGGAGTTTCACATCCGTGCATGTGGAATGCACGGGTTAAAACCGCGCAGTTCCGGATATGCACTGTTAATGAAATCCGTGCAGTATGTTTACTTATTTATTGCTAATCCGAATGAAGTATATTTCAGCATGCCACCAAGACGAGTTCGTCGTGGTAGTTCTTCGACCTCAAGGAGCGATGACGCTATTAGTGGTCCATCGACCTCGCGGGGTCGGAGTGGTATTGCGAGCTCATCCACCACAGATTGTTATAGGCCTACGGCATCAGAGTGGAGACGCAAGGCTAGACAAGATCCATGTCCGGATCCAATGGAGGAGTCAGAGGAGGATGTAGCCGCTCAGGAGGCTACAGATGATGATATTACTGATGAGCATGCACATTTCCTCATTCCAGAGGAGAGGGTGGACGAGGATCATCACGCAGGTCCTATTCTAGGTGCTCCAGAGGATCTCTCTGTCCTTATCAGCTATAGGACACACATAGCTATGTCGATATGGAGAGGGGAGGTATGACATTCATTCTGACAATGTGTTAATGGTTCGTTTTTCTTATTGGAATTGTTAGAATCTAATTTTAATATATTTTCTTACACTGTGCAGGATCACGATGCTCTTAAGTGTATATGTCATTGGCCTAAGTTGAGATCATGGTATCTACCGCAGCCGGGTGAAGATAATCATGTTCCTGGATTTCATGCGATTATAGAGTCCGGCTTGGCGCCACTGACGATGCACTTATAGTACCGCCATATCGATGCACTTATAGTACCGCCATATCGACCGTGCTTTGGCGTCGGCATATGTAGAGAGATGGTAGCCCGATACTAACACTTTCCACCTACCATTTGGTGAGATGACGATCACATTGGATGACGTCAGTTTTATTCTTGGCATTCCAGTTGTTGGTACACCCGTCCATGCACCGACTCAGCTGTCTTTTACTGATCAGATATCATTGTTGGAGCATGGATTGGGGGTGGATAGAGAGGCTGCCAGCGCAGAGTTGTCCTTAGCTCGTGGTGGGGTGGTTAGACTGTCATGGATCAAACAGATGTGCAGTGATGTGACTCCTCAGTCAACTGCATGGCGGATAGAGTGCGCTGCTAGAGGCTACCTATTACATTTGATCGGTTGCATACTCTTTGTCGAAAAGTCTACGACGAGAGTCTCCATCTTCTACTTAGAGTTATTGATGGACGTTGGATATATTCGACATTATGCATGGGGAGCTGCTACGTTGGCGTATCTTTATTGCCAGTTGGGACAGGCGACGAGGATAGATGTTCGACAGATTGCCGGATATCTCACGCTGCTGCAGGTAACTCACGCGTGTGTATATATATATATACATAACAATTTCGTATCATCAAATTTGTTAATCCATATATTTTGCGTGTACAGGCCTGGGTATACGAGCACTTTCCCTTTGCTCGTCCGCGGGCACAAATTGGATATACTACAGGCCAGCCACTAGCACGTCGATGGTATCCTTCCAGCAGTTCGAGCAACATGATGGAGAGTATACAGTTGATACGTGAGAGGCTGGACGGCATCCATCCGAGCGAGGTGAATAGACATACCTATCTAATAGTTACTATTATATTGAAGTCATTATTATTAATTTATTGTTCTCTTTATTTTCCACAGGTAGCTTGGGACCACTATGCTAGTGTGAGGGCTCATCATCCCTTTCACCAAATATCATTTTTTTGTGGATGCTTGAGATCGATGGATGTTATAGAGCCCTATCATCCACAGAGGGTCCTTCGTCAATTTGGACACGTGCAAATAATCCCACCTCCACCGTATGTCCTTGCTCGTGCATCTAGGGGAGCGACTGCTGCTAGGTATAGGGTCTCCTACCAATTCCTGGACCAGTTCTGGATTACATGGGGTGACCATATATTATTACCAAAGCACCGCGGGAGTCGTGTGATGCATGCATGGGATTGTGCCCCTAATTATCTTCAATGGTTTCGGAGGATCTCGCATGTACGGGTCCAGAACCCAGATCACCATCCACATTATGACCCCCACCAGGGCGCTAATGACTCTACCCCCACAGTGGTAAGTTTATTTAATTTGAGGATTTCCCATTGATGGTATATGCATGCCTAACCCATTTGCTTAATTCATATCTTGTTCGGCTGATACAGGTCCACCGAGCTGTGAGCCATCTTCGTGCCGTGATTGCGCGAACAGGACAACCGACTGATGTGTATTACCGTGCGTTGTAGATTACACTCGAGATTCTAGAAGACTTGCTGGTTACATACAAGCATCGCCTACAAGGACCGTAGTTGGGTTTTATGGGTGTCATGTATTTTGTTGGTTGATGGTTGAACTATGTATTATTTTTTGTGGATGAACTTTGATGTGGATTGAACTATTTACAAGATGTTGGATCTTCGGATGTACTTTCATTGGATAATGGATGAAGTTGTTTACCAATTTGTTTTTATTAGTACGCATGTTGAAGAAAGTAGAAATGCTGATCCAAAATTTTGCACTAAAAGTATAAAATAACATTACATTAGGCAGGATACACAATAAAGATCAACAAAGTCAATTTCTATCTAGATGAATTGTCTCCTACGTAGCAACAGAGTCCCCTATGATATCTTCGAACTGCTCGATGTTCGTGGCATAAGGAAGTTCTCATCCTGTTGCACATGGTTGATGGTATTTGTGCCAATTTGTAGCAATGAGGGGCATGGGAGATCCGGATGCAAATAACACTTGGACAAAATGGTTTCCATTGACGAACCCAATTGCGAACACTTTGCGAGAAGGCGCTGGAATCAGATTGGACCTCAGAGGTAAGAAAGTAAGGCACTGATGCAAAGATATGTGTATCAATACAACATTATAAAATGATGCTATCAAATGACCCATATCCGGAGTTGACATCCAACGATCAAATAATGGATTGCTATCAAAGTATGACAATGCGTAATATAGCTCACCAACCCTGTGCTCTCCTCCATATACTAAGGCATAATATGTTTGATATCTTTGCAATTCATTGCTCAAATCCAGCCTGACCTGAACCCAATTATTCTCGCCCATTCCCAAAAGACCGGCTATACATCTAAAGCCACAGTTGCCATCAGTTGCAACATCCTTAATATACTAGATAAATGATCTGAGAGTCTGAGGAAGCAAGTCATAATAAGATGTAGACGATCCTGATCGACTCTGATGGACACCTAACTTCTTCTTTGTCATCACCGTACTGCTTATCTTTGGTGTAGCAATTTCTTGAATGGGGAGTGCATACTCAAAAGCAGATGGGTCTCGACGAGTAGAAGTATCTGACGTCTTCTTCTTTGATGTGGATCGACCCCGATTATTCAACTTGACATCCAGCTCAAGAAGATAGGTGGATGAAGGATTTGCAACTTCTTTCAATTTTTTCAATATCTATATTTTACCGGATTGATCACTTTCCTGCAATCTCTTTGCGATCAACTCGAACTCGGCACTGGTGGTCAATTCTGTAATATCCTGAGTTACCTAGGCCCAGGATTAGTCTGGCCTAGGTAGTACCTTAGTTGTTTCCTTATTATTGGAATTAGAAGTATTACTTATTATGGAATTGGAAAGTGTCTCACGTTTTTTGGACTAGAGTTGTATAACAACTCTAACAGAGGAAATAAGAGAAGGATTAGAATTAGGAAGTATAAGAGGACTAGGACTTTAAATTCCTCTTGTATATATATATAGGCAACCATCGACCATCCCTTGTATGGAATTATCTTCTAACTTTTGAGAGAAACAATCTGAGAGGAAGTTGTTGCTGGAACCTAGGGGAAGTAGAGGAAGAAGGTCACTGATTGATGTCCTATTCGCACCCGCACATCGCAAAAGCAACTATCACATATCAGAGGTGAGTGGATCTTCCTAGTTATTTTCAATCAATGTATGAGACGATTGATAGGGCTGGATTTTCTCAACTATGTTGTATTGCTGCTGTGTTGACAACCTGAATCATTGATCGGATGCAATTTTGATGTTTAAATTAAAGAAACCATGTTAATCTTGATGGTGAGATTTATACAATTAATAAGGTGTTTGTTCATCAGAAATTCCTCAAAGTTTGGTTGATGTATAGAGAGATCATGATATGAAAGAACCTGGGCGTGAATGTGCAGAATTGTCGATTACGGATTATGGGACTCCATGGCCCATTAGATGATAGATCTGGTTCACAGATCCTGTAGTAGACCCATGGTCGACCATAGGGAACAAGAGCATCTTGGGTTTGGGCTAGTAGATTCCACTGTTCAATAAACCCAAAGAGCCCAGGCGTGACTGTGATAGGAATAGGGCTGAATGTCGACATGCACTGTGGGACCCATCAGGGGATCTGATCAAAGATCAGAACCCTACGTCTGGGAGTAGACCCATGGGCGACTCAGACAGTTCTGGTCTGATAAGGATTAGGCCTCGTTGGGCCCACCATCCATAACAAGTGTCTGAGGCGTGGTTGAAGGAGAAACAGGGTAGTTGGGTCGACACCTTCACTGGGACCCACTATCTGATTTAATCATAGACTACGACCCCACATATTGAAGGGGGCCCAGAGACGATCTGAATGGTAGTGGTCCCATGTGGCCTGGGCTCCATCTGCCCAGTTATCCAGAAACTTCAATTTTGTTAACCATGAGGCTTATTGTATCTGTTTTTGGGACTGCGGGGCCCAAAAAAGATGTTTGATGGTCAATCCAATCCATTAAGAGTAAAGCCTATCCCTGGACAACCTTAGACATTAGGTCTGATCTTGGTTTGGTCTAGTGGGACCCACTGGATTTTACATCAAGAGGTCCATACATAAACTGATTGTTTATTTTATGTTCTGTATACCAAAAATTAGTTCTGAAATGGGTTTAGTAATTGAGAAAGACTTGGAATTTTGGTCTAGAAATATTAAATAACTTTCTTAAGATAACTTTCTTTGAAGTGAGTTTTGTGAATTATGATTAACTGTGAATAATTCTTTAAATTGTGAGTAATAAATGTTATGTTTATAATATAGTGTGGGCCACCTCTATACTACTAAATACTAATTATGATCAGAAGTGGGGCAGAAATCAGTGAGATGTGAATAAGTTGGGCCCACGATGCTTACATGTGTGACCAATTATGTTATTTGAAGTTCATGTTCTGGTTGTTATGTATTTGTGAGATATTGTGCACTAGATCCCAGACGTGGGATGTTGGACTTTGTGTCCAGGCCGTTTTAGCGGCGGGTCCTTAGTGGACGTAAGTGGCCATTATGATGGCTGGTCCTTTGTGGACGTATCTGATAAGACACAGTCATGATGACCGGTATACATGTATACGATGGGCCTTTGAGGCGTGGTAATGTGCATGGGTACGGATTTGCATATGGTTGTATTTTTCATGATATTTGATTATTGATTCAGATTTGTTGATTATGTGATGTTATGTTATATATGACTTATGTAATTAGGAAAAATTCATTCACCAGTAATATTGAAGTTGTGTTGCCCCCTTCAAGTAATTAAATTGCGGGTGGGCCAGAGCGGAATGACGATCAGCACATAGATTTCGGCATGAGTGGCTGAAAAGAGAGAACGAGAAAAACTTAAATAGATGATGGAATCATTAGTACTTGTTTAGGAAAATTATCTAATGTTTCAAGCATATTACGGATTGAGTTATATATAAAGTTTGAATTCTCAGAAATTTAATGATATTTATAATTGAATTTATTTTTGAGTTAAATGCCTAATACCTTGTGAATATTATTTGATGTATGCACGGTGAATATTGTTATATGATCACGATTCGGATATCCGACAGGGCCCGGAATTCGGGTCGTGACAAATTCAGTGGGATCATCGACCACAGTGGGTGTCAAATCAAGCTTCCTCCAATGGCGGTGTATACATGTCAGGGGTATGGGACAGCCTAAGAGTCGATACTCGACGATCTCGTGTGCACATGGTAATCCATGAGTCCTTCGAATGATGCATGAACATGCAGCAGAGTCTGTATCGATACGATCAGCTCTCATCGACTCATTTAACACTATATCCAAAGCATTCTTTGATATAAATCCTCTCAACTCGCGAAAAAGAGTCGGTCTGAACTTATGTTGCACGGTGTTCAAACTCTTCTCAAAAGAAGCATTTATCTTCGTAAAGAGCAATTCAAGCTAGGCATGGATAGTCATCCAACCTGAATCAAAGTTGCAGCTCGATGACCCTAAATGTCTTTTCAACTTTGCATGTGCGCTCTCAACCCTGTTCGTAGTGACATTGCCAAAGTGCATATGCACGTCTGTCCATGCAGCAACGAATTGTTCCTTATGCTTACTCAACCAGGATTTCTTCACATAATCAAGAGATTGTGGATACCCACAGAAATTCATGTTACATGCACTTAGAAGTTGCATGTAGTCATCTTCGGTGGGAGATATTATCAATGTTCTAGCTAGTAACAAATGCCTCCCATCTATCTTTCGTTTCAAAAAACTTCTTACAATTAGCCAAGATGTTCCTTGAAATATGCCACCTGCATAGCAAGTTTGCAGCATTTGGAAAAATATTTTTAATTGCATTCATTAGCGCCAGCTCTCTGTCTGTGACAATCACACGTGGCAACATACATCCATCCATTAATGACTTCAACCTCTCCAAAGCCCAGGTATAGTTTTGCTACTTCTCCGATTCAAGGTACACAAAAGCAACCGAGAACATCAACTGAGTAGACGTGACACCAACAATTTCAAGCAAGGGCAGCCGATATCTGTTTGTTTTATATGTGGAATCCATTATCAACACCTCGGAAAATGCTCGTAATAACTCAACGGATAAGGGATGTGCCCAAAATAAGTTACCAACACAGTCTGTTGCATCGTTGTTAGTGTGCCATTCAATGTATCTGTTCTCTAAATTCATCATGAGTTGCTGCATCTGTGATCTTCCGGCCATCTCTGTCACCTTGTACTTATGACGAGCATTGTAGATAGTCTTCTTTGTAGTGGTGTTGTTCGAATCCCTCTTCTTCAATGTGTGAAGAATGTTCTTCGGCTTCACTAAACTCTTCGACATATCAATCAAAACAGTTAATTCTTCATCGGAAAGCCTCCCGGCATACGAGTGCCCCTCAAGATGTTGTGCATTAGGAAGATTGCGCACCCCACAAATCACTGTTACAATCCAATCATCATCAGTTGCTAACTTTCGGCCTTTCAAAGCAAAAGGGCAATTGCACTTCTTCGTTCCCGTCAACTTAATCAGACATTTTCTCTCAAAGACCTTTGAAGAACCCCTGTAAGTATCGCTTCTCTCACAAGAAAATACAATTCTCGGTTTCCTACCATCTACACCAGCATCTGACTTTTTGATTATAATTACTACGCCATGTTTTTTTTTGACATCTTGTGTCCATTGGATAAGGGCATCTCGGCTTCTAAATATAGTGTCGGTGGTGAAGACGTTAGTAAAATCCAATGAGTACTCACTAGCACCTGTGGAATCAACATCCTGGAAAAAAAAAATCAGTGCTGGATGGCCTTGCTAAAACGCCCAACGTTCGGCCAACATAAGATGAGCCATGTTGTATTACACAAAAATACAGAGCCGTGTAATACACTCATGCATGGAAATCAGAAGCCGTGCAATACACTTGTGCACGGAAATCTAGAGGCGTGCAATACACTCATGCACGGAAATCCGAAGCCGTGCAATACACTTATGCACGGAAATACAGAGCCGTGCAATACACTTATGCACGGCTTCATATTATCGATCATTACATGTGATGTGCGGCTCTGCAAATTCGTGCAGGACGCGAAATGGAAAAAAAATGAAAGCATGTGTCAAAAAAACGATACCTTCTCTTCATATATGGTCATTTGCTTGTCCATATTATAGATAGCTTCTCTAAAACACAATGCGTGCCTCGGATTGGAGATGTGATAGCTTATATAAGGAAATGGAGAGATGGATTAGGAGATGAGTTCTTCCAAAGTGGGACATTTATGATGATGAGAAGGAGTAGAAGAAGAAGTATATGCTATTAAAGGAAAATAAGTACAGAAGAAGTAAAGATGAAATCCGGAAGAGAGGAGGAAGATGAAGTGAATAAGAAGGAAAAATCAACTCAGGAAGAAGCAGAGGGCTTGAAGAGAAAAGGAAGATGGAGGCAAGGGTAATTAGGGAAATTCACAGATGGGTATTCTTGGAATAAAAAAAAAAAAATTTAAATGTGGGTTGGCTCAGCAAAGTGGGTGGGTGCAAATAGAAATTCCTAAAGAGAGAGGTCCCATTCGCACGTGTTCCGGCACTCTTACACGTGTTATGCAAGTCGCCCTAGGTTCAAGCAATTTAGATCAGGATTCAACCTGATCTGACCCGACCCACAATAGCCTATTTCTAAGCCCAAGTTAGCAATAGTCAAGCTTGGGCCATGTCAACCTGACCTAATACAAAGGAGCATATGAATGCAATAGGGATCTAAGCAGTGACGTCACATTCGGTCAAAGTATAGGGTTGAGCAATCAAGGGCCCACAATTAATTCAATTTCAGTCGTTGATCTTCAAACTGTGATTTCTTAGCCACCTAAAGTCCGATCAACGATCTGTCTTCACCTATGAACTCCAATCCGTGAGGTCTACACATGGCCTGTCTATTTTTTTAAGAGCATTAAATCTGGCATCCCTTTGCATCAAATAAATATGGAATCAAAAGACAGTTTCTTATTTGAAAATCAACAATGATATGCAGTGAACATCTATGCATGTAAATATGGACAATGGTATTCTGACAAAAAAAGCCTACTTTGATCAATTTCTTAATTTGAGTCACGGCGACTTGATGGTTGATGAATATTTTGATGAATTTTCAAGGCTATAAATACGATGGGCATTAGATGAAGAAGATAAACATTATGTCACTATCTTTACCAGAGGTTTAGGGCCAAGTATACAGAATAATATTAACGAATGCAAGACCAAGCATTTTGGGAAGCGATTCGTGTTGAGCACTTGATAAAATACGATCACCTCCGGAAAGCTAAATCGCAAAAAGAAAAATCTGCTCTCACAACTAAAGCCCATGTTATGGAACCAGCTGTGGAGAACGTTAAATTTGATAGAGGTACAAGATCCAGAAAAGGGGAAAGTCATTGCAGCCACTGAAAAATCAGCATGTGGAGCTCCTGATGCAAGTGAAACTTCTGAATCGATGCACGATTATGAATTTCCTTCTTTGAGCATTGTTGATCAACAGATGCAAGCACCAAGTGACACTAAAGAAGAAAACGTGAGCAATGAAGAATTGGACAAGGTCAATAAGCCAACTGAACATCCAATGAATTTGATCGTCATGCCACTTTCAGAAAAGACAACTGGAGCATCGGAGAACAAATAAGTTATTTTCGAGGGTTCAAAATATGATCCATCCGTTGAAGTCCCTTACATTCACTTATTTTTGGGGATCAATAATGGAAGCCTGAAGATGGCGATCAGAAGCTTCCAATCTTGAATTGCAGCACCAAATGATTCGAGTGCGTATCAATCCGAAATTAGGCCACCAAAAGAAGCAGATTGTCAAGCCTAATTTGAATGGAAAGAAAACAACAGATGTAGCTTCAACGCCATGTAAGGAAAACATAGATCAATGCCCAAATTGAAAATTTATATGCATGACGTTCGATCCTGGAGGACTTCTACAAAACTCGTGGTCAAGTTCTTTCCAAGAAGGGGAGAGTTGATGCAGGACATACCTGTGGTCCCTATGGGTCGACCCGCCTTTGTGCACAGCCCACATATCGTTATCTCATTTAGAACTATTTTTAATGCTTTATGTCTTTCATTTATCTAGGTTGAGATGTTTTAAGATGTTTTAATCTCAGCCGTAGGACTGTTATATGGTTGAGATTAGTTTTAGGGTCAGTCTTTTATTTATTTAAGCATTGTAATGCCTCATTTGGCTTTAGTTAATGATTAATGAGAATTTTCTCAAGTGATTTTCGGGTGTCCTAAGTTCTCTCTTCTTCCTCGCCCGCGATGGGGAGTTTGGCGTGAGGCCAAATTTCAGGTAAAAGCCTAACCTATACATTCCATCCCTATTTGCTCCGTCTCTACCCGCCCCGTACCTGGTACCCCGCTTCGCATCAATTAGCCTCATGTTATCTAGACTCTTTAGTTGCTAGATTTTAAGGACATCGGTAGTCTAATTTCTTTTAGATTGTTATCAGATGTTTCATATTTTGTTAGACTGGATTGTTAAATGGGTTTTTTTAATATTGAACATTAAAATCTCTTAAGTTTCCCTGTAATTTGGTTTATTTCTTTGACATATGCATGTGGAATATTTAAATACTCTGAGTCATGACATGGAATTCGAAGGGCCCCGGGTTCCGGGTCGTGACACCATGCATATTGATAGTTCTCCATCTTCAATATTGTACTGCGAGTATACATGTCCTTTGGTAGTCTTTTTATATAAATCACGGAAATGATGCCACACAAAAGTATGGAAAAGAAAAACCTTTTCCTCGGCTTTGCTATAGTAACCTTTTGGTTATGAAACTGAGCACCTTGTGGAAACAGTGTGACACAACTTGCCCTTATATTATTAGATGTACTTGAAATTAAGGGTACTTCTTTAATGTTCTTATATTTTACCATGAGAAGTGGATACAAGAGAAGATAGTACAGAGAGATCAAGAATTAAAGTAGGAGACAAAACAAACGATCAGATCATGAAAGGTGAAGCTGCCAGCTCAGAATGCAAATGATGTTGCCATCCGTTAGGAGAAAGGATAACCAATAAAAACAAAGGCATCATTTAAAACTTCTTATTACATCGATTCCTTATGCTAGGCTATTTGGATCGATTAGTAATTTACATAGATATATCAGATCATTTTCTACGGAAATTGATTGTTTCTAGTTATAACTATTTCTCCACATTCCTTCTAATCATTCTTAAAATCAGTGTTCAAAAAAGGATTCCGCCCCCGAGTCTGCTGGGGTCAGGTCAACTTTGCAGAGTCGCATGCAAGTTGGCCAAGTCAGTTGAATTTAGATTTGGGCCCAATTTTTGCCACACAAAATTCAGAGAAAAACTCCTAAAAAAAAAAAAAAAAACAAAGAAAAAATAGGCGTCCCATGGAGGATTGATCAGAAGAGAGGAAAAACAGAGGGTGAAAGAAAAAGAGATTAACTTTTGTAGAAGATGACAATAGTAGTTGTGGGGGAGCAGGAATGGGGAAGAGATAAACTATAGAAGGGGTTTGAACTCTTTCAAGAAGTGCTGGAAATCAGGGATAAATGAATTGGGTTTGACAATGAATTAGGACTAAAAAAATTGGGTATGACAATGAAATAGGATGAGAGAGAAAGAGAAGGGGATGAATTAAAAGCCACATGTCCAACACCCATAGGTGGAGACGTGGAGTTGGAACACCAAAAACTGATGCACACATCTTGCCATGGCTCTCTCTTGAAGAATAACACCCAAAACAAACGAGGATAGAGAAGAGAATCAGAGGGAGGGACGGAGATCACCAGAACAAATCTCAAATGTTTACGATGATGATGGTGATTCATGCTTGTTACCAAGTAACTTCCATGTTATAAAGAATTATTAAAGAAATACGCAAGAGTCCAACATCTTAAAGGTTAAAACATGATTGTTGAAATTCAAGGTAACATGCGTAGGACAAGAAACACATTCTAACTGGATAAGCAATTTTACTAAATTTATAAATTTACAGATATTAGAATTGCAGATTATTCATTCATTCATGAGTAACTAAAAAAATTGTTTACACTACCAGATTCTATCAAGAAAGGTCAATAAGAAACGACTTGATATCATATCTCACCTTCATTTGCGGTGGCCTCCAAAATGGATCATAAGAAAATAACCACCCCTGCATTAAGAAAGAAAGTCGGTGCCATGAGGAAGAAAAATAGTTATACTGAACTGTAGAAAAGCTTCACTCATTTGACAGGACTCGATGACTGGTGACAGACTGACAGCCACTTTGACCATGTGTTCAGTTGACCAAGGACAATCTAGAGGAGCTAGAACAATCCAAGCAAGCTCCTCATGTACTGTGTCTTGTTTTGGGCCATTGTTTAACTGGGACAGACACAAACATTTAGCTGTCCCTGTTACGGGCCTGTTTGATGTATATGTGTTTGGATATGTTTCATTGAGCTGTCCAAATAAGCCATCTAAATTTTTCATTTCCACTTAAATCAGAACAGTTATAATTTAGTTCGACATTTCTTTCAGGTTCATCTCGACCATCTATATTTCTAATGTACCAAGCCCACTGAAATATGTCCTACCCCATACCTGACCCAACCATTGATGCGTTTTATGATCTGTGATGTAGAGATGGGAACCACAAACAAACATTAAGTTGGTCCTGCAAGTATTGATATGGAAAAATATCTTTTGTGTAATCCTAGGAAATTAGAGATGCGTCCATCTGTAAAATACGAAGATAGAAATCTGTGAGATTTGATTGTAATCATAATTGGCATTGACTGGCCATAATTGTAGCCTCAATTGGGTTCTAAGGCCCTATAGATATAACTGTCAACCACACAATGTGGTCAAACAATTCTTTGCCAAAATTTTCTTCTTATTGCTTTTGATTTATATGGTATCGGAGCATATGAGACTCTGATCCAAGAAATTCTCTCCTCATTCCTTGGAAAGAAATACATGAAGAAAATAAGAGATTTTTGAAGCTGTTAGGGATTCCTCTGCCTGTAGTCTGCCACAAACTCGGCTCTAGATTGTTAGATCATTCTGTTGGAGCCATCATCATCATCAGATATGAAAGATGAAGTGCAACTGGGGTCGTGACCGGTTGTCCCCATTTTGTAATGTTTCTGATAAATTTTCAGGGGTTTTTTTGTGCTCAAAGGTTAGTAATATCAAATGTATGTATGTGTGTGTATATATATATATATATATATAGGGGAGAAGCTCCTATGAGAGCATCTCTCACCTTATTATGAGTGCTAGGGTGGGAGATGCTCCTATGAGAGATATCTCTCACATTATATGAGAGATAGGGATGGGGGCCCCCACATTTAAGTTATTCGGATTGGATATAGATGTAAGGGCCCCCACCCAATATCTCATTTAAGGTGAGAGATATCTCTTATAGGAGCATCATATATATATATATCATGTCCTGTAAGGACGGTCCTTACAGGCTTACAGTGGGGCCCACCTTGGGACCCCACTAGTCATGGGACACAAGAGGACCGAAAGATCCAAGTGGGGCAAACCGACATATCAAATTTGAAGTCAATCTAATACCTCTTAACAGTCTTGCCCCTTCATCCATGGTCCACAAGTTTAACAGCTTTATATCAAACTACAAAAATTGACCCCCAATCCAACTGTCCAGTTCATTCGAATCCATGCAAATTCATTGGATTATGTGCCTAGAAGAGAGTTGTGTATGTGTGGTCCATTTGGATGGGTCAGAAGGTGGGCCCTAGTAGGCGTTCTACACAGTGCGGACCGTCCTTATAGGCTTATGGTGCGGACCACCTAGTGGCTGCCAAAACACTACTAGACCAACCCCAAGGTCTTCCCCTATAGTCTGTCTTGCGCTCTCTTCTCTCTTATTTCTCTCGCCCTTCCTTTTTCACTCAGCTTCCTGGTTCTTTTGGTTTTTCATTAACAACTTAATGAATACAAAACAACAAAACAATGTTAAGAACTCGTAGCACTTACAAAACAACTAAAAATGCAAACATTCTTTTACCTGCATTAACCAAACAGCATCGCTATCCCCACTCTGCATGGCCTTGTATATTGCTGCACCTAATGACGAGATAAACTGGGGGTCTTCTACAGGTGGAGTGTTCTCATCAAAAGTATCACTGCAAATTACAGAAATATTATAAATGTATAACATCATTAATCCACTCTCTAACTACCAAAATAAATACAGGTGGCTAACTAATAGAATACATTTAAAGTACACATTAGAAATAAGCGTATAGTTGGTGAATAAGACATTTAAAGACATATCATGTCATGATTAAACATATGAATGCTTTATTAAACATTAATAAATATTATTTTGTTAATGAAATAAAAAAAATTTGTCTCCAAGTACCATCTGAAAGAAAAAGAAGGCAGAATATGAAAAAAGAACCAACCGCATAATCGTAACAGCATTGATTGCTAAAGATTAAGGACTAATTCTGTTGCTCATCAATTGTTGAAGGACTGCAACCGGACAAAAGGAAGGACGTACGAAAGCATTAACCAAAAATGTAAGCAAAAGCTATTAAGGCGGCCTTCGTTTCTGAGGAGTCTAGTGTGGGGATGTATGAGACTAACCAGCCGAAGCCTTTTGGGAATAGAAAAGGGAAACTTAAGTCACAAGAACCCCAAGAGACAGTGGACAGAGGCCAGAGTGGTGTGTCATTTTGTGGCAAGGGTCATGATGTGAGCATCATAAGAAGTTGTGCACATGTTTTGAATGTGGCGGGGAAGGGTGCAAGCGTGTAGATTGCCCGAATAAGCACCAAGGGAACCAAAACCTGCAGCAAAATTTGACGCAAAGGTTTCCACCGTAGAACCAACAGCAAGGATATCAGCGGAGCTAGTAGCAAAGAAATCAGCGTAATCATCCAACGAGGAATTTTCAAAACCTCCCTCAATGACGAAAGCAAAATTGGGGAAGAAATAATTTAAGCAGAAACCAAGAGAGACCCCAAGCCAATGCTAGAGTGTTCGCCATGACTCAACAAGATGCGGCGGCGGCGGACAATGTGGTTAAGGGTATGAGTATGATACTTATCTCTTATAGTAAAGATAACACCCTATTTGATTATGGTACCACGTACTCTTTTGTGTCACAAGTTTTTGCATCTAAATTAAATGTATCCCTTTCTACATTGGAACATGCTTTGATGGTGTCAACCCCCACTGGAGATCAGATCAACACTAGGATCATATGTTATGATTGTTCGTTAGAAATAGGAAGATCTAGGATTTCGGTTAATTTAATTTTATTACATATGAATGACTTTGATGTCATATTGGGAATGGACTGGCTATCCAAATATAGAGCTATCTTAGACTGCTTTAATAAAATGGTCGGATTCAACTTAGAGCGGTTCATTGATGTTTGTGTTGTGGGAAAAAGAACGTTAGTTATGTTGAGGATTATTTCAGCTATTACGGCGGCAAAATTGTTGAGAAATGGGTGTGAAAGTTTTATAGCTTTCATCTCGTCGGAGAAGTAGAAACCAGTACCAGAGGATATTCCATTTGTTAGAGAATCTCCCGATGTCTTTCAAGATGACTTACCTGGGTACATCGGTTAGGGAAGTAGATTTTTCAATTGAGTGGGTACGGGGAATTGCCTAAGGCGGGTGGCGACTGCTGAATTAAAGGAGCTTAAAGAACATTTGAAAGATTTGCTTGATAAAGGTTTCATCAGAATTAGTGTTTCCCGGTGGGGTGCACTGATTTTGTTTGTTAAGAAGAAAGATGGGTCAAAGCAGATGTGTATAGAAAATCGCCAACTTAAACAAGTCACTATAAAAATAAGTACCCATTACCCCGGATTGATGAGCTGTTTGATCAATTGTATCCCAAGCTAAGCAAGTGTAACTTTTGGTTGGAAAAGATGGCATTTTTGGGTCACATAATTTCAGGAGGACTGTCTATAGACTCGGCAAAGGTGGAGGCCATTACTAACTGGAAGAGACCTACAATATTATAAGAGGTTCAAAGTTTCTTATGCGTGGCAGGATATTATAGAAAGCTCATAAGGGGGTTTGCTTCCATAGCAAGACCATTAACTAGACTCACTTGTAAGGATGTTCCTTTTCATTGGATGAGAAGTGCGGCGGTAGTTTCCAAGAATTGACATATAAATTGACATTGGTATTGACTCATCTATCGGGTGGTCGAGGTTATGCAATTTATTCTAATGCGCCCCTACAAGGCTTGGGATGTGTGTTAACGCGGCAAGGAAAAGTGATTGCATATGCATTAAGACAATTGAAGGCCCATGAACATAATTATGTTACTCATGACCTAGAGTTGGATGTAATGATTTTTGCGCAAAACAATTGGAGAAATTATTTGTATGGTGAAGAAGTTGAAGTTTACAGGTACCATAAGAGTGTCAAGTATGTTTTCTCACAGAAGAAACTGAGTGAGACAACGAAGGTGGATGGGATTTCTAGAGGATTATGACTTCATCTTTTATCATCCAAGCAAAGCAAATGTGGTCGCTGATGCTTTAAATAGAAAATCAATTCAGATGGTTAGTTTAACTGTAGAACTAGCGCAATAACCCATGCTAAGCACGGGCGTGACCCATGCGGCTAGGGTCCCCGCTCCATTTAACTACTTTTGACATTGTTTGTACAAGTAATTACACATAAGTAATGTGTGGAGTAGCAGTTAGGTTAGTTATTTAAAAACAAAAAAACAAAACAAAAGGTCAAGAGATCAATCCTCCTAACCTATATACATTTTTTAGTTTTTTTCTTATCAAGGCGGCTCAATAAAAAGTCAAAATTGAAAGTAATCTGGTCGAAATTGAATTCAAAGCCTTCGTCTTTAATATATTATAATGGAGATAGCTCGAGGAAATTAAGGACTTCTATTGTTAGAAACTTTTGGTCGGATGGACAGTAAAACAAACTTCTCCTTGTAGATGTCAGTCCCTAGATCTATAAGCTGAAAGTGAGTCTAGTTAATGGGCAAGCTATTTAAGAAAATCCTTTCACAAATTGTCAGTAATAACCAGCCAAAACCATGAAGCTCTACACCTCTGAAATTGTTGTAGGTATCTTCCAATTTGTAATGGATTCTATCTTTGCTGGATCCACAAATAGTCCACCTGAACTTATGTGACCCAAAAATGCTACCTGTTCCAACAAGAAATCGCACTTGCTAAACTTAGCATACAATCGGTGGTCTCTCAATAGCTACAACAAAGTACGTAGATGATCCCCATGATCCTTTTTACTCTTGGAATATATTAATGCCATCAATGTAAATCATTACAAATTGATCTAAATGGGCTTTAAGAATCTGGCACATTTAACGCCATAAACGGGGCTAGTGCATTCGTCGGGCCAAAGGGCATAACAAGAAAATTATAATGGCCATATTTTTTTTTTCCTGAAAGCCGTTTGAGGAATACATTCCTCTTTTACCCACCACTGGTGATACTCGGATCTCAAGTCAGTCTTTTTGAAATATACTTCGCCCCTTGCAATTGACCAAACAATTCATCAATCTAAGGTAGCAGATACTTTTTCTTGATAGTAACTTGGTTGAATTGGCTATAGTCTATACACATCCACATCAACTCATCCCTCTTCTTAACAAACAAAATTGGTGCGCCTCATGGGGAGACACTAGGTCCAATAAAACCTTTATCTAGCACCTCTTGCAATTGTACCTTAAATTCCTTCAATTCTACAGGTGCCATCCGATATGGTGCCCTGAAAATAGGTGCGGTCCTTGGTACCAATTCAATGGAAAAGTCTACTACCCTAATCGATGGTAAGTGGTAACCCAGGCAATTCCTCATAAAAGACAAATTCCCTAACAACTGGGATATCCACTAAAACTGGTTTCTATTTCTCCTCTGAGATGAATGTTATAAAACCATCAAATCCAACCCTCAACAATTCCACTACCTTAATGGCTGAAACCCTTGATGTAACTAGCTTTCTTTTTCCCACAACAAGTATATCATTATACCCTTCTAGATTGGATCAGACCAGTTTATTAAAACATTCTAAGACGGTTTATGCTTGGATAGCCAGTCCATTCCCAATATAATGTCATAATCATTCATATGCAATAAGATTAAATTAGTGGGCATCTTAACTCTTTCAATTTCTAACATGTTTCATAGTATATAGTCTTAGTGTGAATCTGATCTCCAGTAGGGGCTGACACAATTAAAGCAGGGTCCAATGTAGTCGGGAAGGCACGTAATTTAGATGCAAACACATTGGACACAAAAGAGTGTGCAAAACTGGAATCAAATAGGATATTGTCTATAATTATTATCTTGTTTTATAACGGAGGGTGTCTCAGCCCTTTGGGCTAAAATAATCCCTACGGGCCCAGGGGGAGCTAGGTAAATCCCCTGTGGCCCCAGTGTGGTAGTGCAGTTTCGAACCCTCAACCTCTGGATGCAAACCGTGGTCCTAGGTCAACTGAGCTACCCCTCGGGGTTGATATTAGCTATAATATTAGAGATAAGGACTATACGCTCAACCACATAGTCAACAGCTGCTGCATCTTATTAGGTCGTAGAAAATACTCGTGCATTAGCTTGCCCTTGGTTACCACCTTGATTGTACCTTCCCCGTTTTGGATTCTGTCCTTTTGGCTGGTTCTGTCGATTTTGATACCATTGGTTTTGCAGATTCCAATATTGTTGGTTTGGTGGGTTTCTGTTTTATTATCACCTTATCTCTGATTTTGTTGTGGTCCAAGTTGTTGATTCTGTTACTGAAACCTGTGTCAGACTTTGTCACTGAGTTCCTTACACCTGATTTTGATTTTGCTCTTGGTTTCCTTTGCATCTATTTGGGCACAATCCATGTACCTGAGGTCCTTGCACCTGATTTTTCTACTGCTCTTGTTCCGTTTGCATTTATTTGGGAAATCCTTGTACTTGTGTCCTTCACCACATCCCAAACAAGTGCCCAGTTTCCTACGGCACTCACTTTCATCATGACACTTACCACAAAAATCACACACCACTTGGGACTCTATCCTTTGTCCCTTGGGGTGTGCTTGGGACTTGAAGTTACCTTTTCTATTCCCGGGAGACTTGTACTGATCATTTACATTCAATCCCACACTATCCTGTTCAGATAAAAATGCCTTCTTAAGTGCCTTTCTGTATGTCATTGGTTCATGCATATGCACATCCTTTCTTATGTTTGGTCACAGACCATCAATAAACCTATCCTTTTTTAACTTCTCAGTGGCCACTAGCGCCTCAGCATAATTGAATAGCTCCATGAACTTTTCGAAAACTCCATTACTGTCATTCGCCCTTGTACGAAAGTCTGAAATTCCCTCATCTTTTGGTACCTAATGTGCTCAGGAATAAACTTCTTGAGAAATACCCACTTAAAAAAAGTCCAAGTAATTTCGGTCTCCTCCCCGTCAAAGGTCTTCTTTGCCACCATTCACCATGGCTTGGCATTACCTTTTAATTTAAAGGCCACTAAAACAGCCTTCTATCTATCCATGCAATCCATCACTTCAAATATTCCTTCCATATGCCCCATCCATTCAGTGGCATCCCAGGGGTGGTTAGATGGCTTAAAATCCCTAGGGCGGAACACATTAAATCTCTTATATAGCGTGTTCTTTTCTCGGTCCACTGCACTGCCTTCACCAATTCCAGTGCCTCCATTGTCAAAACTGTCCACACTAGTTTGACATTTCAAGAGTGCCCGGACAACCATCAGTTCCTCTTGCATGATTGATTGAGACTGCGCCCGTTGCAGATAAGCTAGCATGAAGTTTTCAAACAGCTTCTTGTCATATTGAGGCATTTGGATGTCATCATGGTCTTTGTTATTCAAGTTATTGTCATTAGCATTGCCATTGGCATCATTATTATTGTCATTTTCATTCTTCTCCTGCCAAAGAGAACCAATTAGCTCAGGATACAATCTTAACTAAGCTAAATCAAATTGAATCAAGGGGGATAGAGTCGCCCCCCAGTCCAATTTTTATGACCTTGGTTCTAAAAATAACAGTTGGATTTTGGTAATATCACGCATTACACATGCCAAGAAGATGTGAAAATAGGAATGTTTACTTATGAATGGTAAAACTCAAAAAAAATTTAAGTGTGAACTTAGGGGGAAATTTTACCAATTATATATGTGTGAGGTCTTCCCATATTCTGCACAAATACATCGTGACATATGTCAGAGCTTTTTTCTCAGAATTTTGACAATTTAACAGGTTACATGTACACAGAGACATGAAGATGAACAGCCACAAATACATATGCACACAACACACACATGGACATGACACAACCACAAATTTCTCCACATTGCGACACACCTTTCAGCTGCTGCTCAATAAAAGCTTTCCCAATGTCAACAAACAAGGGATCAGTTGCATCCAAAAGATACGTGCAGCACCACTGTGGATCACCACTGATGGTAAACCTAATCCAAGATGAGTAAAATAAGTAGGAGAAAACGAACTGTATCATTTAAGTACAAGAATACCGACATAATAGTGGTGATTTGTCAATCACCAGAGTTTAACATATAATTACAATAATTAGAATCATGATAAGAAATCAGAAACAGAAGAATTTCTTAAACTTGTGAATGTGGAAAGATATAAATGAGTCCTAAGAGCTTAATGCAGTGGAAACTCTTATGCTGCCGCTGCCAACTTTTTAGTAGGTTCACTAATCCTGGTTGACCAATTTAGAGGAGTTAGATATAAAATGCTGATTATATATCAAACAAATCCTAAACCACATACAACTATGAAATTACAATATGACAATATTTCCTTATGTATTTAATAATGTTTCCTTTATAATATTGTCTGCTAATTAGCTTGGCTACATTTGATCCATAACCACATGCCGACAATACAATTGGAAGATCATTTCAGGTATCAAATAATGGATGATATGTGTTATAAGTTAGAGAATAGGACTTATTTATAATATGAAACATTTTGGAGGACCTAGTGTAAATACCAGAATGTTGAGAAGCTTTTCTTGTAATTTTCAGAAACCAATATCTAATAATATAGGAATGGTCGCCAGCCCTATTTGGGTTGATCATTCTTCAGCTTCCCTCTCTAAATCATCTTCTGTCTTTCTTATTCTCTCTTTCCCCTTTGTTTTTCCAAGAGTCCCAACGTTAGAACCCTAGATCTAATCCAATCTAGGGTTCCAACTTAGTTTTACAGCATTGCACCAAGAAGACTTGCATAAGAAGAGATCTGGTGGTCTAGATCTATATTTTTCAGCAGTTTTGATTTGATTCAGCCCCAGCTTAACAAAACTACATGTACAGCTAGGATTTGGCAGTTTGTTTCTGCCTTCTTGGCGTTCGATAGTGGGTTGGAACATTCTGGTTCATGTCCGATGTGTGTTTGAAGGTTGAACAAAGGGCAGAAGGATCAAGATTGATATGTATCATACTTAGTCGGTGAATGGTAGCTCATTTGTTGAATGGTGGCTGTTCGTCTGTTTGGTGGCTGTTCATTTGGTGTATGCTGATTTCAGTTTGGTGGCTCGTTTGTTCTCTGCTGGCTATTTGTTTGAGTTTGGCAGCTCGTCAGCTTGGTGGTTGTTTGTTTGGGTTCCTAGTGAAGTTTACTCTAGGCTCATTTGTGTTTGGCAGACGTGTCGGTAATCAATTAATGTGTGTTTCCATCAAACATATGATTGTCTGATAGTGTGATTTCTGGCATCGATGTGTCTTGTGTGTTTCTGAGCATCAGTCAAGTAGTGGAGATCTGCAGGTGTTCTTTTCACAGGTTGGTGATTTCTTTTCAATTTTTTGGATTCATCAAATTGGCAATTAATTGGAACCTCACTTCAAATGGAGTCCAAGGGTGAAAGCTCCATGGGCACCCGTCAACAACTCTTCTCTAATGTTGTTTATCCTAAATTCCTAATACAAGGATAACACCAAGTCTTTTCAGTGGTACTAATTATAAGGATTGGGCCTATTCAGCCAGAATGGCCATCGGAAGTTCGAAGAGACTTTGTTATATTAATGGGAGCATGAAGGAACCCGAAAAAGACAATCCTAAATATTCAGATTGGAATTCAAAAAATATGTTGGTGGTGAACGGGATCCTTAATTCGATGGAATAAGGAATTGCGAAAAGTTTCAAGTACTCTGAGACTGCAGAAGAACTTTGGGAATCGATTGAAGCAGCCTATGCTGAAAAGCACAATAATGCTAGAATCCTAGAATTGAAGATGGAGATTGCTAGTTTTAAACAAGGAACTCTATCAATTGGAGACTACTATTCTAGATTCAGGGCGTTGTGGATAGAGTTGGAGTTCTATATGAGCCATGAACCTTGTTATGCTAATTTATGTGGAAGATCAACATATATTTGAACTCTTGGGAGGTGTTAACCAGGAGTATGAACCCATTCACATGCAAGTAAGAAGTCAGGATCCGCAGCCTCCCATTGGGACGGTATTTTCCCTATTGAAAGGAGATGAAAGTCATCAGATGTTTATGAATCCCAAACTTAATATCACACCTGAGAGATCTGCTCTTGCAAACAACGTGTGCAATGAAGTTTCAAATACAGGTTATGGTGGATATGGTGGAGGTAGAGGATGTGGCCGTGGAAATAATCCTTGAGGTGGACGTAATGGTGAAAGTGGTGGTCATGGTCGAGGTCATGACAATCGTGACGAGCTCTTTCATATTCACTGTGGGAGAAATAGACGTACTCGGGAAAAATGCTGGGACTTGAATGGCAGGTCAGGACTTGTATCTGCAACACCGGCAGAACACCCTAGTGGTTCTAATGAACAACAGGCAAGTTTCAAGGTTGACTCACAAAACTGGAAGGATGAGCTCACAAGTCTTTGTTGGAAATAAGTGGGCCTTGTGGATAGGATTTCAAAACATTTGACCCACTTGACTCAGGGATCAAGTACCCATAAGGCCACAAATCATATCCAGGATGCAATCCCTCATACTCATCTATCATGTACAACAATAAAACAAGCAACACCATGCAACAAAATAATCTACAACAGATAGAGAAGCAGATTATACCTTTGGAGCCTGGTTGTGCTCTAAAGGAAAAGAAGACTTGCTAGTTGAAGTAACTCTTTCTTTGTAAGCAACTTAGGATCTCCAAGACCTCTTAGTCTTCCAAGCTATGTCCCGTATCAGATCTTTCTTCTCAAGAAGACTGGTGGAAACTTCAAGAGAAAACCCTTTAAGAAACTCAAAGAACTAGAAGAGAACTAGAAGAGATGTGCAACTCTTGCACAAAAGGGAGGGCTGGGCATGAGATCCAAGAGTGAGTTTGTCCCAGCCCCCTTGCTTCTCCTTTTATAGCTTTAAGCAACCTCCTTCCCTCCTCTTGTACTAAGTGAAATAGAAGTCTTACTTCCACACAAATTAGTAATCTTACTATTACCACTATTAGAAGTTTCACTAGAAGTAGTAACTTTCTAATTCCTTCATCTTAGAGTTTTAGTAGGATTAGTATCTTTCCAATAACTTGGGCTAGCGTGGGGAACACTAGGGATTCCATAGAAAGCTGGCTCCAACTGGGACACCGCGACCCCACATCTCATGTGCAATCCGGGCCCACAGTTAATTGCAAATAACACCACTATATAAATGCAATTGCACTCCAGTCTTAGGAATAAATTACAATGAAGACCCTAAACTTCCCGATTACCACAAGTAGGCCCCTCTATCAATACCCATGGATCAATTGGACTAAAACTGTCCCACCAATGTAAATCCACATCTTATTATCCTTGAGCCCCAATTAATCACAGTGATCATCAGTACCATCCAATTAACTCTTAATCGAGATGGGTGCGCACTTACTAATGACAAATTCATTAATTGGCACAAGGGGATAATGTAGATAAATTCCATCTTGACCATTGGATGTTCTCACAGTCCTGCTACCACGTACCCAAGACACCGAGGTGTTGACCTACAGTTGGCCTCACTCATTGGTGACTCAAAGCAAATAAATAGATAGAAACTTGAGTTCATCAATGTCTCAGGATTGAGAGCCTATTGCTAGGGAATTATGAGAGCAAACCTTAAACTTGAGACAGTATTCCATAAGGTGCTGCTCATGGTCCTCAATACATCCAATGTACCAGCACCGTGATCCAGAATCTTACATTCTGATGATCGAGACAAATTACACTATCTCATAATGATCAAAGTGCTGCAACCTTATCAGATGAGATGCCCAGTCACATCACCGGTTGTGAAGATATTTAAGTATAAGATTTGTGACACATGTCTCCCGTGTGTGGATCTCATCCATACACATATATCACATCTTATATACTAATGGGACCCAGTTCATCTCATAAACCATTTATGTCATATGTATTGGTCATGTGCATCAAGTAGCAAAACACCATTCATCTCATGAAAGGAAAGCATGATATTATTGATAAATAAAGAAATTAATCAATTTATTACATCATCTGATGGATTGAGTCCATACAATCTAACAGTCTTCATCAGAGATTGACTGTATTAGAAGGTGCCACTCAATATCCTTCCATTGGTATGGCTTCATCCCATAATCCTACTGTATTCGTCTCCTCTACTTCTCCTTCTGCTTGGGTGGTTGATTCAACGGCCACAGACCACGTGGTAGGTATATGTTCTTTGTTTCAGTCCTACACTTCTACTACTGATGGGAGGGGTTCCCATGTCCACATAGCTAGGAAAGGGCCTGTCCATATCTTACCTAAACTATCCTTATCATCTGTTCTTCATGTTCTAAGTTTTTCCTTCAATATTTTATCTATTCGTGCACTAACCATGAACCTTAATTGTTGAATTCCCTTTTATCTTTGTTTTTTAAGATTTGAGGATGGGGCAGAAGATTGGTGGTGGTAGTGAGAGCAATGGTCTTCACAATCTGGGCTTATAGAAAATGGAATCAAAAGCATTACACACTGAAGTGGTTGATGAGAATAAAGTGTGTCTCTAGGGCATCTCCATCTTGGCCATACACCATTGCAGTGTCTTAGGAATGTCTTTTCTGAATTTTGCAAATAAACTTGATAGTATTTTATGATGTGATGCTTGTCAATTTGCTAAGAATAAGAGATCAATGTACTCGGTTAATACCAATAAAATAAGTACTTGTCCATTTGATTTGATTCATTATGATGTTTGGTATGCTCTAGTTACATCTATTTATGGTCATCGGTATTTTGTTAGTTTTATTAATGATGCAACTAACTTCGGCATATCTTCTGAATTTAAAGATGAGGTCCTATATACTTTTAGAACATATCATAACATGATTTTAGTTAAGTTTGAAAAAAAAAAATTGGCATTTCGATGTGACAATGGAGGAGAATACACCTCCAATGACTTTCAAAGTTATCTTGCTAAAACTGGGATTGAGTCACAAGCCTCATGTGCATATACACCAAAGGAAAATGGTGTTGCAGAATGTAAGAATAGACATCTGTGGGAGCTCACCAGGGCTCTTCTTTTCGAGATTAATGTTCCAATGTCCTTTTGGTTTGACGGAATTTTGACTGATACTTAATAAATAGAATGTGCCTTCAAAAAAGTTGGGAGGAAGAAGTCTCATAGATGTGTTATGTCCTAGCACTGTTGTTCCGAGCTCCACCAAAAGTGTTTAGATGTACTTGCTTTGTTCACATTCCAAAGCATCAATAAGATAAATTGGGCCCAACGGCTGTCAAATGCATATCAGTGGGATATACTAGTTCTCAAAAGGGATACAAGTGTTATGCTCCTGGAAATAAGGTCGCCTATTGACATTGGATTTTAGCTTCCATGAAGATATTCCATTTTTTTCATCAGCAAGGAATTGCTACCAGAAGGAAGTTCAAAAGAGAATTTACTTCTTGTCGATTTTGTCTCTCCCCCAATGTATCCAGGATCACGGTATGGAGCAGGCACAAAAGTTGTTCCCCAATCAGGTATTTCCTATGATTTAGATCTTCTTGTTGCTTTACGTAAAGTAACAACATCCTATACTACTCGACATCCTATTCATAATGTGCTTTCTTATAGTCATTTTTCACTCATATATCAAACCTTTATTACCAATCTAGCCACTGAATGTATACCTAAGCATGTGTCAGAGGCCTTGACTCATCTTAAGTGAAGAAAGGGAATGGTGGAAGAAATGGCTGCTCTAAAGAAGAACCATATGTGGGAGCTGACTACTCTTGTAGAGGGTAAACGTATTATTGGATGCAAATGGGTGTTCACATTAAAGTACAAACTTGATGGAACAATCAGTAGATAGAAAGCAAGACATGTAGCTAAGGGATTTACCCAATCTATGGGGTTGGTTATTTTGAAATATTTGTAACTGTAGCTAAACTGGGTTCTGTTCAGGTGCTATTATCCCTCGCAACAAATTATGATTGGCCGTTGTACAACCTAGATGTGAAAAATGCATTTCTCCATGAGGATTTGAAGGAAGAGGCTTATATGGATCCACCACCTGGATTTATTGCTAAGGGACAAGAAGCCAAAGTTTGTTTTCTCAAAAAGTCCTTATATGGACTTAAATAGTCCCTCGATTTCGGTTTTAAAGATTTAGTAGAGTTGTTCTTAAGTATGGGTTCCAATGGTGTTATGCACATCGCACTGTCTTCATAAAAAGAAGGAATAGGAAGGCGATCATACTTTTAGTGTATGTGTAATACCCCTGACCCTGTTATAGGGGCTAGAGTTTTATCTAATATTTTATATGTTTAATTCCCTTGATTGTTTTGGATTTATTATTTGTCTCGAATAATTATATATTTTATTTGGTGAATGATGATTATTTATATATATATATATAAGTATGTGGGACCCCTTTGTGTTGCATAGAATTGTCTTTTAATAGATCCTTGGCTTTGTAGGGACCATTAGTTTTAAGATAATAGGATAAAGACATTTAGAATTACTGGTGGGACCTTATGTATATTAAATAGTTGTAATTTATTGGTGGATTTCTAATTCAGAGGGTCAAGAGAGATATTAGCAATAGAAATCCCCATCATAAAGAATTCTAATAACTAAAACTAGGAAAGAAAAAAACATGTGAAACAGATATAGATATGAAATAATGGATGCAAAGGTCGTCTGGGATGGCTAGATTTTTAAGACCTGTGGGGCCCACTTGCTGGGTCCATTGGACTAGCAACCTGCTATATTCTGGCTGGCGGGCCTGACTTGGGCCCAATTCAGGTGGACCGAACCCAACTTGCTGACTGTTCATATATTTTGCCCTGCTGAGCATATTTGGGCCTGGTTAGGCCAGTTGGGCTAATCGAAATGGTTCATTTTAGTTCTGAATTAATTCCAACTATCAATTCAGAAAATTTAGGTTTTAATTTGAACCAAATTGTGCTTTAGGCATTTTCTCTTGAGAGAGCCCTGATTGAGACAGATCAAAATCCCTATTGATCGACCAAACTGAACTAAACTATTGAGAGGGCCTGATCACTTACATAACTATCAAAAATTTCGCCATTTACTCGTGTCAGAAAATGACCACTATGATTTAACATTTTTCCCACTTATATAATCAATCCACGAATGCAAGGGATCTATTCATGTATTTCACAAGTCTTACATTTTTTGTAGATTTCTATAATGCCATTACTTCCAATATCCTTAATTTGAAAACTACTCTATGATGATGAGACAACTTTAATGTGCAATGCAGATGGATATTATGCAATTTGGTATGTAAACAACAATTTACCAATTCCCTAGGTGCGTTATTTTCGCGGAAGGAAATTTAAATTTCAATGCTGCAGGTACATTTCCAGAAAACGCAGGAAGAACTACAAGGCAGAACAAAGAGTTGTTACAATATTTTATAACAAAAAACCAAAAAAAAAAAAAAAAAAAAGAAACATTTCTTATTTGAATGTACACAGTAGGTTGGCATGAAACAGAATCTTGACAGAAGGAAAAAAAAAAAAAATTCTGAGGGCATGTTCGTGTAACAACATGTTTTCCGCGGATGCGAAGAGAAAAGCGGTCCTTTTTTACACGGACTCCACTTTCTGACATTCGGTCACTTGGTGCAGATAACCTCAAGGAAAAATGCCAACAGCTATTCAATCTTCAGAAAATCCATGGAAAAGTGTTTCAAAGGAAAAAGGAAGGGCGGACAGGGCAAGGTTAGAAAAAGAAAAATCCACAGTCATCAATTCTGCGAACGCTACACAAACCTGATGAAAATTTTGTTTCCAAACTCGATTGAGCTGTTGAAAAGCTTAAAATGTTGTTTATACTGTGTATGCATGGAATAGTTGTTACTTGATACAATATGTAGTCCAGGGGTGTACACGGATCGGATTGGTGCGGATTGGGCCAAATTCATCACCAATCAATTACCTACGGATTGATGGATTTGGAATCTGTCACCAATCCATGGCTGTTAAAAATCAATCCGCTCTGATCCATTGAGGATCGAATCGGATTAATCTGTTCAATCTAATGTTAAAAGAAAAATATCAAACATGTTGTTAAAAACTTCATATTTGACCCCTTAAAATTTTTTTCCTTATTTTATATTTAGACATCGTAACTTATATTTAGATCCCTTAAAATTTTTATATTTATATTTAATGTCAACGGATTGGATCGGATTGAATCCGTGGATTGAGGGTGAAAGCCGTCACCGATCCGTTGCTAACAGATTACAAGATTTTCAATCCGTCACCAATCCGTTTATCTTCAGATCGGTTACAAATCCACAGATCGGATCGGATTGGATCGGTTTTACAGATCTACGGGTTTTTTGTGCACCCCTATTATGTACATGGATAATAGCTGTTCAATAATACGACAATAGGAATAACTTCTCTATGTCGGCCTTTGTTCCTATATCGGCCTTTGTTCCTATATAGCAATATATCTCTCTTATACTGCTTTTTCCTTTTTTATTAAAGTTGGCATTTAAAAAAAAATCTATAATAGAAATAGTTTGTTTCTTAACTTTTAATTATCCTACACTATGAATAAAATAGTTGTTTCCACTGATGACTATAATCTCATCTAATACACATAATTTCGCTGTGAGCAAATGCCCAAACTATGAAGCTCCAATTCATGACACTAAAACAATCCTGATTGAATGTGAACCTATCATTACAGGAAGTATAAAGAAAAAAAATCAAAATGCATAATTTGTGATAAGTTTTCTTCACTACAGAAAACCTGATTGAAGGTGCAACTGCCATATAGGAAGTAAAGAAAAAAAAAAAACCAAAAAAAAAAAAAAAAAAACCTAAAAAAAAATAAAAAAGGTCAGGGAAATAGAATTTGGACTCAGTCCCGATTTGACACAACCAGACTTGCGAAGGCCCCAATCGGTGAAACAACCAATAACTTGAAAAAAAATCCCAGCAATAATGGATGTGCAGAACCAAGTAGTAAATAAAATTAGAATTAACTACACAAGGAACAGTGCAGAAAAAACCAAAACTCTGACCTTAAGAGCCTTCTCAATCTATATTCACCATACGACCAAGAGAGAATCAAAAGCAACTAATGCATTTCTGCAAATTACTATTCACGGTACTGTAGCATGAACAGTGCCAGACGAAAATAACACCTATAGATAACACCTGAAACCACATAAAAACCCTAAGAAACCGACTGTAGCTAAATCCTACCACAAATAGAAGTCTCAAACAAACTTTCTAATTGGAAAATATTCAGAAATTACTAAGAAAAATAAAAAACAACAGAATCTAGGTCGTCTTAGACACTTTGCAGTAGCTTGCCCGTGGGTCCCACATGACCCATCCTTTGGTTAAAGCACTTCTAAGACCTGAAGGCCCACTCATGGGTGATCCTGCTGGTACCTTCCTTTCTCAAGTTGGACCTGATTTGAGTCCAAAACCTGCTGCACGTGAGCCCCTTTTAAATTCTGAATTTTCTGCAGATTTGCAACTAACCCCTTGTTTTCTATATTATTCTCCAAACAGCCCCTGTTCTTCATACCTAAGCATAATTCCTGACTGTTTGGGTACAAGTTTTTTATCAAAACTTGTCGGCACCCTTGCAGGCCATCTTGGGGTGCTCCACTTGTGCCATGTAAGCTTCAGCCATAACAAAAATTAGATCTTCGTCAGTTTTTTCATCAAGTTTTGTTGATTTTACCGTATTATGTGCGTGGCACTAGAATCATAGTGGATCCTTTTTATTATATAAATGTAAGGTATCCCTATTATCCCCTCTACATCTCTCTGTAACAATTGAAGTTAAATTAGAAGGTGAAACTTCCATCTTTCTCCCTTCTTGATCTTCAAATTCTGGTTTCTAGGGACCTTTGCGTTCTCAGAACATCTTTAGGAAACTTGGAGACCTGTTAAGGGTGTGTATGAATGATTCTAGGTGTTTAGGGGCTCCTATTAACTGTAAGGTCCTGGAATCCTAATTCTATAATTAGCCTAGTTAATTTCCTGTTAATCTACTAAGCTCGTTTAGAGGCTAAGCAAGTCCAGATTACTGTTAGGATTGTGTGCAAAGTCTCATCAAGATCCGAGTTCGTTTGTATATAGTAGGGGGTAGTTTGCAATTTTAAGAAAGTTTATAGGGCTTTTTCATAATTTTCGACTTTATTAGATTTTGGGCTCTTTGGGTAGATGACTTAATTCTCCGGACTTTACTATTCTATTGTGACTCGACCCGAACCCTCGAGGACCCTCAAAAATCCAACCCAAAACTTGAGAACTAAGCTGCAATTTCCCAAAAACCACATCCCCAACCCTTTTAATCGATTAACCCTCCCCTTCATTTCACTTCCTGCTACAAGTTTTCTTCCTCTGTCCTTTTCTTGTCTCTTTCCCTCATTCTCTTACATGTCAAAATCCAAGGCACCCCATCATCATCCATCATCGTCGTCATCCTCCTCCAGACCCCCAACCACATGATCACAAGGACCCAATTTTGGACTCGTTTGCACATCATCTCTTTCCAGGGTGAATTATTTTCACTGTGGGAAGTTAGGTCTTTGGCTTCTTATTATAGAAACTTGATTTCCTAGCTTGAGTGTCCTTCCTTTTGATCGTTTAGGTTGAATTGGATCGTTTTGGGTTTCTCCTTGAGTTTGAACTCCGTTGGGTGTTTTGAGCTAGGGCTCCTCCCCCTTTTGCATTTCAAACCTTAAGGCAAGTGAATATACATTGATGGATGTGATTTGCATGATCTAATGTCAATTCTAGCGTCTTTTGTATGATTTCATACACCGTTGACCTCATTTGTCAATTCTCTCTCCATACTCCCTCAAGCTCATACATCCCTCCAAGAATAACCAAACCCTTACTAACCGATTAAAGGAATATAAGAGTAAAGAAATATTAGAGCTGGTGTTCAACTTTCATGTTAGGTTCGTTAGATAGTCCGAATTATGATGAACAACTTTGGTGCTCAACTCGTGACCATTTGAGGTCCGGAAACCCTTCATTTCGCAACTTTTCATTTGACTAGGGACATAGTAGTCATTTCGGTAAAAGTTGATTTTTCTCTAGAAGTCTCCAAAAAATTTCATTTCAGGCTTGTTGGAAAGATAATTTAATTTCGAACAACTTTCATGAAGACTCCGTAACCTTTCGATTCCCGGAAGCCCCTCATTTAAACCGAATTAATCTTGTCCACAAGATGCATAGCAAACTTGTAACTTTGCCAAAATATCTTTTATAAATATCCTTAAATAGTACCCAACTCAAGTCTTTGTTCTTTTGTCGCCTTAGTCTCTTTGTTACAGCCACTGTTGTTGCCGGAATTCAACTCCATTCGCCACAAAAAGAAAAATTTTGATATGCCAGAAAGTCGCGCCTCCTCACGCTCGTCCGCATACTTTTTTATCAATTTCCAAGCCGAACTACCCCCAGATGCGACGAACTCCTCGATTTCGGAGCACTTCAAGGTCACGGATTGTTTTCAGTTTTTAGTATGTTGTTCAGAGGGACAGTGTTAGTCGTGTACTTGGACATTTTATAGGGTTATCTGCTCTTCCGCCTATTTCCCCCCTTGTTTTTAGAAATCCAGGAACCCAAGGCAAGCGATCAAATTCAAATTTTATCATACTTTGGCAAGTTTTTTTATTCTCATTTACTACTAGTACTAACCCTAGAAAACCCGCTCATTGTTGATTTGCAATTTTAATTATGTTTTTGTAGTAATTAATGGTTTAATTTGATGAGGAATTACCCCTACCAAGTGCCCCCAAAGATACCCTAATTTTGGGCTATGGAAGGAAAAGACAGAGAATTTTCTTATGCGAGTCTTAGGAAACCTAGCTGGGGGGCTAGATCAATCCAAACCTCCTGGAAAAAATAGATCTAGACCACTAGATATCTTCTTATGCGAGACTTCTCCTTGGCGAAAGGATTTGATACTAGGTTGGAACCCTAGATTGGATTAGCTTTAGGGTTCTAAAGTTGGGTCTCTTCAAAAATGAAAAATGGGAAGCAAGAAGAAAAGGAAGAGAAAAAAAGAGATTCAAAGAGAGAAATAGAAGAATGATCGACCACTCTAGGGCAGGCGACCAATCCTACATTATTAGATTTTAGCTTCAAAAAATTACAAAAAAGTCCCTCAACATTTTTATATTTACACCAAGGTCCCCCAACATCTTTCATATTATAAATAAGTCTTATTCTCTAACTTATAACAAATTATACTATATTAAAGAGGAGAGTTTTGGATTTATTTTTGACTGCCGGTTATAATTTTGACTGAAAGTTACATCAACTACCTGCTTTATCTCTTTATCATAACCACTCATATCTACTCTCCACTTTTCTTTTCTTTTTTTCTTTTTATTTCAAAGACTTTGTTTCTATTGAAATTCTATCATTCCTTTTCTACTCCAATTCTCCTCTTTTCTTTCTATGTCACCAACTCTTGGATTACATAAATACATACCCATAACCTTTTTTTTTTCTTTTGCTTTATTTCTAAAAAAACTAAGGATTTTTTTATGCATGAATATTTAAATTGAAATGTTCACCATATCCGTGCTGAGCAAGGGTACCTATGCTAGAGTTAAGTTCTTAATAATTATAACAAATATTAGATTTATAACAAATATTAGAGTTAAGTTCTTATTCTATAACTTATAACATATACTAGATTTCTTCTAAGAGTTACGTTCTTAATAATTATTATACATTGGTAATTTGCTGCTCTGTATGTGTTAGATGATCCTTTCGTTTCCTACAAGAAGTGATGATCATCGCACTAGCTGAAAGAAAAACTAATAACTCTTACATGAATTAAGATACTATTAAATTATCAAGATTTTACACTTTTAGCAATTTTTGTGTTACTTATTTATGTTCCTGATTTTTAGAGGTTTTTTTTTTTTCTTTTGTAACTTTTTAAAACCTGCACACCCATATCAGCCTGACTAGCACCGATATGAACAGACTCTGTATGTGTTAGATGATGCTTTCATTAGCTACAACAGGTCACATAGATTACTTCTTACTAAGAGGTATAGAACAGTCTTCTTTTAAAGATCGTAAAAGGGAGTCTTTACGGTATTAAGATTGAAAGCATTGTAGTTACTAAACGAGAGATGGACTGCAAATAAGAAGGCAGGGATCCAATAACAATATCTTCTTGACTGTTGAAGGAAAGAAATTAGAATTAGCATACGCGTTTGAATTAAGTGTGGAATCATATATTGAGTTGTCTTAAAAGGGCTATGAAAAAGTTACTACATGAATTCAATGAGAAGTTATAGTAAAAAAGGTTATTTATGCTAAGAAAAACTGCTGAAGGTAAAGTAGAAAGGTAAAATTCTTAAAAGTTGGCAAAAAACATGAACAAGAGAACTGTTAGGGAATGAATGTTGAGCTAAGAAGGGCGTGAAGGGTAAGCTTTCCAAGATCAGAACCAGTGCATTGAGATCTTAAGCATGAACTGCATGCATTAAATATAAAAGTGAAAAGGTTTAAATATAGTGTGAGGTCCGACCAGGCCCCACCAGGTCATAACCAACCTAGACAATGTTGTGAGACAGCATTAGTTTTTCAATCATTTGGAGTTTACTTGTAGTTTTCAGTATTTACAAAATATTCCAAAGACTAGTGTATTTAGAGTATAGACATACACACATGCACGCACACAGATATATATATATATGTAGGGAGATGTTCCTATGAGAGATATCTCTCACCTTATATGAGAGATAGGAGTGGGGGCCCTCACATTTAAGTTGTTGGCAATGGATATGGATGTGAGGGCGTCCACCTTTTCTCCCATAGTAAGGTGAGAGCATCTCTCATAGGAGCATCTCCCATATATGTATATGAATATATATGTATACATATATATATATATACATATACATATGTATACATGTATATGTATATATAGTATACATGTATACATATGTATATGTATATATATATACATACATTTATATATATATATATATATGTATACATATATATAGACACACACACACATGATTGGTGTTGTCCAGCCATGGGACAAACAATCATTATATATGTTGCCGCTAATTCCTTCTCCTTCAGCTTATTTTCTTTATTTATCTACTCAGGGGTTTTTCATGTCTTCATTGGGAACATTGGAAATTATTCAATCAAATCTCATAATATGGTATTAGCAAGGATAGAAGAAACAGTTTCAGGAGCCAACTTGGTCCTGACCAAGTTGAGTCAAATCAGGTTTTACTGGTGTGAATGAACCTTCCTCTTGATTGATGGGGCTGTGATGACCATTTCATGGCTGTGTTTCCAATTTTTATTTGATCGAAGGTTATGAGACTTAATTTCATGGGATTTTCCCACAATTGAATGACTGCTACAGAACCATATATGTACTATCAACACGTAGTTGTGGGTAGGAAGTCTGAAATCACCATCTCTATCCCTAGAAATCATGCAAGATCATCTCTCACCACTGGTAGGTTTGTTAGTGTGCATTTGCAACTCAAATCAGCCCTGAAATTGGAAAAATCCAGACAGAAATCAGAAATTTGCATGAACATGTAATCAGAAAAATCCCACATGCCCCACCTGATAAATGATCAGATCTGATGATCTGAAAGACCACCCCTGGGCAACCCTTAAGACTTAGTTCTTTAGTGGATTAGGCCCAGTTAGGCCCATCATCTAATGGACTCAAAATCCTTCCACGTGAGAAGGATTCTGCCAGACTTGAGACTTCATTTGAAGTTCCAGGTTTTCTGTTATTCTTGCATATTTTGTCTAAATCTTCCTTGCCACGTTTGGTTCTTATAGTTCTCTAAAATTATAATTAACCACCTGTTATGTTTTGAAATTACTGGTGAAACTTTTATGGATTGTTCACTTGAGTTCCAAGTATCCATAAATTACAAATAAGGGCCTGATTGCTCATGGTTAATTGGTTATTATATCTAAAACTCTGAGTCGTTTTTTTCTTAATTCTTGACTTCATATGAAGGGTAGGTTTAGTTCCATTAACCCAACATGAAAAATAAGAGTTTACATGGTTAGCAGCATTATACATTAATAAATTCTGAATTCATAATTATAGAGTGATGCTACCTGCACACTGCGTTTCGCTCTCTACACAGTGGTCTTCAGTGGTGAATTTTTCAACTTTTTCTCTCTACACTCTGCAATTTCCCCAAAACACCCATTCTTCCCTGCACACTGGACTCGATGAAAATGCTCTCTGCACGCTGCATTCTTCCCTCCCATTTCACTGTGTAAACAGCCGTTTCATTGCACCCTCCACGTCGAAGGCGATCTCGACGAGCTCCCCCACCCGGACGTGAACGCCGCACCTCCTCCTGTTCAGCCATCTCTCTGTGCTCTTCTTGCCTTCTTCAAAATGCATTACTGTGAATCGTCGACTTTCCAACCTCTGTGAGTGATTTCGATTCCTTTTGCTTGAATAGAAATGCCTGTAGTTTTGTTTTAAGATCAAATATATGGTTTATTCAGTTTTATTTTCCTCCCTCATGCGCCTTTGTCTCCCCTATGTTTCCAGCCAGCGTCATCGTCTCAGAATGTCTGTTATGATTCCGCTTGGCGCTGTAGGTCCGAAAGAATACATTATTTTCGAACTGCACGATCTGTGAAGAAATTAAAATCTCGGCACTATGGGTCCGAGTAGAAAAACTTTTCTCGGCATTGTGGGTCCGAGTAGAAAATCTTTTCTCGGTACTATAACACCGATACCATAATATCCACACAGATAGTCAAGACCGAACATGCTCTGACTCGGTAAACTATGTACTGATGATTTTTTTTTTTCAGATATATGGATGTGCTCAAGACCTCTAGGACCTCTAGGATTCGACCAATAGCGTCGAACAGGAGACTCCATCAGAGGTTTCTCGCTAATGTGTCCGAGGATGACGAAGAAGTAGTTGAAGAACCCGAAACCCAAGTGGAGACCGAAGTCTCTGAACAGGCAGAAGTAGTACCCGAACAAACTTCAATTGTTGCTCATGATATGACTGGAGAAATTCCTGGGGGGCCTACAAGTTTGAGCCTGCTACCTAGTTTCCGGACGCATATTGCTGCAAGTATTTGGCAACAGCAGGTTTGTGAATAATCTTGGTAAACATGTTTTAAATATTTATTACCTTCACTAATTTGTTTTTTATTTCGTTTTGCAGGAGAGACCACCACTTAAATGCATAAGCCATGGCCAAAAAATCAGTGAATGGGCATGGAATTCAGAAGGAAGGGAAAATACCCTTTTTAGTCATCTCATTGGCCGTTCATGGTTGGCTCCATTGGTGGCGACATCTTATCGTTCCATCAACAAGAACATTGTGTCAGCCTTTGTGGAAAGATGACAGCCTAAGACAAACACATTCCACATGCCTTTCGGTGAAATGACGATTACCCTTGATGACGTGAGCACCATTCTAGGGATCCCGGTCACTGGAAAATCTGTATCAGTGGACCCACTGTCATTTGAGCGATCAAAGATACTTGTAGAGCATGGTCTTGGGGTCACATCCCAGCAGGCACACGAAGAGTTAGTAGGTGTGCGGTGCTCGTCGGTTAGACTGGAGTGGCTGAGGGACCTATATGGAGACGTGACTGATGTGGATCCAGAAGAGCACATTAGGCATGCCGCTAGAGCATATCTATTGTATATCTTGGGCTGTACACTCTTCACAGACAAGAGTGGCACGAGGGTCCCAGTGCTCTATCTAAGGCTGCTAATGAACTTTGATGAGGCGCGCACATATGCTTGGGGAGCTGCTGCGCTTGCGCACCTCTACCAACAGTTGGGGTTTGCTACTCAGAGTGGAGCCAGGCAGATTGCAGGATATCTGACTCTATTAGAGGTATGGATTTACGAGCATTTCCCCAGGTGTAGGCCTCACCAAAACCGCACATACACAGAAGATTTACCGCGGGTGCATCGCTGGGTGCCACGAAAAGAGTCTGGGGACCAAATGTCCAACCAGCAGTCATTACGAGAGGCACTTGACGATCTTGGTGCCCGTGAGGTAAGGTCTTATAAGTTATAAATAAGTACTCATTTGAGTAAATGAGTACCATACAATTTAACTAATGCATTTGTTGATTAATGTTGCAGGTGGTGTGGGACCCCTACCGAGAGCATAGGGCAGATCATCCCTTTAACGAGGTTGCTTTTTATACTGGCTGTCTTAAGTGCATGGACATCATTGAACCATATCATCCTGATCGGGTGCTTGGGCAGTTTGGTAGGGTCCAACGCATTCTCCCCACTCCACTAGCTCCACAGCGCGCCACTAGGGGTGCCACCGCAAATCAGTATCGGATCGCTTACAATTACTTTGATCAAATATGGGAGAGGTGGCATAACCACCTCCTGTCTCCGATGGAGCGTGGTGTGCCTGCGGCGCACCCATGGGATTGCGCACCCAATTATAAGGAATGGTTCATCCGAGTGTCGCACCCAATCATTCAGAACCCTGCACATCGCTCCACTTTCAATCCGCGTGTTCAAGATTCTCAGGGCAGCTCTTCTATAGACCCATGATTGGTATGATGACTAACAACTGAACTATTATATTATATATAACCAACTGACCAAACTGACTAATTTGTGCATTATGTGATCAATTAACAGCGCATCATGAATGCCCAAAGTATTATTCAGCTTATTCTAAGGAGAGGGCATACTCTGAGTGTCCGAGATCTTGATGCCTTGTACATGGCCCTTGAGGACGTCAACAGGATCTTAAATGGAGCCGATCCGGAAGATCTTGTTCATAGACCGCCACGGAACGAGATACGCACTTACAGCCGCAGGGGGAGACGTGGGGTCTAGGATGTGGACTTAGCATTTGATCTGAAATTTTTTGGGGTTCTGGTTGAAGTACTTCTTTTGATAAATTGCAAACTGAGTTTATGCAATTTTTTTGGGTAACAAAGATGGTACATGTCAAACTATTGACACCATTGGCCTCTTTATGGATATCCTTTTTAATGTTGCAGTTTGTATTGATGTAAAATGATAGTCTCTTTTTATTTGCATATCTTTTAGATGAAATGGATGATGTAGTTTTGTAAACTGGTATTGTCTAAGTTGCCAATGGTTCTGTTCGGCGTTTCAGGGCCGACAATATAGGTTGTACTCGGCATCTCAGGGCCAACACCATTAGGAATATTCGGTGTCTCAGGGCCGACACCAAAGTGTTTGCTCTGCGTCTCAGGGCCGACACCAGAGGTCTTGCTCAGCGTCTTAGAGCCGATCAAATTATTTTCCGTCATATCAGGACCATTCAGTTGAAATTGTCATTTGCAGTTAGCAACAACAGCTTAAGTGATGTGACATGCACCATGAAGATATATGGAATTTTCTGTTATAAAAAAAAAATAATAGGGGTCCAAAAGTTACAACAATTCTCAATTGCATTGAGCTCTTAAAAAATTGGATCCTTGAACATCCTTATAAAATATAACAATCATTTCAAATCGATGGTTTGCATGTGGCAACTGATGGACTGATAATTTCTCTGAAATGTTGGATCCGAGATTGGTAAGCTGTATCCCAACCATCTACAGAAGGGTGATGGTGACGAATCCAATTAGTATCAATAGGTGGAATTGGATGACCTTATACGAGGAAAACCTACATATAACAAGCGTTCAAGTTAGTCACGACAATTCAGGCAAAATATAAAAAGGTGAATTTATGCATCTACTATTATCACCTGAAGAAAGTGGTTCTGATTGACAAAACCGATTGCGATCTCCCACCTAGCAGCAGTAGGAATAGGGACCGATCGAAGAGGAAGGAAAGTCAGGCATTGCTCACTTGACAAATGGTATAGAACAACGTTATAGTGTGAGGCAATTAGATGTCCCATGGCTGGCATCGTCATCCACCGATCATATGGGGGGCAATCCCCTTGGTACGATATGATGTTGAGAAGTTCATCAACCCATTGGTGTGATCCATATAATTGTCTGTAGTATTCTGCATGAATCACTAACTCTCTAGAAAGATCTTTCTATACCTGTTGCCACGAATCCTCACCAAGTCCCATCAACCCTGCAATGGCTCTAAAGCCACAATTGCCATCCGCATTGACATCTTTTACATGATGAATATAAGGCCTTAAATCAGCTGGGAATGTGTTAATATAAGAAACTGGCTTAAAATTGCGAGTGTGACAGACCTTTTGCTTAGGAATCAGCTTCTTCACGGGCACCAAGGAGGCTCCACTGTTGACAATAGTCTCTTCCATCTTCAAGACAGGAGAGTAACTATCCTGAGCTGATTCGACATATTCAAAGGAAGAGGGTTCACGTTTAGTAGAGTTATGTAATTTCAATTTGGGGCGGCCCCGACATTTAGTTTTCGAATCCGGCTCGATCAGTGAGGTCGTCTCAGACTTTGCAGGCTCCCTAAGCTTATCCAAGATCTGTAACTTCTTTCTCGAATCATAGCCCCTGAACTGTTCGACAATTAAATCTATCTCTGGAATGCAATCCAAATTGACACTAGAGTTCTGGTCAGAAGCGGTAGATAGCAAGTCAAGCTTGCGCCAATGCATATGCGTGCAATCTAAAGGAATAGGGCGCCCAACAGTTATGTATTCTGCAATCTCATGAGCACAAGGTAGGCCATGTGTCTGTCGAAGTACACAACCACAAGCATCTCTATCAATACCCACTGACGAGGCTCGTTTCATCTCGGCCAAGATTTTCTCTAATGCACTTATAGAAATATTCCCACGAAGTTCTTTGAATTCGGAAGGCTTGAAATTGTGTTGCACAACTGTCTTACTTTTTTCAAATGATGCTTTTATATCTGTATGTTGCAGCAACAATAGGTTGTGTATCTTCATCCAAGAGTTTTCAAAAGTCCCCTGGCTTGATCCAAGCTGCCGCTTCAGCTGTGCATGTGAACTCTCCACCCTGTTTGTAGTAGTGTTACCAAGATGCATGACCTTGTCCGTCCATGCAACCAGAAATCTGTCCTTGTACGCATCTAGCCAAGACGCTCTAACATACTGAAGTGCTGCCAGATAGGTGATGAACTCCTTTAGAAATAAGTTGAATTGCAGATTGTAATGTTCCTCACTGGATGAGGAGACCAACATGTTCCAGATCATTATAAACTGGTCCCACTTTTCCTTCGTCTCAAACAACTTCTTGCATTTAGCCAAAATATTTCTGTTGATATGCCATCTGCATAAAAGATGTTTGGCGCTGGGGAAAACAATAGATATGGCGTTCATTAAAGTCATCTCTCTGTCAGTGACGAAAACGCTAGGAAGAACACCCTTGCCAATAACTTTGAGCAAAATACCCAATGTGCATGAGTAACAGTCTTCACGTTCATTCTGAAGAAATACAATGCATACCGGAAAAGTCTTCTCTGTGGATGTAACCCCAACAATCTCCAATAAGGGCATGGGGATTCGATACCGATTGGCCTTGTAGGTGCAGTCCATTATCAACACATGAGGAAATGCACGCAAGAGGTCTATGCTGGTAGGGTGTGTGAAGAACAAGTCAATGACAGTATCTGTTGCAGGACAATTCCTATGCCACTCAATGTAACCATACTCCGCCAATAATTTCAACAATTGCTGCATCTGACTCCGTCCAGCCCTCTCTATAACTTTATGCCTTTGACGTGCATTGTAAATGGTCTTCATTGTGCTTACATTTAACTCATTTTTATGTTTCAAAGTCACCAAGATATCCTTCGGCCGAACCATATTCTTGGACATATCTACTAACAATGAAGTTTCCTCCTTTGTTAATCTCCCTGCAAATGAGTGCCCTTCTAGAATGTCTGCAACAGGATGATTATGCACACCACACTCTACTTGCAACATCCATTCCTCATTTGAGCCAACCACTTTGCCTTGTAACGTGAATGGGCATCCACATTTTTTCGAACCAGTATGCTTCAGTTTCTTCCCACCAATCCCGTCTTTAGTTATCCTCGTGTCTCTATAAGACCCACTCCTCTCACACCCAAGGGTCAGCCTTGGTTTTTTATTTCTCCTGTTGGGCGCTGCTGATGTCTTAATCACAACAATGAAACCATTTCTCCTCCCAACCTCACGAGCCCAACTAATTAGGGCTTCTCGGCTTGTGAATATCTGCACATAACCAAACAAAATTATATTGAACCAAGTGACTACATCAATTTTAAATATAGAATGATTCATCTCGATTAATTACCTCTTGAGTGATAAACTCATTACTATAGTCGACCACACATTCTGAGCCAACCTTGCTGCATTCAGTAGGCGCATGAAACTGCTATGGAACCAATTTTTGTTAGAGTACGCAAATGACACAACTGCACGGCTCTAAATATCCGGACAAAATTAAATTGTTCAGACCTAAACCATCTCATTATGTCCTTACTTTCGGTCATGCATGTCCGCGTGGTTTCCCTTATTTCGGTCATTCATGTCCGCATATTTTACTTCTTTTCGGCACTGTAGTGCCATGTAAGTTATCTCTGGTCGGCCTTGCAGGGCCGCGTAACGGACATTCGGTCGGACATGCAGGGCCGAACGGTCCGTTTCTGCCCACAACACAAATCGCGATGAACATGCTTACCTCGACACTGCTAGAATGATCGGGAGACATCATCTGCTTGTCCTTTCGCTTGTCCATTGATTAAGAATGCTAGCAAAGCGGGTATCAACTTTGAATGAAATCAAGATTAATGAGTTGCAGTCAATAGAGAATGAAGAGAGGCTTTAAACTGAGAGAGAAGATGAAAGAGGGGGGGAAGTAGAGATCAGTAAAATGCAGGAAGAAGTAGAAACCTTGTCTTCATGAACACAAACTAAATAGAAGCAAGTGGAGAGGAGTGATGAATGCTCGAAGTGAACCCTTAACATACGTTCATTTTGGAGGGAAAAAACACAGTGTGTAGATAGCATTTCAAGTAGACTGGGAGGGCTGAAGTTCAGACATTTTGGTAAATTTACAAGTGGGCATTTTAGTCACAATCTATTGCAGTGTGTGGAGAGTAAAACGCAGTGTGCAGGTAGCAACATTCTAATTATAATGCTAAGTCACAGTACTAGTAATGCTCTTTGTTAAAACTGCTCCCTTCTATAATGTTAAGATGGGTGAATAGACTGCATATGGTTTCTTATATTGCCTATTCTGAATGTGTCGGTGCTTTCTGGAAATTTTGGAACCATCTCCAACTAAAAGGGGTTAGTATGAAATTTGACTTTATACGATCAGGGTTGCCTATAATGAGTCCAGTTGGGCATAACAAATCTGGATTTTGTGTGAAGGGCTTATTACAACTACCTCGTTTTATGTAATGCAACAGGAAAATTGTGATCCATGAAGGAGATACTTGTTAAATAATGGTTTGGTTGGACCTACTCATAGGACGCCCCTAGATCACTAGCACGTGAGGCTAAGAGATGAATTATTTGCGTGGCTTTTAGGCCATCTGTGTAATTTCTCTGACTTTTAGGTCAACTACATTGTTTCATTTGCTATAAGTAAGCCGTTCAACTAACTATAGTCCACACCTTGTCTCATTATTATTTCTTGTCATGTTTCCATTTATTATATTGTTGTTTACACACATATATATATATATAGATTTAGGAATCTATTCACTCAGTATTACCGAGTTCTGTATTTTCGACCCAATCCCAGGCAACCAAAACGTAAAAGACAAGAGGATCCCAACATTGAAGTGATGGGATCCGATATCTGCTACTGAGAGACGACGTGACTCACATATCAAGATAGACAAGATGATTTAATTTAATTCATTTTAGACATCAAAGACTATTTCATTGAGATTGCATATTTTTATTCCTTATTTTGGATTTTTTTACATTAATATTTGGATTTATTATTTAATTTAAGATTGAACTAATTAGGTAAATTAGCACAGCCCGGCCCACTACCAATGTGAAATAGTCTGCTTTGGACAACATTCGTCCTCACGGCTTTAAAATGCGTCGCGTTGAGTTAAAACAGGGTTTAATTTAGAACTCAGGGTCAGGACTTGGATATTTCCGATGTGGGACTTGGACAAAGCCTCACACTACTAACCGAAGCACTTCACCCTCACCCCTATGGATTCCCCTTTCTTGGCTCACAAGATCACTTAACCTGATCTTGCATCAAGGGATCCAGGCGGATTGGGGTCTCACAGTCCCCCACATAAAATAAAGCCGTCTTCAGCTCTGATACCAATATTCTCATTACCTTGCCCAACTCAGCATTATATTGTCCGTTTTGGCCCACGTGCATGTGCGATGAATTCCCAGGCAGTCACCCATCTATCACATAAATTCTTGGTTAATTATGCTTTCAATGATTTGATTTATGCTGATGATATGTTACTATTTGGAAATGACATGGAATCCGACTGGTCCCCAAATTTCGAGTGTATGATGCAGAACGGGCTACCACAATTCCTCTGGTCCCACCCAACATAGTTTAAGGATGTTTATTTATTTAGTAGCTTCCTAATTTATTGTAATTAGGATTAGCATTCTGATTTATTTGGTTTCCTAGTTTGATTAGGATAGTTTCTATTATTGGATTAGGTTCTCTTAGGCCCTAAGTTTACTTTACCTATTTATATATTACATTGTAGAGATGATAATCTCAGATTTGGAGTTGAATAAAATTGGGATTTTCCCTTGGAGAGGTTGTTCCTCGTGTTAGAAATCTTTGCAGGAGATAATTTGAAGTGTCTTCGACACGTGCTTCGGCATCTACGCAAGCCCTAACCCTAGGGCCTACATCAGTTGGTATCAGAGCGAAGATCCATGTCGCTCCGATGAGTCCGATCACCCTCCGGTCATTGATCGGAGCCTCGTCCGTCCATTACCTCCACTGTCACCCTCCCATACCTTCACTGTCACCCTCCCATCCCCAAGCCCAAATATAAAAAAAAATACCCGAACCATAAACCCATCTCGTCCGCCTCTGCCAAATCCAACACCCAACCCTCCACTGCAAAAACCAAATCTCACAACCCATCTCCATCTCCTAGAACACCATCGACCAAACCCTCTTCCCAGCACCCTTCCCTTCTTCGGCCATATCCCTAACCAAAACAGGAAAAAAAAAAAAAAAAAAAAAAGACGCAATAGAGGAAGAAGCGGATAAAAGTGAAGACGTGTACCTGGCACCACATTCGCCCGCTGTCGCCATCGCCAGCGCCTCGCATCCGCCAAAGGAGACTTCCTCTCCCTCTCCGACTTCGTCGCAGAACACCAGCAAGGAAAAGGATTTCCTCATTTTCTTCCTGCTCTTGCACAGAAAACGAGGCAGCAGTGAACAGTCACACGAGTGACACAGGCTTAAGGTTGGGCCTAATTTCTAGTTGGGCCATTTTCAGGTCATATCCAACCCAACGACCGATTTGGCCTAATCAGCGGTTAAATCTTTTCTTCACGATATCAGGTTCATCCACCGTTAGATTTCAGATCTGTTTTAGCCAGCGTGATCATGGAGAGCAGATCTACACATCACGTCAGTCAAATATTTTAAATTTGCATTAAACAAAATGCCTCTCAAGAAGCATGTAGAAGTTGAGTCTTCCTCCAATAATGATGATGATTTGAGGGGAACTGTTGCGGCATTATCAGTAAATGTTAATCAACTATCCGCAATGATGGTTCAAATGCAAGACACTCTTACAAGGATTGAAACCCGATTAACTACTTTAGAAACTAATCGGTGTGAGGATAATCATCAAGCTAATAGAGGACATAATCGGAATCAATGAGATCCACATGCAGTCAATGTTGATCGTGATTTGGGTATTAAACTCGTGATTCCTGAATATGATGGAAAATTGAAACCAGATGAATTCATGGATTGGTTAGTATGTGTTAAAAATATTTTTGCGCACAAGCCAATGACGGATGGTCATAAGATTACACTAGTGGCAACTTGATTTCGCAATTATGTTGCAATATGGAGGGCCGAGTTGCAGAAGAAAATAAAAAATCAAAATATTGACCCCGTTGACACATGGATCAAGATCAAGAATTTGTTGAAGCAAAAATTCCTCCTTGTGAATTATTCAAGAAATATTCATTCAAGTTTTCAAGATTTGAAACAAGGTTCCCAAACTGTTATTGAATATTCTGAGGAGTTCCAAACCATACAAGCTTGTTGTGGCTTGAAGGAGGATGATGATGTGTTGGTTGATCAGTATTTTCATGGGTTGCGCATTGACATACAACATATCCTTACATTCAAGAATTTTGATAATGTTGATGAGATCATCCAACATGCGATTAAAGTGGAAGACATTGCTAATTATCAGGCTAGAAAGTTTAGTGTGTCTAAATGGCCTGCACAAAAGACCCCTGCAAAACTAGACTTCAATCCAAGTGGCAGTTCCTCAGAAAAGTTTTCCTCCAAGTTTGAAGATCAGAACAAGTTCACATGTTTTCATTGTAAGCAAAATGGTCACCGTGCGTTTGAATGTCCAAAAAGAATAAATTTAATAGAAGGTGCACAAGAAGAACTGGAAACAAAAGATGATCCTAAAAGTGAAGAATCCGATATAGTGGAGGAAATAGCAGCTCAAACAGATGGTGCACTTCTCTTGGTGCAACAAGAGTCTATACCCACTGTTGAGAAGAAATGGTTGCGGAAAAATATTTTTCGTTCCACAGGTACAATCAAGGATGAAAATAGCAGTAGCGGCGGGTGTAGCGGCCCGCCGCCAAACTGCTACAAAGCGGGCGATACGTAACGTAGCGGGGATACGTAGCGGCATAGCGGTGCGATTTGAAAAAATCGCCAAAAAAATCTGAAACAATTTCAGAAAATCCAGAAAATTGTAAAATGAAATAATGTGGTTCTTTTGCAAAAGTAAGAAAAATGGGCGTAGCGGTGCCCTCAATATATGAAGTCCTGTATCGCTGTATAAATAGAAAATAATAGTAATGATTAGTTTTTTCACATGTATTTATGTTTCTTAGTCATGCTAACTAAAAAAATAATGGAAAGCTCACAAAAAAATAGTTTATAGACTAGAAAAAAATCCAAAATAAAAACATACCTAGATGGAATAGAAGCTTGGGCAGATCTTGTAGTTATTTCACTAGTTTGTATTTGATTCCTTCGAGTTTGATGTTACTCACTTACTTGTACAGTCTTGTAGTTGAAAATGAGTTGAAAGTTGAAACTTTAAAGTTTGGAGGCAAACACAGCAGTGAAGTGCTCTTCTAAATGTGCTAGGGCAAGCTGGGAGTGGGGGGGGGTCCGAGTAGTGTGGCGGACTCAGCCTCCACGGCCGATATATCGCGTAGCGGCCGATATTTTCATCATTGGGTACAATACATGAGAAAAATTGTACAGTTTTGTAACGACCCACCCCAACACGCATGCATGATATTGTCCGCTTTGGCCCACAGGCCTCACGGTTTTGTTTCTGATGGGCCTCAACCCATCAAAAGGCCTCATGCAAGGTAAGGGTGTAAGCTCTACATATAACCCCATTCACTTTCATCTCTATAGTCGATGTGGGACTCCGGGGCGTCACAATCCACCCCCCTTAAGGATGCACGTCCCTGTGCAGTAGCCTGCCAGTCTCGGTAGCCTGCCAACCCTCTTGGCCCGCCCACATGGAGACCCGCCCACTTACACCAGACCACGGCAGGGGACCCACATTCAAACTAGTCGAGAATCGGCTCTGATACCATTTGTAACGACCCACCCCAACACGCATGCATGATATTGTCCGCTTTCGCTCACAGGCCTCACGGTTTTGTTTCTGATGGGCCTCAACCCATCAAAAGGCCTCATGCAAGGTAAGGGTGTAAGCTCTACATATAACCCCATTCACTTTCCTCTCTATAATTGATGTGGGACTCCGGGGCGTCACAAGTTTTGATTGATGGTGGAAGTTGTGAGAATGTTATCTCTCAAACTCTTGTTGATCGCTTGAAGTTGAAGGTTTACAAGCACAATCGTCCCTACTTTGTTAAATGGCTAATGACAGGTGATCAAGCGCAAGTGCGACATACATGTCAGGTTACTTTTGCAGTTGGTAATGATTACAAAGATACAATTTGGTGCGATGTGCTACCAATGGACAATGGAGATATCCTATTGGGTTGCCCATGGATGTATGACAAGAATGGCACTCATGGGATGCGCAACAACACGTATACCTTCATGCACGGTGGACAGGAAGTTACCTTCATCCCAAGAAACCGAACTCATCGAAGAAGAAATCAAGGGCCCATATTACAAAAGAAGTGCTTCACGTATAACATATATACAGAGGCAACTTGAAGAAGACTCGAGTTCGAGGTCGAACTCTTCTTTCAACCTAGGGGGAATGATGCAGAACGGATAACCATAATTCCACTAGTCCCACCCAACATAGTTTAAGGAAGTTTATTTTTTTAGTAGCTTCCTAATTTATTGTAATTAGGATTAGCATTCCGATTTATTTGGTTTCCTAGTTTGATTAGGATAGTTTCTATTATTGGATTAGATTTTCTTAGGCCCTAAGTTTACTTTGCCTATTTATATATTACATTGTAGAGATGATAATCTCAGATTGGAGTTGAATAAAATTGGGATTTTCCATTGGAGAGGTTGTTCCTCGTGTTAGAAATCTCTGCATGAGATAATTTGAAGTGTCTTTGACACGTGCTTCGGCATCTACGCAAGCTCTAACCCATCTACGCAAGCTCTAACCCTAGGGCCTGCATCAGTGACATAATGCAACTCCTGAGATGACAACAATGAGAAGACTTGTATCAATTGCTACATCCAAACAACACTGAAAGCATTTAAAGTTATTGATTAGTCCAAGCTATGTTCGCAAGGAAACCAATTTAAATTGATAACAAGAAATTTTTTATTTTTTTTTGTAATCCTAATTTTTTACCCAAATCCTATTTTTTCTTAGGGCCCTACTGGATGATACCTCTCCATTCAAACCAGGTCTGGAACCTAGGATACTGCCTCCCTGGTGGACCTTGATGTCTCTTGCCAGCTGAGCGAACTACCTAGGACACGTCTCACCAAATTATGTCATTATTGGAATAAGAGGAATTCTCAGAAGCATGAATGACTAATATACTCATAATTCAACAAAGAGAGTAGTCCAAATGAAAATCTGTACCTGGCGCCATTCCAAAATCATACATTCTGGAAAGGATTTTCTTTTGCAGAAGTAACTGCTGATCAAACCAACTTTCTGGTAATGGCCCACCCCATCTGCCATAAAAATGCAACATAAAAATATAAAAAGAGAAAAGAAAAGAAGTGGCCATCAGAATTAGTATTTCAAGAAAACAAATATCCTTGTCACTATTAAAATTAGTATGGTGGTACAAGGAAAAAAATTGTAGAGGGTTGCAACTGCAAGAAAGCTTTTGATAGAAGAACCGAAAGAAACATTTCAGTTGATGACATAAATACATAATTTTATCATCATCACCATCATCAAAGCCTTGTCCCAACTATGTAAATAGATAATTTTATGGAAGTCATAATTTATCAACATCAGAGCCGCGCATAATTAGATAGGACCTTACTAAATGAAATGATCAAAGGTGAATGAAAGCCCCAATTTAAGGTTTACAACAATATTTCCAGCATTCATTTAAGTTTTGCATGGTAATCCATGTTTGTACAATTATTGGCCCTGTTATCTTCGTCACACAAAGGATTTAGTTATTTGAGCAACAAAAGGCCACCAACGGCTTCAATAAAGAATAATCAAGAAAGAATGTTAGTTGCACTAGTAGAATTGTGGTAGATCTGTTAACAGATGGAGGGAAGACACAAACGAGGGTATGAAAACCAATCATTCAGGATATGTTACCAATTAAAAGTCAGACACAGAAAAATGATTAGGTCAATGAGATCTCTAATGGACCTAATACACATGCTTCAAAATATCGATCGAGATAGGCATCGCGGTCGAACCCAAAACTCATACATCATGGTACATGGCTATTCGCTACATGATTTTTTTTTTACCCCAAAATTGGAATATATATATATATATAAATCCTGGTATTGGAAAATGCTAAAATCTATTTTTTTAACAATGCATACCATAAATCAATATCAATACCCATAAATGATCAATCTGACTGTGGGTCCATTTCCTATCAAAGTAAAATTTGGCCAGGGCCCATACAAGAGGAAAGGCATTTATTTTTAGCAGTTTAAGAAAAGGTGGACCCCACATGGATCTAAGAATTTTCCATGCGTCAAAGCATCAGATGTTCAAACCAAAAAGAAAATAAGACACATTAAAAGGCATTCACCCCTTCAATTTTAGATGGAACAGGAAGAAAATGAAAAGGAAAAGAATATAAGGGAAGGGGGAGGAAGAAGAAGAAAACGCAGCATGCAACAGCAGCAGCAACCAACGACCACCAGCAGAAGGTCTGTCCGGCTCTCTACCAAGTGATCTCTAACAAGATAATGATAATAACAATAAATAAGAATAGATTGGGAGAAATTGAGTGATTGAATCCTTTGGAGGTCAGCTTCCTTTATACAATCCTAGTATACACTTATCATATGTACAGATATTGATTCCCCTTTCATCTCAGGAAATTACAGCAGTGTAAAATCTTTATACATTCAACTTGCTAATATGCGCAACCCCCCCTATAAAATTGATGATGGTGCACTGACCAACATCAATTTGTGAACAAAGAAACGATGTTTAACCCAAGGGAGTACTTTAGTGAAGATGTCAGCAACTTGAAGATCAGTGGTAATATGAGGTAACATGGTGATCTTGTCTTCGAAAGCTTGCCGAATTTAATGACAATCTACTTCAATATGCTTCATTCTTTCATGAGAAACATAATTAGATGCTATTTGAATAGCATTTGTATTATCTGCATGAAGAGGAGTAGAAGACTGTTGAGAAAATCCAAGTTCTTTTAGAAGTCCTTGTAACCATACAATCTCGAAACATGCGGACATAGGCTGATATTCTGCTTCGGTAGAGGATTGGAGACTTCCATCATGTTTTTTGCACTTCAGAGATATCAAAGCGTTGCCTAGATATGTACACCAACCTGTCATAGACCAATGCGTGTCTGGACACCCTGCCCAGTCAACATAAGGTCCGGTTCACTTGTCCCAAGAAGATACCGTATGATTCTTTTGACTGCAGCCAAATGAAGATTGGTGGGTTGAGTCAAGAATTGATTCACAATGTTAACTGCATGAGAGATGTCTAGTCTAGTTATGGTTAGATAGAAGAGACTACCAACAAGTCTCCAGTAGACAGTGGGGTCAGGGAGAAGATTCCCATCATCCCTTTTGTACTTGACATTCAGCTCAGAGGGAGTGTGCATAGGTGTGTTTTCTAATCGAGCTTGAGCAATTAGATCTTTCGCATATTTGTGTTGATTGAGAAATAGTCCTCCTTGAATTTTATGAATCTCAAGTCCCAGAAAATAGGTCAACGGACCCAAATCCTTCATATGAAAAGATGCATGAAGAGTTTTCCACAGTTTTAGTATACCATTAGGATCAGTTCTAGTGATGATCATGTCATCCACATACACAAGTAAGATGGTAATACCCAGGGATGTGTAAAGAAGAAATAACGATGGATCATTCATGCTTTCAGAGAAGTGAGCCTGTAGAAATGTATGTTTGAATTTCTCAAACCACGCTCTAGGAGCCTGTTTTAGACCATATAGGGATCGGCGTAGCTGGCATACATGAGTTGAGGAAGGAACTTCGAGACCTTGGGGAACCCGCATGTAAACTTCTTCTTTGAGATCACCAAGAAGAAAAGGTGGCCATGATTGAGATTGATGCAGACACAGGTATCACTCTAACCCAAGACTAACCTGGATCAGGTTAAACAATATCCCGACAGATCTGGTTATATAGCAACCTGACATTGTAATGTGATTGTCACACCTTCAATGGACAGCCAACAAGCCCCAGACCAGCAGTTCTATTACAGAACACCATTCACCAACAATTAAAAACCTGAAGAAAATAGAAAATTCTGCCTTCATTTTTGTTTTTTGTTTTTTTTCCTTAACCAGAAGATGACCTCCAACCATCAGAAGATGAGCTCCAACCATCATCCCTACACCATCCTATAAAAGATAGTCTCTAAATCCCCCTTGAGCCCATTACACCCTTGATATCAGCTAACATTAAATCCAAATCCTTTTAAAGGCAATCCCTAAAATTCCCTTGATCCCATTACACCCTTGATATCAGCTAACTAAAATTCCCTTGATCCCATTACACCCTTGATATCAGCTAACATTAAATCCATAATATACTAGGAAAAAGCAAATGAAGAAAAGTGGTAATGGAATTAACTGTTGACCTCTGTGCATGCAGAGTCACAACCCAGATCTCTTCCTTTTATGATTTAGAGCATTCAAAATCCTTCCATTTTGGCTGATACTTTAAATCTCTTCCCATTATGCATGAATGAAGAGAATCTTTCTTTTATTTGGATTTAAAATTCAGATTTTGATTTTTTTTTTCCAAAACAGGGTCGGCCCATTTACACTTGGGTTTGGGCCCATTTGGACCCTCAACTAACTGCTCCAAACAACACTCACACACAAGACCCACGTTCTGTGCACTGTTTATGAAGTGCAGTTTATTCAAAATTGCATTAACACCCCCATAGTTAGTGTTTTATAAAACAACCCCTGGTTATTCAATTCTCACATGTTAGGGACTGTTTTGGGTTCCTTTTCTGAGTCATGGGACTTTACACATGGGTTCAGACCCCATATGCTTGATCAAATGAACTCAGAAGGTCAAAGCCTCCTCAATTGACTTGATCCACATCATCTTCCCCCACTTGAGAAAAGCTCGTCCTTGAGTTGTGGTCATTGCTATCATCTCCATAAAATGGTGACAGATCCGCTATATTGAAAGCATCAGAGACGTTGAGGTCACTTGGGAGCTCAATCTGATAGGCCTTGTCGTTGATCCGCTTCAGTACTCTGCATGGCCCGATCTTTCGCTGACTTAACTTGTGATATGCACCAACAGGAAAACGCTCATTCCGCAAGTAAACCCACACAAGGTCACCTTCTTTAAATACAACTTGGCGACAATGTCGATCAGCTGCAGCTTTGTAACGAGCACTGCTTTTCTCAATTTGTGTGCGCATTGATCATGAACGCTCTTGATGTGCTGCACCAAGTCATCAACATTGGCTCAAACCTGCCCTGTATGAGGAATAGGAATAAGATCAACAACACTAGTAGGGTTCATCTTATAAACAATCTCAAACGGACTCTTTTGTGTTGTCCTGTTTGGGAATCAGTTATAGGCGAACTTAGCATGAGAAAGCATAGTATCCCATTGTCTTGGCTTGTCTTTTACCAAAGCTCACAAAATATTCCTAAGACTCCTGTTTACCACTTCAGTTTACCCATCTGTTTGGGGGTGATAGGCACTATTGAAACACAAATCTGTAGCCAACATCTTCCACAAGATCCTCCAGAAGTGACTAGTGAATTTGTTGTCCTTGTCAGAATATCTTGTCTCATGCGTGGTCAATAATACTTTTCCCAATCGAAAGTCCATGCTCACATTTTCCCATGGAGCATTTGGAATTGGTAGAGGTACAAACCACTGTTCTGGACGACTCCTTTGGCCATCTAACAAGTTCTACAACGAGCCACAAATCTGGCAACATCTTGTCTCATGTGTGGCCAATAATAATTTTCCTCAAGTATGGCCATAGTCTTATCCCTTCTTCCATGTCCTGCACAAGAACTTGCATGTATCTCAGCAATAAGTTTTTCCCAAAGTGAACATTCAAGAACAAACAGTCATGGTCCGCGGAAGAGGAAATTCTCCTACAAAATATATTCTCCAGGTTGCCCCGTTTCGACACTAGCCCAAATATGACAAAAATCTCTATCACCAACATAAAGGTCTGTAAAGTATCAAACCCATTAACTTGCAACCTTAGAACAGACAACATCATAGCCCTTCGACTCAAGGCATCAGCAATTGTATTATGAGTTCCAACCTTATGCCGGATTGAGAAGGTGAATTCTTGGAGATAGGCTACCCACTTGGCGTGCCTGCTGTTCAAATTATGTTGTCCATTCAAATATTTTAAGGCCACATGGTCAGAATAGAGAATGAATTCTCTTTGAATCAGGTAATGCCTCCAATGCTTTAAAGCTTAGACAATTGCATAAAACTCAACGTCATAAGTGCTATATCGGAGTTTAGACTCGTTGCGTTTTCACTGTAATAGGCATTAGGTCTTCCTTCTTGGCTAAGAACTGCACCAATCCCCACATGGGATGCATCGCAATCTACCTGAGATATTTTCTCGAAATCGGGTAGGGCTACAACTGGAGTTTTGGTCAGGGTTTTCTTTAATTCTTCGAAACTTTTGGTGGCTGCCTCAGTCCAATTAAATGGACCTTTCTTCAAGCAGTCAGTTACAGGGGCAGCTAAAGTGTTGAAATTTTTTGAGAACCACTTATAGACAGTGGCAAGTCCAAGGAAGCTCCGCACTTCATGCACATTTTGTGGTATAGACAATTCTTGAATAGCCTTAACCCTCTCTTCATCCACCCTTATACCATCCCCACTAACCACATAGCCAAGAAATGTAACCACATTTGTTCCCAAGGTACACTTCTTTGGATTAGCAAAAAGTTGTTCCCGCCAAAGTTAATCAAAAACAAGCTTTAGGTGATCCACATGTGTGGCCTTATTTGGACTGTATACTAAGATGTCATCAAAGTAACACCCACAAATTTCCCAATGAATGGTCATAACACCTGATTCATGACTCGCATAAAAGTGCTCGGTGCATTAGATAGGACAAAAGGCATTACCAACCATTCATATAATCCATCACGGGTTTTGAAAGCTGTTTTCCATTCATCTCTGAGCAGTACTCTAATTTGATGGTATCCACTTCTCAGGTCTATTGTCACGACCCGAATTCCGGGGCCCTGTCGGATATCCGAATCGTGATTATAGCAATGCATACATCAAATAATATTCACAAAGTATTAGGCTTTTAACTCTAAAATAATTTCAATTATAAATATAATTAAATTTCTGAGAATTCAAACTCAATTCATATCATGATTAAATCATCAAATAAAGTTTCCTAAACAAGTTCTAATGATTCCGTCATCTATTCAAAATTTTCTCGTTCTCTCTTTTCAGCCACGCATGCCAAAATCTACGTGCTGATCGTCAATCCGCTCTGGCCCACCCGCAATCTGATTACCTGAAGGGGGTAACACAACATCAGTATCACTGGTGAATGAATTTTCCTAATTACACAAGTCATACATAACATCACAGAATCAACAAATTCTAAATCAATAATCAAATATCATTAATAATACAACCATATGCAAATCCGTGCCCATGCACAATACCACGCCTCAAAGGCCCATCGTATACATGTATACCGGTCACCATGACCCTGTCTCATCAGACACGTCCACTAAGGACCAGCCACTAAAACGGCTCGGACACAAAGTCCAACATCCCACTTACGTCTGGGACCCTGCACATAATATCACATAACAACCAGAATTCATCATTATTAATAATTTACACAACAGTATTGTGTGACCAGCTCCATATCAGTCCCCATTATATTGGTGCCCCACCTCTGATCATAACAAGATGATGTAAGAGTGGCCTGCCTTCATAGAATATTAATCAAGGCGATAGAATCATATCAATCATTCCAAGATAGCCCATACAATTCATTATAATTACATGAAAATCTTATTTAATTTAGTAAAGGGTTATTTGGTAATTAAATACAAGTTCAGGGCTAATCCCTAATCACAAATTCCATACACAGAGACACTACTGTAACAAGTGATTCACGCCTGAGCACTTATACAGTGAAATCCAATGGGTCCCATTGGACCAAACCAAGATCAGACATAATGTCTAAGATTGTCCAAGGGTAGTCTTCACTCCTAATGGATTGGATTGAACATCGGAAATCTTTATTGGGCAGTTAGACTCCAAAAACACAAACAGTAACCTTTTATGGTTAACAAAATTGAAGTCTCTGGGTAACTGGTCAGATGGAGCCCTGGTCACATGAGACCACCACCATTCAGACCGTCTCTGGGCCCTCTTCAAAACGTGGGGTCCCAATCTCTGATTGATTAAAGTAGTGGGTCCCACCATAGATATCGACAGTTGCCTCTGTTTTCCTTATAATTACGTATAGAATTCATCATACCTCTTGAACAGTGGGACCCAATGGTTAAAAATCTAGATGTCCAACTACACAAGGATCGACCATGGGTCCCCTACAAGATAAGTGGTCCTGATCTCAGATCAGGTGGTCCCAGTGGTCCCACAACCTCTGTCGACTAAATCTGGAATTTCTTCCCCATTCACGCTTCTGGGGCATAATTTACATGGATGATGGTTACAACGGAGTCCAACCCTTAGGGGACCATTACCACATTGGTCGCCCATGGGTTCCCTTTAAGATCCATGGACCAGATCCTCGATCAAGTGGGCCAGGTGGTCCCACTACCCCTAAACGTCACCCCCTCTGTTGACGTCCAATGCCTGAAATTGCATTATTAAGATGATCTCAGCACATGATGACCTTGAGACCTCTCCATGAAGTATATACACTTCTGTCCCAACAATCTATCAAGATTTTTATGATCCAAAGATAGTAATTGAAATCAATTCATGATCGCAGACACGTTTCTTACACACAATATTATAAGAGTGCTAATTCTTGCTCTATTATCATTCATCTGATTAAATCATCACATCTAATAATCAGGAATATTCACTCACCTCTGATATGTGATAGTTGCTTTTGCGATGTGTGGGCGCGAGTATGACATCAATCAGTGACCTTCCTCTTCTTCCCCTAGGCTCCAGCAACAACCAGGATAATTCCATATAAGGGATGGACGATGGTTACATATATATATATACTAAGAGGAACTTAAAGTCCTAGTCCTCTTATACTTCCTAATTCTAATCCTCCTCTTGTATCCATTGCTAGAGTTGTATACAACTCCAATTCCAAACGTGAGACACTTTTCAATAACACTTCTAATTCAAAAACCAATTAACAACTAAGGGTCCTACCTGGGCCAAACTAATCCTGGGCCCAGCCCAGGTACTCAAGATATTACATCTATCTTAGAAAAGACCTTTGCACCAGCCAACATATCGAACATATCATCCAAACGTGGAATGGGGAAACACTATTTAATGGTGATTTTGTTTATGGCATGACTATCAATACACATACGCCAAGAACCGTCTTTTTTAGGTGCTAGTAAAGCTGGTACTGCACATGGACTCATACTCTCACTGAAAAACCCCCTTTCAATTAATTCCATCACTTGCCTACAGATCTCCTCATGCTCTTTAGAGCTCATTCTATAGGCAGGCCAGTTTGGTAGACTAGCTACAGGAACCAAATCAATGTGGTGTTGAATATCCCACATTGGTGGAAAATAGGGTGGTAATTCACTGGGTAGAATGTCCGAATATTCCTCCATTACTGACTCAAGGAATTTTGGGATTGATTTCTTTCCTCCATTGATTTATTTACCCACCAGTACGTAAAACAGTCCATTATCCTCAACTTTTTCCAGCAATTGAGCTCGTGACAAAAAGTTCATGATACAATCGTTGGTACGATCGCAAGTGCCAGGGCACAATTAGGGCTCCCACAGGAACAATCACGCGATGAAGAGAGCTCTCCAACGCTAAACCCACAAAAGGGAATTTCTATTAACTCAATCTCTGAGATTACCAATCTCTACAATGTAATATTTATAAGAAAAGAGACTAAAGGGCTAAGAAAGCAATCCTAACCAAACTAGGAAACCAAATAATAATCCTATCCAAATTAGAAACATTCTAATCCTAAATACAACTCCTTAAATAAAAATTAGAAACTACTAACAATTAATAAAGACTTCCTAAACTTCCTTGGGTCCCACATGTGGACCATGCCTCTTGCTCCAACAACTATATAATGCTGCTGCATCATTTCACATCGCCCTTGTCGATTCCAATTTGGATGGAATCCGTTCACGCATAGGTTTGAGAACTATTTTCTTTTTATCCTTACAGAATGTATACGCATTACGGTATCCATCATGTATGGTCTGCTTGTCATATTGCCAAGGTCAGCTAAGTAAAATGTGACAAGCATCCATCTCAGGGACCACATCACACATAACATAATCAAAGTAAACTCCAACAGAAAATGACACCAAACAACGGCGACGAATGGTGTCCTCATTCCCTTTCTTAAACCAAGAAAGCTTGTATGGAGAAGGATGTTTCCCAGTTTTGAGTTGAAGCTTGTTGATGGCCTCCTCTGAGATGACCTTCTCATAGCTACCTCCATCAATAATTACACCACAGATTTTATCTTTGACTGTGAAGGTATGAACCCGACCTCTTAACCCTAGGATTAGCATTTAGCACTAATAAATTCTGCCAATCTGCTATTCTGAACTTTTTAGGTCAGGATTGTCAACCAAGCCCAGGCCCATTTTGGGCCCAGTCTTCATATCTTATTGTAAACCGTATTTTTAGGATCTAGATAAGGATACTAGCTTGTAATCAGGGCATTCAGCCCATTTAGATAAGAATAGTAGCATGTAATCAGGGATTCAGCCCCTTTATAATGAGAACAGTCGATCAAGACTAGAGACAGATTTTGACAAACAAACATCATCAGTGTCAAACATCTCTCCAAAATGACATGGTATCAGAGCAGGGTCGATCATCTGTGATCTTCTCCTAAATCATCTTCCAACCATTGGAAGCCAGTTTATGATCATCTGTCATCATCCTCGTCAGCCAGATTATCTCTGATCTTCCCTGATCATCTCAGATCAGACGTGGCCCACTTGTGATCATCACCAACACATCAAGGGAATATTACCATCTTGGTCGCCTGGAGCTTCTGGGATTTCTGAAGATTTTTTCCTGATTTTTTTATCATCAGAGGTAGGTTTTCTACCATTTATTGTGAAAATCCATTCTTTCCCAATAGTTTTCATCTTGGTCGTCCAAAATCCTGGATCTGGATTTGATGCTCATGGGACCACCTCCAGTAGTTGCATAAAAATAATCTCTTTACATCCCCACACTGATCTGTGTCCAGATCACCAAGTGGGGCCCAAGTGTGGAATTTCCCACTGACGACAGGGACGTTTTACATCCTTGTGACTGTGCATGCTTGCATTTGATACTGCTGCCCTTTTTCTATCAACTGCTGATGCCTGCTGTTGATTCCTGCTGCTTATTGGTAGATTTCTACTGTTTTTCTTTGCTTTTGTCTACTGGAACTGATCTGGATTTCCTGATCTGGATTTCTACTGCTTTTGTATGCTGATTGCTCTCTGTTATTATCAATTGTGACTGTGGTCTATTTCCAATTGGCCTACAACGGTACTGCTGCCCCAGGACTACTTTATGTGTACTTCTTCCTAGTCTTTAGTAATGGAAAAACATAAGATCGCCCTGATTCGCTTTGATGGAACCAATTATCCCTCGTGGGCCTTCCAATTTCAAATTTACTTGGAAGGAAAGGAACTATGGACTCACATTGATGGATCTGAACCTCAACCTGTGGAGGATGATAAGAAAATTTTAGCTTGGAAGACAAAGGATGCTAAAATCAAGACTTGGTTGCTGGGCTCTGTTGAGCCACATTTTATTCTCAATCTCAAACCTTGCAAAAATGCCCATGAAATGTGGGAATATCTTAAGAAAATTTATCAACAGGGCAATGCTGCTCGCCAGTTTCAATTGGAACTTGAAATCTCTCAATTCACTCAAGGCACCCAGTCTATTTAGGAGTATTACAATGGCTTCCGCAGACTGTGGTCCGAATATGATGAGATTAAGTTTTCCTCGGTATCTGCAGCACTTCTTCCGGAATTACTTCCATTACAGCAAAGTAGTCATCGGGATCAACTTCTCATGAAACTTCGTCTGGAGTTTGAAACAATCAGATCGAACTTGATGAGCAGGGCTCCACTTCCCAGCTTGGATGTCTGTCTTCAGGAACTTCTGCGTGAAGAACAACGTCTGGCTACTAAAACTACTCTAGAACAACAGAAATCTGCTGCGGCTCCATTTGCCTATGTTGCTACAACTAGACAACCTCCTCGGGACATCAGTCACGTTCAGTACCATAACTGCAAAAAACATGGTCACTATGCGAATCAATGCAAGGCAAAAATTTGCAGATATTGTAAGGCCACTGGTCATGTTATTGACGAATGTCGGAAGAAAGCTCGCAATTCTACTTCCCGTAATTATGTGCAGTCAGGCCTTGGTACTTCCACAGTGTCGTCAGCTCCTACTGCTTACACAGTGACCACTCCATCATATGCATCATCTGACTTTACTGGTTCTCTGCAGTATGATCCCTCCTCACAGCCTGGTTCCTCATCACAGTCTGCGCCTCCTACTCCTCTCACCCCTGAGATAGTTAACCAAATGATCATCAATGCCTTAGCATCCATGAACATCGCAGGTACTGGTTCTTCTCTTTCCAATACGTGGTACTTAGATTCTGGTGCAAGTAATCATATGACCTCTTCACCCATAAACTTACAAAATGTCGTTCCTTACACTGGTCATCTTACGGTTCAAGCTGCCAACGGAGATCATCTTCCCATCACCTCTGTTGGTGATACCCTTGGCCCCTTACCCTTAACCAATGTTTTAGTTTCTCCTCATCTTGCTACCAATTTGGTTTCTGTGGGTCAACTTGTTGAAAATAATTATAATGTCTCTTTTTCTTCTACTGGTTGTGTTGTGCAGGACCAAGAGTCGAGGGAAGTGATCGCGAGGGGGCCTAAGCGTGGAAGACTTTTTTCCTTCCCAGTGTCTTCATTTATTCATGATAAACCTTTACATCAGTTATTTTGTTTTTTCAGTCAGAATAATTCTCGATTGTGGCATAATAGACTTGGTCATCCGAATGCTTCTACAATGTCTACTTTATTTCAATCTGGATTAATAAATAAACCTGTTGCTTCTGCTTCTTTTGAATGTGATGCTTGTAAATTAGGGAAGAGTAAAACTTTACCCTTTCCACACTCTAACACACGGAGCACTACCTGTTTTGACTTAATTCACCGTGATGTTTGGGGCATTGCTCCGACCTTATCACATAGTCATTTCAAGTACTTTGTAACATTCATTGATGACTATAGCAAATTTACTTGGATTTATTTATTACATTCGAAGTCTGATGTTCTTAATGCATTTAAATTTTTTGTTCACTATGTTGAAAACCAATTATCTAAATGCATTAAGACTTTGCGCTCAGACTCAGGGGGGGAGTATGTTTTAAAGGATTTTCAATCCTTTCTAAACAATAAAGGAATCCTTTCTCAACGTACCTGTCCGTATACTCCACAACAAAATGGAGTTGCGGAACGGAAAAACAGACATCTTCTTGATGTCACTAGAACTCTTCTGATTGAAGCATCCGTTCCCCCTCGTTTTTGGACTGAAGCTCTCACCACGGCTGTCTATCTCATAAACCGCCTTCCTTCACCTACCATTGCTCATTTCACGCCTCATTTTAAATTGTTGGGTCATCATCCTGTGTTTGATCACCTACATACCTTTGGTTGTGTTTGCTTCGTTCATCTACCTCCCACAGAAAGAACGAAACTAACAGCACAATCTCGCAGGTATGCTTTTTTGGGTTATGCCACTAATCAAAAAGGTTTTGTTTGTTATGATCCCATTGGTCGTTGTATCAGGGTTTCTCGAAATGTTATCTTCTTTGAAAATCAATATTTCTTCCAAACTCACATGGACTGTCCTCCTCCCTCTTCACCCGCTCTCTTACCAGGTTTTTCAGATCCAACATCTGTTACTAGGTTTAATCCTACTTTTGTCTACCACCGTCGGGAGAAACCTCCCACTGCAGATGGCCCTCCCCCTGATCCTCCACCGACAAATGGTTCCACATCTACTCCTACCTTACGTCGCTCCTCCAGACATTCTAGACCGCCTGATCGGTATGGATTTACCCATACTTCTTTGATGACCACTCTATCTTCTATCTCTATCCCAAGTTCTTATTTGCAGGCTGTCCAACAAGATTGCTGGAACCAGGCCATGAAGGAGGAATTGGATGCATTGGATCGGAATCACACCTGGGATATTGTGGAGTGTCCTTCAGTAGTTAAACCCATCGGTTGCAAATGGATCTACTCGATCAAGCTTAAATCTGATGGGTCATTGGATAGACACAAAGCTAGACTTGTGGCACTCGGAAACAGACAGGAGTATGGCATTGACTATGAGGAAACGTTTGCACCTGTGGCAAAAATGACATCTGTTCGGTTACTTCTCGCCATTGCTGCCTCTAAATCCTGGCCTTTATACCAAATGGATGTCAAAAATGCCTTTCTTCATGGGGATCTGCAAGAAGAAGTCTATATGCGGATACCACAAGGCGTCCCCTCTCCCTCAAAGAGGATTGTCTGTCACCTGCGCAAATCGCTTTATGGTCTAAAGCAAGCTCCTCGGGCATGGTTAGAAACCTTCAAGGGTCGATTGTGCGAGAGTGGCTTTACCCAGAGTCCTTATGATCCATCTCTCTTTCTATGCCACACATCTACTGGTGTTACTGTGCTTCTCGTCTATGTTGACGATATTATTATCACTGGCACGGATGATGGTATGATCAAATCTCTCCAAGATTCTCTCAGGGATTCATTCCATATGAAGGATTTGGGCCCTTTGCATTATTTCTTGGGCTTAGAGGTGCATCAATCTCCCAAAGGTCTCTTTGTTAATCAACACAAATACACATCAGACCTTATCGAGTTGGCTGACCTCCATGATTCTTCGCCTGTTGATACACCTGTCGAGGTAAATCGCAAGCTGAGTAAAGATGACGGCGATCTTCTTCCTGATCCTCATGCATACCGGCGCCTGGTAGGAAGTCTTGTTTATCTCACCATCACTCGACCTGACATATCCTATGCTATCAATCTTGTGAGTCAGTTCATGACTGCTCCTCGACACCTTCATTTGACAGCTGTCAAGCGCATTATCCGCTATCTGCTAAGAACTATCTCTCGTGGTTTATATTATCCCAAGGATAATCCACTGCATCTCCTTGCGTATGCGGATGCTGACTGGGCTGGCTGTCAAGACACGCGTCGTTCTACCACTGGTTGGTGCATGTACCTTGGAAATTCGCTCATTGCTTGGAAATGCAAGAAACAAGAATGTGTGTCCAGATCTTCCACGGAAGCTGAATATCGGGTAATGTCTTCTGCTTGTTCTGAAATCTTATGGCTACGGGGCCTTCTTTCGGAACTTGGGTTCACTCAAACCTCTCCTACTCCATTGCATGCTGACAATACTGGGGCTATCCGAATCACTGAAAATCCCGTCTTCCATGAACGTACAAAACATATCGAAGTTGACTATCACTTTATTCGGGATGAATATAAGCGGGATGTCATTAGTCTACCTCATGTTTCTACAAAGTTTCAGTTGGCAGATATCTTCACTAAGGGACTCCCTCGGGCTCGACATCAATTTCTTGTTTCCAAATTGCTGCTTTATGACTCTCCAGCATCAATTTGAGGGGGGGTGTCAATCCAAGCCCAGGCCCATTTTGGGCCCTGTCTTCATATCTTATTGTAAACCATATTTTTAGGATCTAGATAAGGATACTAGCTTGTAATCAGGGCATTCAGCCCATTTAGATAAGAATAGTAGCATGTAATCAGGGATTCAGCCCCTTTATAATGAGAACAGTCGATCAAGACTAGAGACAGATTTTGACAAACAAACATCATCAGTGTTAAACATCTCTCCAAAATGACAAGGATTATCATTCCGGACAACTTTTGTATTCAACCTGAATCAATCTGAGGCCCTAAAACCCTTCAATTGACCAATTCCGTCATAAATTGATCGAGTTTGACCGAACAGTTGACTTTTTCCTTGGAACGCCGAAATGTGTGGCTCTTGAGCCCAAAAATTAGATCTGGACCTGTTCAACAACTTCCATGTTCAGCCCAAACTCATCCGAGGCGCCGAGAGCCCAGTTTGACCCATGACACACTTTTCAAGGTGTTTACCGGTGATTCGAACAATCACAACTTCTGCCAGAGATCTCCGAAAACTCTGATCTTAGGCTTGTTGGAAAGCCCACCTCATGATCTACAATTCTTCTTCTTTAACCAAGTCCAGCCGAGGTCCCAAAGACCTCCGTTTTCACATCACAAGTTCAGCTATGGTGTGGCAAACTCACATACTAAACCTTTCTCAAAATATCTCTCCTACTTCATTAATTGCCCTCACATACCACCACCAAACACATTTAATCTCCCATTGCACCGGCCAGCAACAAGAGAAGTCACTTCTCTCCTACATTTCCATCGTCCAGCAACAAAGAGCTCTGTCTTCCCCTTTCTCATTTCTTCTCCTTTTCTATGGTGGAGATCATCTACTAGTGGACCCTGCGTGCAAGATCCGACCCCACCAAGTGATTCTACATCATCTCCTTCACAAGATATTATAAACATAAAGGTCAGCTCGACCTTAATGGGTCAGCCCTCAACCCATGAATTGGGTCAGCCCACAAATCTACAGATTGTATGAGTTGTAATTAGATATTAGTTACCTTAACAGTACCTGTAATCATGCAATTAGATCCTCTAATCTAGGAGTTGTAATTAGATATTAGTTACCTTAACAGTACCTGTAATCATGTAATTAGATCCTCTAATCTAGGCAATACTGTGTTATATAAGGATCCTTCGTCAATACAAAGATATAAAAAATTCTCTTGCAATACTTCTCTCTTCTTGTATGCTTCTGAGTAGTTCTGGATACTATTTACATGGTATCAGAGCCCATCGATCTGTTCATTCAGGCATAAGAGGAGCCCTGCTCAACTGATAGGAGAATACTGTATTCGGCTGTGAGAAGCTCTGCACTACTGTGATCAAAGGTGGCCCATCTGCTGATGATCATTCTGCATCAAAGAAATCTCCCCATTCCGGTCGTCCATTTATCCTAGGAATTCTACACATTTTTCCCAGATTTTATGCTCATCTGAGGTAGGCCATTTGATTTGATCTGTACCTGTCATCTTTGTGCAATTAGTTTTCATCAAGTCCGTTCAGATTTCTTGTTTCTCAAGCTTTCACCTTAATTCCAGTTAGAGGTGTTTCAGATTTTTGAGGCAAAGATCACTGTGTGATCTGATCATCCAATTGATCATCCAGTGGGGCCCACAGATCAGATTTGTGCCCAGATTCAAGGTCGCCTGGACCATTTTTTTTTATTTTGTCATGTTTGCTTGCACACTGAAACTGAGATCCTTCATCTGATCACTCAGTAGGGCCCATTGCACTCATCTGTGCTCAGTAGTGATCTGGATCTATTTATTGGAATTGTTTCAAGATCTGTTTCATTATAGTGACTGGATTTCAACTCTGACTTAGCTTTGGGGCTGGATATTTCACATATTTTCAATCTGTGAGCTTTTGTCTTGCTGCAATGTCTGCTGATCGGACTGTTTCGGGTATTAGCATCAAACTTGATGGCACAAACTATCCATATTGGTCCCATCTCATGCAAAATTTCCTAAAAGGTCAAAAACTATGGAAATATGTTGCTCAACAGATCCCTACACCAGATAGTAAGGCTGATACTTTTGAGGAATGGGAAGCTTCCGTCGGAAAAATTAATTCTTGGATTGCCAATTCAGTCGACCCATCTATTGGGAATCAATTAGCTAAATTCAATTATCCTAAGGCTGCTTGGGATTATTTAGCCAGATTGTATACTCAGTCTAATGCTGCTCACTGGTATCAGTTAGAATGGGAAATCAAAACTACAGCCCAAGGAACTGACTCCATTCATGATTTCTTCATCAAAATGACTGCCTTATGGGATCAACTGGCTCTAATGGAACCCACTTTTAAAACAACTGATGATGCTCACACCTTTGAAGTCTATAGGCAACAGACTCGCCTGGTTCAATTTCTTATGGCCCTCCGCCCTGATTTTGAACATGTTCGTGGTCAGTTATTACATAGGTCACCATTGCCTTTCGTTGATGCAGCACTCTCGGAACTTCTGGCTGAAGAACAAACTCAGCTTTCTCTTACAAAGAAGAAACATGTGGAACCCACACATGTCCTGTCAGCAAATGTTAGTACCCCGCAGCATGATCGCTCTTTTCTATCTGGTACCAATGACTTTTGCAATTATTGTAAGAAGAAAGGACACTGGAAACGGGACTGCCCAACCAGACCTCAAAGGCCAAACAATAAAACCAAACACTCTGGTCAACAGCCCCATCGTGGTCCCATGCAATCTTATCCACAGCGACCCTATGCGGCCAATGTTACTGAAGATGATAGTTTTGTGCCTCCACAAATGGATCTTGCATCTCAGATTCAAGCTATGGTTGATGAGCGCATGCAACAGTTATTTCTGGCTTCCTCCACTGGTTCTGCTTCTCAGATGGCCACTACCCCCTCAGCCTCTGGTTCTGCCATGACCATTTCCGGTCCGTCAGGTACTTTTCATACTACATGGATTTTTGATTCTGGTGCATCCTATCATATGACAAATGACGTTTCCAAACTTCATAATTGTTATACCCCTGCTAGCTCTCTCACCATACATACAGCTGATGCCACTCCTCTACCAGTCTCCCTTATTGGCTCCGTTTCAAATAAGTTGATCTCTCTCACTAATGTTTTGTGTGTTCCTCACCTGTCTATCAACTTAATCTCTGTTATGTCAAATGGGTCAGTGGTCCATACCCAATAAAGCCCAACTTGTGGGTCAAGACAAGTATCACTTGTATATCTTTGTAATTAATTCTTTACCTTATTAGGAGATATAATTAGATGTTAATTAGATTAGATTGATTGTAATTTAGTTGATTTTCGCAATCACTGTAATACATATAGAAACTCTATATCTATATATTAAAGGATCGTGACCCTCACTGGGATCATGGAAATTTCACAAGTTCTCTTCTTCTCTTTCTTGCTTTGACATGGTATCAGAGCCGTGTTTCTGAGTGAATCTCCTCCATCTTCCAAGCATTGGAAGTCATCATAGTCTCTGGGAGACTCTCTGGATATTTCTTCTTCATCTTCCAAGCATTGGAAGTCGTCAGTTCAGGGTGTGATCAGTCGTGGCCCACCCCAGATCAGCATTATCAAGCCAGGACATTGCAGCCAATCTGGTCGCCTGCTTCTTCTGGTATTTGTGGACATTCTTTGAGGATTTTTTTGCACCCAGATCAAGGATCTGTGCTTTGAGATAGCACGTTGGGGCTGTTCCCGTATTTTGATCAACTGGTGGCCCACCTACGATCATCTCACAATCCACAAACTCCACTCCAGTTTTGGTCGTCCATCTCTCCTTGTTATTTTGGAGATTTTTTCAGCATTTTTCAGAGATCAGAGGTAGGTGATTTGATCCATCTTGTGATTATTCACTTTTATTAAATAGTTTTCATCACAGTCGCACAAAATCCTTGATTCTGATCGGATCTGGATAAAACTTGTACTGCTGGAAAGGGAATTGTCTTCTAGTCTCTAGCTACTGATCTGATCATCATTCAGATCTTTCTGTGGGCCCCACGCAAGGATTCTCCTCTGTTTTTTCAGGTCGTCTGGCCTGTTTTAGTGCATTTTGTGCACTTTTTGTGCACTTTGTGTGTTCTGTTTCTGCTTGGAACCTTCTGGTACTTCATCTGCTTGCTGTTGTGTGCTATTTCAAGGGTTGTGTATAGATTACTGAAATGGATAAGCCTGAAATTCAATTGATCAGATTTGATGGAAAGAATTATACTTCCTGGTCTTATCAATTTCAAGTCTATCTTGAAGGAAAGGAAATGTGGGGACTTGTTTCAGGATGGGATCCACGACCTAAAGAGGATGAGAAAAAAATACTCTCTTGGAATACAAAGGATGCCAAGATAAAAACATGGATTCTTGGTTCTGTTGAACCACAATATATCCTGAATCTCAAACCGTACAAGACATCCAAGGAGATGTGGGAATATCTGAAGCAAGTGTATCACCAAGGAAACTCTGCCCGTCAATATCAACTTGAACTAGAGATTGCTCAGTATTCCCAAGGCACCTCTTCCATCCAGGACTATTATACGGGTTTTCTTAATTTGTGGGCAGAATATGATGAAATTAAATACCTCAATGTATCTGAGGCAGTTCTTTCTGAGATTCAACAATTACAGGCAATTTCTCATCGCGATCAGTTCCTCATGAAATTGAGATCTGAATATGAGATCATTCGTTCTAATCTGATGAGCAGAGTTCCATCTCCATCCCTCAATGAGTGCCTTAATGAACTCTTGCGAGAGGAACAAAGTCAGCTCACTCAGCAGGTTCTGAAGCAACAGTCCTCAGGACACTCTTCTACTGTCGCATATGCTGCCACTGCCAGTTACACCCCTGGTGTCTCTCATGATCATCCTTCTACTGCTAGAGGACAACCCCCTACAAGAGATCTTAGCAAAATCCAATGCTTTGGCTGTAAGAGTTATGGACACTATGCTTCACAATGTAAGACCAAGTTTTGTAATTACTGCAAATCAAATGGTCATGTTATTACTGATTGCAAAAGGCGACCCCAAAATCGCCCTCCAAGAGCATATCATGTCAACACTGCAGATGCTACTACTTCCAGTGATAGTCCTTCAGCACCAGTCATGCCTTCACCACCTCCTGCCTCCACTACTGCTCCTCAGATCACTCCTGAGCTTATTCAACAAATGATCATAAATGCCTTCTCTGCACTTGGCATTTCAGGTAACCACCAATCCTCTTCCTCCATATGGTTTCTGGATTCTGGAGCATCCAATCATATGACTTCCTCCACTACTCATCTCACTAACCTGCACCCATACAATGGCAATTTGCAAGTCCATACTGCTGATGGTCAAAAGCTTCCTATTACCGCTACTGGTGATATCATTCATTCATTACCTCTCACAAATGTCTTTTTATCTCCTCATCTAACTACAAATCTTCTGTCTGTTGGACAACTGATTGATGATAATTGTAACGTTTCTTTTTCTCGCTCTGGTTGTGTTGTGCAGGATCAAGTGTCGGGGACGGTGATCGCGAAGGGGCCTAAGTGTGGACGTCTGTTTCCTCTTGTTATGCCTTTTTCCCAAAATAAACAGATTTCTGCTTTTTCTTGTTTTTCTCCTCAAGATGTTTGGAGGCTCTGGCATAATAGATTAGGTCATCCTCATTCAAAATTGTTATCTTTGATGTTGAACACTGGTAGTATTAATAAAAATAAAACATCTTTTCGTCATATTTCTGATAGTGTTCTGTTTGTAAACTTGGAAAAAGCAAAGTTCTTCCATTTTCTTCCAACTCTACTATGGCTTCTGATTGCTTTGACATTATTCATAGTGACGTCTGGGGGATTACTCCTGTAATCTCTCATACACATTTCAAATATTTTGTCACATTTATTGATGATCATAGTAGATTCACATGGGTTTATTTCTTGCACTCTAAATCTGAAGTCTTTGATGCTTTTCAAAAATTTATGGCGTATGTTGAAAATCAGTTTTCTACTCGCATAAAAATTCTCCGATCTGATTCCGGAGGGGAATATATGTCCCATCAGTTTCAAACATATTTGCAAAATCATGGGATTTTATCGCAGCGATCGTGCCCTTACACTCCTCAACAGAACGGAGTTGCAGAACGGAAAAACAGACATCTTCTCGATACTGTTCGTTCTCTTCTCTTAGAATCATCAGTTCCTGCGAGATTTTGGCCTGAAGCTTTAGCTACTGCTGTTCACTTAATCAATCGCTTACCATCCTATCGCCTACACAATCAAACACCATATTTTCGTCTCTTTCATAAGGATCCTACTTATACCCACATGCGCATTTTTGGATGTGTGTGTTTTGTTCATCTTCCTCCTACGGAACGTACCAAATTAACTGCTCAGTCCGCCCAATGTGCGTTCCTAGGTTATGCATCTCACCAAAAGGGGTATATATGCTATGATCCTGTGGTCAACCGCATTCGTATTTCTCGCAATGTCACTTTTTTTGAAAATCAACGTTTTTTTTCTACCCATTCCTCGGATTTACCTTCTTTTTCTCATCTACCAGATTTTTCTGACACAACTTCTCCACTTCTTGTTTATGAATGTTGTCGTCATAAGGATGTTCCACACCTGCCTCCCCCTCCGGATCCCTCGCCGGCACATGATCTTGCCCCCGCTTCATCATCTGCTGCTTCATCCCCACCTCAGCTTCGTCGTTCTACTCGTCTCTCTAAGCCTCCAGATAAATATGGGTTCACTCACACATCCTTGCTTGCTACCCTCTCCTCCATTGCTATTCCTACTTCCTATCTACAGGCGGTAAAGCATGACTGTTAGCAAAAGGCTATGCATGAAGAATTAGCTGCACTGCAACAGAATCACACCTGGGATATTGTTACATGTCCCTCATCTGTAAAACCTATCGGCTGCAAATGGGTTTTTTCAGTCAAACTTAAGGCTGATGGCTCGTTGGATCGTTATAAAGCACGGTTAGTCGCATTGGGCAATAGACAAGAATATGGCATCGACTATGAAGAAACATTTGCTCCAGTTGCTAAAATGACCACAATCCGTACTGTTCTTGCCATTGCTGCTGCTCACTCATGGCCTCTTTACGAATTTGATGTCAAGAATGCCTTTCTTCATGGTGATCTCAAGGAAGAAGTCTATATGCGACTTCCCCAAGGACTTACGGGTGTCTTGGTAGGAGATTGTGCGCGCTTACGACGCTCTCTTTATGGTCTTAAGCAAGTTCCGCGCACTTGGTTTGAGAAATTTAGGGATGCTCTTCTTCATTTAAAGTTCACTCAAAGTGCATCTGATCCTTCTATGTTTCTTCATCGCTCCTCAAATGGGATTACTGTCCTCCTGGTGTACGTGGATGATATCATCATATCCGGGACAGATTCTGGCATGATCACTCATCTCCAAGCTTCCTTACATGAATCTTTTCATATGAAAGACTTAGGGCCCCTCACATATTTTCTAGGCCTTGAGGTTCATCAGTCAAAGAAAGGTCTCATCCTTGACCAACACAAATATGCTATGGATCTCATTGAGACAGCTGGTCTTCAGAACTCCACTCCTGTGGATACACCTGTTGAGGCCAATCTTCAACTTTCCCACGATACGAGTGATCTTCTTCCTGATGCCACACTGTATCGCCGTTTAGTCGGCAGCTTGATCTATTTGACTATTACTCGGCCCGATATCTCATATGCGGTGAATCTGGTTAGTCAGTTCATGACACAACCACGCCATCTTCACCTCGTTGCTGTTCGGCGCATTCTTCGCTATGTTCTTCATACACCATCTCGTGGCCTTTTCTTTCCTGTGGGTAATTCGACTTCTCTTATTGCTTACTCAAACTCTGACTGGGCTGGTTGCCCTGATAGTCGACGGTCTACCACCGGCTGGTGCATGTTCTTAGGGGACTCATTGATTTCCTGGAAGTGTAAGAAACAAGACAGTCTCCAAATCATCCACAGAAGCCGAATATCGTGCTATGTCGGCCACCACCTCTGAAATTGTCTGGCTTCGGGGTCTTCTTTCTGAGCTTGGATTTCCACAATCTGGCCCTACACCTCTCTATGCCGACAATACCAGTGCCATACGGATTACTGAGAATCCTGTCTTTCATGAACGCACAAAGCATATTAAAGTAGCCTGTCATTACATACGTAATGAATTTGTGCGTAAAGCCATCACTCTTCCTCATGTTCCTACTGGACTTCAACTTGCAGATATCTTTACTAAGGGACTTCCTCGGCCACGACATCAATTCTTAGTTGGCAAATTGATGCTCATGGATTCACCAGCATCAATTTGAGGGGGGGTGTCAAATGGGTCAGTGATTAAATGGGTCAGTGGTCCATACCCAATAAAGCCCAACTTGTGGGTCAAGACAAGTATCACTTGTATATCTTTGTAATTAATTCTTTACCTTATTAGGAGATATAATTAGATGTTAATTAGATTAGATTGATTGTAATTTAGTTGATTTTCTCAATCACTGTAATACATATAGAAACTCTATATCTATATATTAAAGGATCGTGACCCTCACTGGGATCATGGAAATTTCACAAGTTCTCTTCTTCTCTTTCTTGCTTTGACATGTTAGTCAATTGACTTCTTCTGGATTTCTTGTCTCATTTTCTTCTACTGGTTGTTCTGTGCAGGATCCGCACACCGGGAGACAGATTGGGACCGGCCTTAGGTCAGGAGGACTTTACTATCTCCACTCGTTGCATCTTCCATTCTCCAGCATATCCCCTGCCGCACTTGTTTCCTCTCCATCACCCTTTGCACTTTGGCACTCTCGTCTAGGCCATTTATCTTTAAATAAAATGAAGTTTTTATTTACTAGTGGTGTATTTGGAAACATTTCTGTATCAGACATTTCTACTTGTTTTGGTTGCCAATTCGGTAAACAACATGCCCTTCCTTATAATAAAAACACTTCTTTTACTAATGCTCCTTTCGCTTTGGTGCATTCTGATGTCTGGGGACCTGCCTCTCAGCCAACGAAAGGTGGTTCCAATTATTATGTGTTGTTTATTGATGATTTCACTAGATATACATGGTTGTATTTAATGAAACACCGTTCTGAGTTATACACTATCTACACTGCTTTCTCCACCATGGTTTCCACTCAATTTGACAAGAGGATTAAAATATTTAGATCTGACTCTGGGGGAGAATACATGTCCCATAAATTTCGTTCTTACCTGACCAGTCAAGGGACTCTAGCTCAATTATCCTGTCCTGCCACACCACAGCAAAATGGTGTCGCAGAACGGAAACACAGACATATCCTAGAGACTGCTAGATCCTTGATTTATTCCTCCCATGTTCCCCTGCAATTCTGGGGGGAAGCAGTCCTGACTGCAATCTATCTGATTAACAGAACATCATCCTCTGTTTTATCTGGCACATCTCCCTATGAAAAATTGTTCACTTCTAAACCTGACTTGTCCTATCTCAAAGTTTTTGGCTGCACATGTTTTGTTCTGTTGCATGATAACGAGAGAACAAAACTTTCCCCCAAATCCACTGTCTGTGTCTTCTTAGGGTATGGCATCGAACAAAAAGGCTATCGATGCTATGATCCTAAAACTAATAGGTTACGGGTCTCTCGTAATGTCACCTTCTTGGAACAAATACCTTTCTATACATTACCTACACAATCCCCTTCTCCTGCACAACCTACAGTATATCCTCTTGATCCCTTTCCAGACCTGTTTCCCTCCGATATCTCTTCTCCTCCACCTCTACAGGTATATCATCGTCGGCCCAAACTTCCATCTGTTCCTTCGGAATCTCCAGCCCCACCTTCTACTTCTGACCATGGGCCTATCTCCTCTGCTCCAGATGTGCAGGATCCTCCTGAAAATCGAAGGTACCCATTGCGCACCAGAATTCCTCCATCCCGGTTTGGCTTTGTTTGTACTGATCATTTTTCTCCATCGTATAAGTCCTTCCTTGCAGCAATTCATACTTTGGCAGAACCACAATCCTATAAGGAGGCCATTACTCATCCCAGCTGGAGATCTGCCATTGCCGAAGAACTTGCAGCTCTACAGAAAACTCACACATTGGACCTTGTTCCTCTTCCCTCCGGGAAACGGGCTATCGGCTGCAAATGGATTTTTAAGATCAAAACCAAATCTGATGGTTCTGTTGATCGTTATAAAGCTCGCTTAGTTGCAAAAGGCTACACACAAGAATATGGAGTAGATTATGAGGAGACCTTTGCTCCAGTTGCTAAGATGACGACTGTCCGTACTTTTATCTCTGTTGCCGCTGTTAGACATTGGCCCCTTTACCAGCTTTATGTCAAGAATGCATTCTTGAATGGATTCCTTCACGAAGAAATCTATATGCATCCTCCTCCAGGTGTTGTGAGACCTCCTCATTCAGTGTGTCGTCTCAAACGCGCTTTATATGGACTCAAACAAGCCCCTCGTGCTTGGTTTGAACGGTTTAGCACCAGCATTATCAGTTTTGGTTTCTCTCAGAGTGCTCATGACTCCGCTCTCTTCACTCGCTACTCGCGATCTGGATGTGTTTTTTTGTTACTCTATGTCGATGATATGATTATCACTGGCAATGATGCTTCTGGTATCCTATCCTTGAAGCGTTTTCTTCATCGACAGTTTGAGATGAAAGATTTGGGACATCTGCGGTATTTTCTGGGCATTGAGGTTGCCTACTCTACCCAAGGATATCTTTTGGCCCAAACGAAATACTGCAATGAAGTTCTCCAACGAGCTGGACTCACAGATCTTAAGCCTGTATCTACTCCAATTGAACATAATTTGAAGCTTCGAACTACAGATGGAGATCTACTTTCTGATCCAACTCGTTATCGTGAGGTGGTCGGCAGCTTGGTTTATCTTACCATTACCAGACCAGATATTGCCTATGCAGTACATGTGGTAAGCCAATTTGTTTCGCAACCCACTCATATTCATTGGGCTGCTGTACTTCGCATACTGAGATACTTACAAGGCAGTTCCAATCGCTCCCTCCTTCTCTCCTCTAGTCAGAATCTTACTCTGCATGGCTATTCAGATTCCGACTGGGCAGGAGATGTCAATGATCGCCGCTCCACAACAGGCTTCTCCATTTTTCTTGGCTCCTCTCTCATCTCTTGGAAGAGCAAGAAACAGGAGGTTGTCTCACGGTCATCCACTGAAGCTGAATATCGTGCTATATCTCACATTACTACTGAAATTATTTGGCTTCGCTGGTTACTTCGAGATTTAGGAGTTCTAGTTTCTAAATCTACCCCGCTTTACGGACAGTGAAAGTGCACGGAAACTGGCAACAAATGATGTCTTCCATGAACGATCTAAACATCTTGAAGTAGACTGTCATTTCATTCGTCAACATGTTCGGAGTGGTACTATAAAGCTTTTTCAGATTTCATCAGCTGCTCAAGTAGCAGATTTTTCCACCAAAAGCCACTCCACATCTCGTTTTTCGGAGCTAGTTTCCAAGCTCTCGATGGTCACATTCTCCCATCCAAAGCTTGAGAGGGGGTGTAAACATAAAGGTCAGCTCGACCTTAATGGGTCAGCCCTCAACCCATGAATTGGGTCAGCCCACAAATCTACAGATTGTATGAGTTGTAATTAGATATTAGTTACCTTAACAGTACCTGTAATCATGTAATTAGATCCTCTAATCTAGGAGTTGTAATTAGATATTAGTTACCTTAACAGTACCTGTAATCATGTAATTAGATCCTCTAATCTAGGCAATACTGTGTTATATAAGGATCCTTCGTCAATACAAAGATATAAAAAATTCTCTTGCAATACTTCTCTCTTCTTGTATGCTTCTGAGTAGTTCTGGATACTATTTACAAATATATCGTTTTCATGAGGTTCTGTGACCAGCTGTCCCTTGATCCCTATTTTTCTCCTTCTTTGAGCTTCTTAGAGGGGCTTTTTAGAGGTGGATTGTGAGAGGTTTGAGGAGGCGTTCCAGCTGAGATTTGGACCATTCGTTGAGTGCTTGGACTGTTTTGGAGCAATCTTAGGCCAAGGCAAGTTACCAAACTAATTTTCATAGCATGTTATGGTTATCATCTTGATTCATATAAATCTGTTTAACGGTTTAGATGTTAAGAATGCATGATTTTAATCATGTTTAGATCATTAAATCCTTGTCAAGATTATGATTAATTAAGTTAATGGAACTCGGTGAGGCTCACTATAGGATTCCCTTCCCTCTTGAATCGATCAGCCAGTAGCCAGTTGGTCGGGCTTGTGCCCAGCAACTGCAATATGCATTACCCACGCCCCTCAGCCATTGTCCACGCACGCGGCCATCGCAGCACGCCCGCACTCCGGCCATCGCACGCGGTGCGTGGCCATTCCATCCAGCCTGCCTCAGTGGCCAAGTCATGTGCACCTCGCGGTCAAGCAGCAAGTAGCCTACCAAGCGACCAGCAGTTGATGCGCCCAGCACTTGGTGACCAGCGGCCAGCAGACCCTCCCCTTGCTTACCAGCAGTGCGTGGCCGGCCGACACAGATGTTGCATAACGACTGTTGGGCCCGTCTTTGGGCCCCATAAAATTGGATTCTGGCCAGCTTTACGACCCATCTGGGGCTTTTTTAGCCCTGATTCACCCTAGTAACATCTCTGAGTTTTTGGGACTCAAAATTGAACATAGAAATGGGAAAATTAGGTGGTACCCGAATTGTATAACCCCTACAAAAATACAGATTTTTGTTATGAAAACCTGGACACCCTTTGACATTAACCCAAACCACTGGTGGACCTAGGTTTAGGTCCCTGGGACCCCAATAATCCCCTTGTACAAGATTAGATATGGACTTCCCTTTGTAAAAAAGGAACCTGAAACTTAGATAATTGGTGGACCCCATACCTTAACCCCGACGAAACATGATTTATACTAACCCGAATAAATTGAGAGGGCATGTAGACCATGGTGATTATCGCTCTATTCGGACTTAGGGTTTGGACATCCTCACCTTCAGAATGCACCAAGTGTAGAACCAATCATGATATCCAACCCTTGGTGCGTATAGTCTTGAATATCATCGTCCTTCCATGTCCAAGGTCCATGATGATAAAAGATACACTTGTAATGGACCCTTAACTTTTATGTAGGCTTGATAGAATGTTTTAATCAGTTTATTTTCATATTCATATGCAGGGTGCATATTCCTCTTACTATTATGTTTTTATACGTCCTGTCATACCTAGACTTACCCAGCCCTAGTATTATGACCTATGGGACTCCTTGGGAATTAGCGCGCGGTATTCGCCCTGCTTTAACCCTCGATGTACCCGGATCCTTAGGTGGTTTCTTCGGTTGGTGTGCAAGCATTCAGTTGCTCAGCCCCTCCGAGTTACCCGAATCACCTTGTCCTTTTCCTACCCGTTCGGATTCTCCATTTCTAGCCGACCCGTTTGTCTGTAGAATTTTCCAAACTTAGATGGACTGCTTTCCTAGCCCAAAACTGTACTGTTTTCAGTTCTGAATTGTTTACACCCGACAAAACTATCTGTTTTCTTCTATATTTGTATTTATACACTGAATACTAGAATTACTCTTGTACCCCAGACAGAACACTGATTTGAACACTAAAGTATCTGTTTTCCCTGTAATTATAATTGTACACATTGTGAGAACTAGAATTTCTCCAATATCCCTGATCATAACCTGACTTGGACACTGGACTGTCCTACACCTGGAATCATGAGTTTGCATTGATTCCTGAGTCGGCACCACCGAGCTGTTTATTATTATTACTGTATGTATATAGATATACTACTCGCTACAGTTTGTAGTCTTGTGTGTGACCAGTGTCACCAATGTACCTACCCTGTCTAGGGCAGACCAAGAACCCCTGTGACAGGACCTATCTGGGGCAGACCGGGTACCCCCGTGATAGGGACTCCCAGGTGACTTTAAGGTACTATCAACCTTATCATCTGGGGCAGGCAAACGCTCCCCTTCTGAGGATTAAGCGACGTGGTTGCCAATTAGAATGTGGTATACTTTCCATTATTATCAATTCTGTTATTTTACTAATGATGCACTAACTTTGCCTAGTCATACTGTTACCTGACCTCTGATTAATTAACTTGTCATATATATTCTGCTTTATACCTGCAAACTATGCTTTTCATTTTGGATACTTGCCAGGCATTCATGTCTGATCTACGCTTGGTGCTGTAGGTATGATTTCCTGACATGTACCCTAGTACGGTTTCTGAGGAGGCGGTTGCTGAGCCACAAGTGACATGTGATCGAGGTGAAGAGGTTGTCATTTAGACTCCACCCCTTACACATGAGATGCGAAATACCTGGGAGTATTATTTTGGGTTTTGTATTATGTTTTCCTGGCCTTTGTTGGCCTTTTATTTTGGAGAATGTAATTATTACATCTTTTGTAATTTCTAACTAGAAACATGGGAATGATTTATCCTATTTACTTGTCTTGCTCTGTTATCCTCTATTTATATTCATACGAATCTGATGATATGATGTACAGTCTGTTGTAGCTAGTGAGACATTAATGATGTTACACGGAATTCGATGAGCTCCGAACTTCGGGTTGCACCGCAATGCAAGCTTTCGCTAAATGTTCCATAACAGTGACCTTGAAATTCTCACTCATGTGGATCCTGGGAAAAGGAAAGATTATGCTACAGTAATCCCCGTAATCATGGCCCCTTAATCCTACCCCCAATTTGGGGTTGTGACAGTGCAGGAGGTAAAGAATATATTGTTATGCAACCAACTATTCTCTTTTGGCTTCTTGGGCGTCATGAGACTTTTTGGAATACTAGGGTTTCAGCCCCATCCCTTTATATCATTTCACCACTGTCTTCATGGTCGACGTTTTCAACTTCCTCAATAATATTCTCACTTTCTGTTTCAATAGAAACACCTTTCCCTTTTGAAGAGCTTGTTAAAGTGCCTTGATGTTTACAACATTCTAAGGAATAATGATAGAGTTCAATGCATTTGAAACAACGAACAGCCTTTTGACATGCTCTTCCTGCCGTACCATCATTACGAGTCCATGTTCCAGGTGCCTGATTAGCACCTTGTCCGGCTGGCCACAACTTGGGGTGGTTACCTCCCACTTTAGACTGACGAGAAAATGGATTTCCACACCCTTGTTACTTCTTGAGTTTTTTTTTAACAAGACTGGCTTGGCAACATGCCTCTGCCACTATAAAGATCGGTGCAAGGCCCATCGGTTCTGCTATGGCAGGCGTTAATCCGTCGGTAAATCGCAATACTAGCTGCTCCTCAAGTTCATTCATATTGTTACGCGAGACGAGTTTGTGAAACTCCTCAGCGCACTCGTCCACGGTCCGATCCACTTGTCGGATATGTTGCAGTCGTTAGAAATTGGAATGCACATAATCGATGGGAAGGAAGGCCTTGCGCATTAGGGACTACATTTTCTCCCAGGTGGTCAACATGCACTTGCCTTGTCTTTCTCGTGTGGCTTTCGTCTGTTCCCACCAAGCCGAAGATCGGCTCTAAAGTCGCATGGCTGCAATCTTGACCTTGCGGTCATCTAGGATCACTCCATAGTCGAAGATCTGCTCGATGGCTTCGATCCACTCGTTGAAGTCATCTGCTTTGATCCACTTGATGAAGTCATCTCCACGAAGGCTACCGTGGAATTCCAAGATCTCAATTTTGAGGTTAAGATCGTCACCCTGGTCCTCCCGCCTTCTCAGTCGACGGTGATCATTTTGCCGGCATGGCAGATGGAAGAAATTGTCATCGCTTCCATACGAATCCTCTTCACTTGGATTTGTAGGAGCCCTCCTTGCCGGTAGATCTGCGAGATTTCGGTTATCACACTGTAGTGTTCTTCCAGATCTCCAAATCTTGTGTTTTCTTGTACATATCCTTGCAAGTCTTCCTGTCGCACACCTGCAATGCCTGCACGTCCTCTGCCTCTTAGGTAATTCTAATAGACTAATATAGGCAGAGGGAGACAATTACCATTCTGCAAGTTTCACCTAAGGGGATGAAGCCTTAGACTAATTCTAATAGACTAATTCTACAAGTTTCATAGGTAATTCTCATAGACTAATAAATTGGGGATGAAGCCTAAGGCAGACTGTTACCATTTGCCAAGAAGAAGGGAGACTATTTAGAATAGTTGAAATCTGCATCCTTTCAGAAATGATACTCCCTGCTTCAGCCAAATCTTGAGCCATTACTAACATTTTATTGACATGATCTATCACACTCTCTCCAAGTTTCATTTTGCAAGAGTTATATTGTTCTAAAAGAAATTGAATATGAGTGTCAGAAGTAGTGTCATATTTTTGTGCAAGTGCCTCCATCATTTCTTTTGTAGTTGTATATTTTTCAAAAAATTTAATTAAATCATTTTGCATAAAAGCTAGTAAGGTACTTCGTCCAATTTGATCATCTTCTTCAAATTTCTTCCATTTCTTAATTTCAATTATAGTAGGATTTGCACTTAATATTGGTTTTTCTGATTTTAGGACATATGGAATCCTATCTTGAATTAAAATATACTCTATTTTTCTTCTCCATATGTCAAAGTTCAAACCATTTAATTTTTCAATCTTTGAAAGTTTAGCAGCAACTACAGATCTAGCCATATAGTTCAAAATACAATATAATATATCTCTAAACGATGTTCTTAAATAATAGTTAGAGAAATCAGACAAGCACTTATATGGAAAGTGTGTGTATATATATATATATATATAATTTTTTAGGATTAGCAGTCAATCAATAATGAAATATTCATGAAATCCAACAAACAACCGAGCAATACACAAGCAGCTAATATAAACAAATTGGTTAAATCATTGGCTCACAGTGTTGTCTAGCAATTGTAAATGGAAAATAAAAATAAAAATAAAAACTTGTGTTTCAAGCCAAATAGAGATGTGACTATTCAAGCAAAAAGTGGAGAAAATAATAATAATAAAATAAGGAGAGATGGAGAATGCCCCTAGTATGAGAGAGACGGTTGTCCTTGGTTTGACTGTTTGCTTATTGTATTTGAGATATTTAGGCTTTCTTCACTTCAGAAGATGGTGCCACGTGCCCCAACTAATTAAGATTTGTGCCAGGAACCCTCTTCCCTTACTTGAGTTCTTCCCCTTGCTGCAGTGAACTCAAGAAAAGAAATAGAACAACAAAATAGATGCAGGCGGTTCCAGTATCCTCCAAATTGAGAGAAGCAGAACCTGGCTCTGATACCAATGAAGGGAACAAACAACGAATCCAAGAAAATGCCGTTGGGCTGGAGATCCCCGAGAAGACTCAAGTTTTCAAATCGTGCTATGTATGTTACAGATTCATGAATCAAGGGTTTGTTTTTATCACATAACCCCAACGATCTAATGCGAGCTTCTCGGGGAAACTAACATCCGGATTCGTTACAACTTTCTACACTTAAAAAGGGGAGGAGTCATAGAAAAAGTCAATCACCTAAAACCAACGAGCCTATCAAGCTCTTTTGTGGCCATCAAATGTGGGCCATAGGCTCATATGCTAACATTACTATGCGTTGCATCACTGGCTAGGACAGGTTCTACATCAGAAAAATTTCCAACGTTGACAATGAGCAGAAGCGACGGCTCTGATACCAATCTAATGCAGTCGCAGGTATCACTCTAACCGAAGACTGACCTGGATCAGGTTAAACAATAACTAACAGATCTGGTTATACAGCAACCTGACATTGTAATGTGACTGTCACACCTTCAATCGACAGCCAGCAAGCCCCAGACCAGTAGTTCTATTACAGAACACCATTCACCAGCAATTAAAAACCGGAAGAAAATAGAAATTTCTGCCTTCACTTTGGTGTTTTTTCTTTTCTTTTTTTTTTTTTTTTTTTCCCTTAACCAGAACATGACCTCCAACCATCATCCCTACACCATCCTTTTAAAGATAGTCTCTAAAATCCCCTTGATCCCATTAAACCCTCGATATCTGCTAACATTAAATCCACAACCTTTTAAAGACACAATCTCTAAAATTCCCTTGATCCCATTACACCCTTGATGTCAGCTAACATTTAATCCATAATATACTAGGAAAAAAGCAAATAAAGAAAAGTGGTAATGGAATTAACTTTTGACCTTGACTGTGCATGCACAATCACAACCCAGATCTCATCCTTTTATGATTTAGAGCATTCAAAATCCTTCTATTTTGACCGACAATTTAAATCTCTTCCCATTATGCATGAATGAAGCGAATCCCGCCTTTATTTGGATTTAAAATTCAGATTTTGATTTATTTTTTTTCCAAAACAGGGTTGTCCCAGTTGCAGTTGGGTTTGGGCCCATTTGGACCCTCAACTAACTGCTCCAAACAACACTCACAAGACCCCACATTCTGTGCACTGTTTATGAAGTGTAGTTTATTCAAAATTTAATAAACACCGCCACAGTTTGTGTTTTATAAAAACAACCCCTGGTTATTCAATTCTCACCAGATAGGGACTGTTCTGAGTTCCTTTTTTCTGAGTGATGGGACTTTACACATAGGTTTGGACCCCACGTGCTCGATAAAATGCACTCATGAAGGTCAAAGCCTGCTCACTCGATCCACATCAGAGATGCAGCAAGAGCCAATATAAGACGTACTGTAGTCATTTTCTTTTCCAAAGGAGCGAATGTTTTGTCATAGTTAATTCCATACTCTTGTGTGCTACTGAGGGCTACAAGTCGTGTTTTATTTCATAGTCAATTACATACTCTTGTCTTTTCGATATGTGTTCTTTGATTGTTCTTTGTCAGTAGAAGACATGACATTGGCAGGAGATATGATATTGGCAGAAGAGGATTTTGTAGTTGCATGATAAGCAGCATTATTGCGATTCGGTGGTCACTTTCGACATTCAGCGATGATATGGCCTGGTTTCTTGGAGTAATTGCATAGTTTCTTCCTACACTGATTTGCCAATGACCCTATTCTTTGGAGCTGTCACGTTGAGTGAGAACTCGCTCCAGGCCCATGGGGAGTAGCGTGTCAACCACGGGCTTCCAACGGAGAGTCTCCGCAAGTCCCACATCAGATATGGCCACCTAAGATCCATGGGCTTATAACTAAGTCAAACCCCGTCTTAACTCAACATGACACGTTTTAAAGCCGTGCAGTCCTAGATCCCATAAGAACTCCGGAGTCGAGCGTTCTCAGGAAGAAGCAGTTTCGGGATGGGCGATGGCCCAAGACGTCATCTCACGTGCACATGGGCAAAAGCGGACAATATCATTTTGAATAGGACAGGGCTGTGATAATTGGTATTAGAGTCGAGGACGACTCTTATTCCGGTTGGAGTGAGTGTGAGAACTCGGTCTGAGTGGCACCCTTAACAACGGGGCGTAGCGTGTCAGCCACGGGCTTCCAATGGAGTCCCCACAAGTCCCACATCAAATATGGCCGCCCAATATCCATGGGCCTATAAGTCAAGCCCCATTCCTAACTCAACATGACGCGTTTTAAAGTCGTACGATCCCAGATGCCATAAGCACTTCGGAGTTAAGCGTGCCCGAACGGGAGCAATACCGGGATGGGTGACCATATTGGAAGTCCACGGGCGTGCACGTAGGGCGGGGCTGTGATACAGTATTATGTCTAGCTCAAATCACAATTGCGAGGTTTGGCCTGAGCAACATAAGCACTATCAAGAACATTGGTAGTGCCTTTTTTTAGCCATGATGTTTTGAGTGAAAAGACTTTCTTTCAACAATTCATTGAGACACACATCCAAGGAGGGCAAAGGATGATTGTTCACAAGTTTGGATCGAATAGATTAAAACTCTCGATGGATATATTAAAAATCAATCCCGCTGACTATCCTTTTGAAGTTTTTGCAAGGCGGGTATCTCAGTTTCAGACAAGGTGGCATAGGCCAATAAATTGTACTCCATCCAGAGATTAATAAAGCCAAGCATAAATTTCTTCAATTGTCTTGTTTCCTTGAGAATATTCCTATAGATCATATCCAAGTTGAAACCTTCATGCTAAGTTTTCTTGATTATATACCCGTTTAAGGTAATTTCACATTTCTTTAGCAGTTGAGTATGAAGATTAAGCGCATAGTGTGGTTCTACTGAATTTAGTATCCAACTAATTATTTTGGCGTCATCAGGTGCCCACGATCAGTTTTCTATGTCAATAGGTTTGTCATTGGATCCATCAATATGTCTCCAAAATATATTTCCACGAACAAACATCCAAAATTGAAATTCCGAAAAAAAATATTTTTTTCCATTAAGTTTAACCAATAGAATCTCAGTTTTTCCAGCCATTAAGCGATTAATGAAGTCAAATTGATGTCAAAAAATAAAATGGTCCGACAGAAATCCTAACTTGTTTCAAATTTCAATGAAGGCTCCAGAGACATTCAGAAAAAGAACCTAAGCAGCTTAAAAGCATGGGAGTTATATGTATATATTTTGATGTAGCAATGAACCGATCAGCAACAATTGAGAGCAAAGTGTGGCACTGAGGCCCAGATGATGAGCAGAGCCAAGCACGCGCAGCAGCAAGACGAGCACGAGTAGAATCAAGCACCAGCAGAACCAGAACCCATTTCATCTAGAACTCAAACCCAGTAGCAAAGAAGAAAACCCTTATTGAAGACGATTCTGAGTTACGGCAGCGACAATGATGTCGTCACAATCTCCGCAACAATATGTAGAAGAAGATCTATGATCGGACCCTTGAAGACAAACCGAAATTGACTACGAGCTTTATAGCCAAAGTTGAAGTAGTGTAGTGTTAGCTTCACAGAGATGACTTCCGTGGCAGAGATACCAAGTGCTCAAGTCGTTGAAGAAGATCTGGCTTCACCGAGAAGAGGTTCTTCTTCGATGCCTCCTTGAAGTGTTGCAGAAGCAGGAAATACGAACAACCCAAGTACACAAGTCTTGAAAAGGACTTCTGTAACTAGATCCTCAATATAAGATGCTCAAACAAAGAGGATACCTAGCTCGAACGAAATCAAGATGAGCACACGTACGAAGATCCCAACTCAGGAATACCTCAGAAAAAACCCTAAATTGGGATCTGATACCATAACAAGATAATGATAACAACAATAAATAAGAAGAGATTGGGAGAAATTGAGCGATCAACTCCTTTCGAAGCCACCTTCCTTTATTTAATCCTCATATGCACTAATGGTATGTGCAGATATTGATTCCCCTTTAATCTCGGGCAATTACAGCAGTGTAAAATCTTCATACAGTCAACTTGCTAATATAGAGCCCATAAGCCCACGTTAATAATTTCCCCCTTACAGGCCTTACCCTTTAGGTTTTCTAGAGGTCCATGTATGGGTCTTTGATATGAATTTGAAAGGGTGCAGGTCTACAACCTAGACATGATTCAGGACTGGATACAGGTATGGATCCTTATTAACTCATTTTAGTTCATTCCAGAATAGGAGATAACAAGCATCTTTGAAGATATGATATGGTCTAATAAGTATCTTGGAAGATACAAACCCTTAAATAAAGGCATTGTAACTGGCCTGAATTTAGGGTTGTAAATGATTATAAATACAGTCAATCAGTCCCATCCACAAGCATGACGGAAAGACCCATTTCTAAATCTTCTTTTTTCTTCTCTTTTGATCCATTTCTATAATTTACAGAATTCTAGTCTAAATCTAATAAGTTGCCAAAGCAGTACTGATTCCCTGTTCATGTGCCTTCCTACAGCAGTTCCAATCTGCTATGTTTTTTTTAAGAGGTAATGATGATATATTAAAAAGAGAGATTAGTACAATAAAAAAAAAGAAATGGATGGATGTATTAGGATATGCCCTAACACTCCACTTTCAAATGTCAAAATTCGGAACCTTGATCTAAGAAATCAAACACAATGTGACCAATATTACAACAGTAATTTTTTAGTGAGTGTATAAATAAATAAATAAAAAGCCAAGAAACTATAATGAAAGGGGAAAAAACAGAGCTCACCCATGCAAGTTTCCCATTCGTGACCATGCAAGAAACGCAGGGCCTCCAAAGAACTCATTTAAATCGGAGCTGCTAATATTAAACATCTGCTAGTAGAAACAATAAATGATTAAATTTTGAAGCAGAATTGAGCTCGTAAATCTCAAAAGTGTAGCGATAAACTTAAGAATCATGAACATGAACTTATGTAATAATTGCAGGCTTAAACAGTTCATAAAGCCTCAAATCTACTTAAACAGTTCATATGGCCTCAAATCTACTTAAAATGGCAATCAACCTCAATGCGTATTGTGTGCTCGTAGAAGACAAGGTTGAGGGCAATCTGAATGGCACTAGTGTTGTCCACATTGAGAGGAACTGGAATAAGAATATTGGGTCCTAGTCTCTGGAGTAAACGCACAAGCCATATGACTTCAAAACACGCAGAAGACATCACATGATATTTTGCTTCAGTGGAGGACTTTCAAAACACTTTCTTTTTCTTGCATTTTGTAAGGCCCCCAACCCTTAATTACTGCTATTAGTATTAATTAATTAAGTAGCTAATTAAGTGTGTTTATATGTTACTTAACCAGGTTTGGGTGTTAGTTTAGTGGTTGGGAAGTTTTGAGAGCTTATGGACTTAGTTTAATGCCTATGAGGACCTAATTGAAATTTTGGGGAAAATTGAGGGGTATTTCAGAAATTTCAGAAATATGTCATTCTTCGGCTGGTTGGAAAGAGGGAATCCATCGCGATCCACTTCCTAGTTTCCTGATCTTGTACAAGGCATCCATCACGAGAAAAGGAAACATTACACTTGCTGTCAACCAAATTACTACAAATAAAAGATTATGAGTGAGTTATGGACAAAATAAACCATCAGGCATATGAAGAAAGGTAAAACAAAGACTACTAGTGCCAGTAACAGGTTGTTGGCCACCGTTAGCAGTATGGATATACTGATTTTCACATACAGTGTAGATTGCTTAGGCAGTCTGAAGAATTAGTTATGTGATGACTAGGCCTAGAATCTACATACCATATAGAGGATGGTTTTGAATAACCAAGAAACCAATTGCAGAAAAGGCGGATCCAAGAGAGCTCTAAATAATTTGTTGTACCATTTCTTGAGTATGTCGTTCAGAAGAATGGATGGAGCCAGAAGGCGATGCATGGGAGGAGACAAGTGCTTGATGTGCAATTGCAAATCTATTTTTGGGACAACATTCAGAGATCAGATGTCCCAGTTTCGTACAATAATTGCATAATTTATTTTTCTGACAATTATTTGCATAATGTCCCATTTTCTTGCAATGATAACTTTGAATTTTAGAAAGATCCTTTTTGTCCTTGGCAACTTTTTGTTCAAATTTTGTGGAAGTCCAAAATTGCTGAAGATTTGGTGTGCTGCTCTTCGCAAAGTAATTCTTTCAGGCAATCATCCAGAGATGGAGAAGGCTACTATTTAATAATTCGGTGCGAGCTAGCTCGAATGCACTTCTCAACTTCATTAGAAATTGGAGACGTAAACTCATGGACCTTTTGGATTAGACCCACAGATTCATTTGGCATGGGGGTCTAAATTAGAGAAGCATACTAGACTCATCAATCAAGAATAATAATCCTTAATGAATTTGTCACCCTGCCCTATTTTGAATAACAGGCGGGCCCCACTTTTATCACAAAAATCCAGGCGGCATGTGTTGCTGCAGTTGATGAGATACCTTGCTATTGGGGTCAACTCTGCTTACTGTAGCATTAATTATCTCTGCAAGACCTTGTGATGTGCCCACAATGGAGATCTATAAAATGTAGAAGTTGATATGCCTCCAACAGAGATTCCTTGATGTAGGAGTCAATGAAACTCAAACAAAGCAGACCAAGGATTTGCAAACGAACAGAGAACCAAAATTTCCCATGATAGAAAACCCCTAACAATTGATCGGATGAATCATAGATTATCAAAAATCCAGACTCCAGAGAACAGAGATCTAGAGGCTAGCAGTCGATATCACTAGGCCACACAAGTCATAAATGGGAAAAGAGCAAAAAAAAAAAATTCACCCAATTGATTGAGAAAAAGATCTCGTCACAAAGGCATGGATATTATGAAACAAGAAAGAAAGAAAGGGAAATTTAAGAACACGTAGTAGTAGTCTGTTCATATGACCGAGCCTCCCATAGTCCCATTAGACATTACTATACATTCCTTTCTGATCCCTTTAATTAAGGAATTAGATCAATTACAACAAATACAATCCAATTATTAGGGAAACTAAATAGCAACTATAATCACTCATATTATCTGTACAGTATGGACTATTGTGTTGTATATAAATAGGTGTACATATTACAATGGATTGAGGGACATTAAGGTCTATGGTCCTTCACAACATTCACTCCCATGATCAGGTGCACACTCCCCTTTCAGCCCACTTGTAACTGATCCAATCATCTCAAACTCAACAACACTACAGTGCATGAATTGGCACTGACTCCAATTTCCAATCACCCGACTTATAGTCACTCTTGATTAGATCTACAAAAAGAGCATATTTGAAAAAACCACTTAAAGAACCTTCAATCAAATGGACGGCATGATGCCCTTTAAGAACCTTAAATCAAAGAATTAGCATAATGTGATGGGTTTAATTTTTGCCATACCCTGCTCACTTTCCATTACCCCCCCCCCCCCAAAAAAAAAAAACCGGGCTTCCTCTCTCTCATGATGTGGCTGTTAGCCCAACATTGGTGCTTGACAGGAGTTAAGAAGGACATTTAGGGGCCCATATCGTTATAGGACGGGTGAAAATGTCCCCATTCAATAACCAGGACCTCGTGACCTGCGACCTAAAAAATCATTTCTTATCAAATGCAAATCATGATAATATAGAGATTTGATTGTGTTTACAAAAACATGACTTATGTTTCCTAAAATGATGTACAATCAACATGTACCCTAGTTATCACATGTTCAGCACATTGATTACTCCATCAATGTCTGTAACTCCAACTAGAGTGTCATCCCTATTAATACTTTAGGGCAAAAAAGTGTGGAATGAGTGGATTGGATCAAGCAAAGGTGGAACCCACATGGTCAAAGATTCATGATCATGGAAACTTCCACGAGGTCAACAACATAGAGAGTCATTTCTCAAATAAACATAAGAAATAAGAAAGGGAATATAATACCTTGAAGACCTTCTGCCAAATTGCCTCTTGCCCAGTAAATGCTAAAGGCAAGTTGATGCCTTGAAGAGCCATCCAATCAATTTCCTTCTCCCACCTCTCCCAATCCCACCACACAGAAGTATCTTTTACAAAAACATCAATCATAAATAAAACGTTGTAAATGTAAGTAAAACAGCAACAAAAATTATGGCAAATAAAAATGACAAATGAAAATTACACGTATAACTCAACATGTGTGGCGAGATATTGTTCTTGCCTTACTTTATTTTCATTATAGATCTTCTGAGAGGTTTTAGCCCTTGTAGTTCATGATACAATGAAGTGACTGTTGATCCTAAGAAACATACTCATTCCAGATTTGACGTCAAGGCCCTAGGTGAGTAAAAATATTTAATCGGAATTGAATTTGCAAGGTCAAAGAAAGGCATTTTGATATGTTTACGGAAATATACTCCTGATCTGTTGGAAGAAATAGGAATGTTGGAAGCAGAGCCTGTAGAAATTCCAATTGAGCAGAGTCACGGTTTTCCAAATGAGAAGAATCATGGTCTGAATACGGGGAATTACGTCAGATCGTATTAAAGATCACTTGGACAACTAGTGTACTGAACCACAACTCTCCTAGATATAGCTATGTTGTTAGTGAAATAATATGAAATAGCCTAAAGAGAGAAAGAGGAAGAGAAAGAGTTTGGAGGAAATAGTCGTATCTCAATTGAGGATCAACCAACCATCTATATAATAATGTTTACCCTAATCACATGCTATAAATCAGCAGTAATTACAATCAGAAATAAAGAATAAAGAATCCTAATCTCTATACACAGAAGTAAATCCATATGACAAGCTGTACATTACTTAACACAGTCCCACACATGGGATATTCTACTTGGGCCTAGATTAGTGTACATGGGCCTTTTATTTTATGAGTTATCTTCTACACTCCCCCTCAAATTGATATGGGAAGACACAAAACATCAATTTGCTAGTAAGTTCATCATGCCGCAGTTTGGGAACAGCTTTTGTGAATATATCTGCCAACTGATGATGGGTAGAAACATGAGGCAAAGTGATCTTCTTCGTAACAACATGCTGTCGAATGAAATGACAATCAATCTCAATGTGCTTTGTCCTTTCATGAAAAACTGATTGTTTGCTATTCGAGTGGCACTAGTATTGTCCCCATACAGAGGTGTAGAAGTTTCAACTAGGACATCCAATTCACAAAGAAGACGTCGTAGCCAAATGATTTCAGCACTAGCAGACGACATGGCTCGTTATTCTGCCTCAGCAAAAGATCTCGAAATTGTGGTTTGCTTCTTGCACTTCCTGGAAATCAGGGATTCCCCAAGAAACATGCACCAGCCAGTGGTAGATCTCCGAGTATCCGAACAGCCAGCCCAGTCAACGTCAGCATAAGCGGTTAAGTGTAGAGAAGCAGCAGAATGGTAGAAAAGACCATGATTAAGAGTTCCTTTAACATAGCAGAGTATGCGCAAAGCAGGTGAGGCTTGTGTGGATTGCTAACAAATTGACTAACAGTATGAACCACATGAGAAATATCCGGCATGGTCATAGTCAAGTAGAGCAGACTACCCACAATTCGTTGGAAAATGCAAGGATCAACCAAAGGAGAGCCATCATCCGTATTGATTTTGCTGTTCAATTCCATAGGCGTAGCAAAGGTGTTAGCATCATCAAGTCGAGCCGAAGTGACCAAATCTGTAGCATACTCACGTTGATAAACCCGAATGCCAGATTTGTTACAAACAAACTCAAGCCCGAGGAAGTAAGTGAGAGGCCCAAGATCCTTCATTCGGAAATGGCGAGTAAGATGATGTTTGAAGGAAGTAATGCCAACAACATCATTGCCACTGATAATCATATCATCAACATAAACCAAAAGAAATGTGTATCCCTTCGGTGTCCATTTGAGAAAGAGGGAACTATCAAGTGTTATGCTTATGTGAGATCTATTGGAAATTTTTCCATTACTGGATGTGCTATGGACCCTTGTGGTCGATCGATGTTTTGTATGTGCTATGCTAAGGACCCCATTGGGGCAGATTATGTTTATGGACCCTTCGAGGGAGGATTGTGTAAATGGACCCTTCCGGGACGGATTGTGTTTACGGATCCTTCGGGGAGATTGTGTTTATGGACCCTTGCTGGTCGCTTTATGGACCCTTTGTGGACATTATGGATCATGTTATGGACCCTTGGTGGGTGGGATGAGTTATAAGGTGGATTATGATATGCTATGTGACGAATTACACCTTTTGGGGCCAAGATTATGTGACCTGTGGCTGTGCCATAATGCGGATAGGTGGTAATCCATGGGAACAAGATAATAAAGATTTCACTAACCACACTAATCACACTTGCTGCATCTATATGTTACTAAATGATGTTTATGTCAATTATGTTCTACTTGTGCAATATTCTATGCTTTCATGTGTAGAAGATAACTCATAGGCACATCTAGGCCCAAGAAGAATATCCCACATGTGGGACTGTATTGAGTAGTGTACAGCTTGTCTTAAGATATCTCATAGATTTACTTCCATGTATAGAGATTTACATTCTTTATTCTTTACATTCTGATTGTAATCCTGCTAATTGATATTGTAATCCTGCTGATTGATAGCATGTGATTAGGGTTAATATTATTATAAAATGGCGAGTCGATCCTCCAGTGAGGGATGACTTTTTCCTCCAAACTTCTCTCTCGTTATGCACTTTACATAAAAACATGGTATCAGAGAACAGGTTGTGATCAATCCATCTTCCCTCTTGATCAAACCTTTCTTATTGGAGTGAATCCTCTCTTCATTACTGCTATCATTCTGCTACTAGTGTCTGACGAGCCGTTGATCAAACTGTGGCCCACCACAGATCAACTTCCTATCACCAAGCGACCTCCACAGCTGTGATCGCCAGTCCTTCAGGGTTATTGTAAGGATTTTTCTAGATTTTTTCTGTCGATTTTGAGGTAGGCTTCTTCCACTTCTTTCTCTGTCGACTTTAACACATTTTTATCAGATAGTTTTCATCTCCACCGTCCAGATTTGTGGATCCTTATCCAATACTCATCAAATTTGGACTAGAGAAAGTACTTTTGAACTCCTTCAAGGGTTTCAAACTTGATCTGTGATTAGATAACTTTGTGGGCCCCACGCACAGATCTTCCACTAATTTTCATGGTCATCTGGCCCTGTCTATGACTTTTCCTGCACTGTCGCATGCTCTCTGCTGCTGGATTCCTCATCAGATCACTACATTGCCATCTTTCTGCTGTATTCTGTGATTAGCCACCCTTAGGAGCCCACACACAGATCCTGGATCAAATTTTCAGGTCGTCTGGCTCTGTCTGGGGGGAAAAATTGCCCTATTAGTGCTATTTTGTTTTCTTTGGCACTGTTGCTGGTTTTCTTTGGTACTGTTGCTGCTGGCATTGTCAGTCCTATTTTCTGTTGTTTGCATAGTTGCTGTTGCTGTTGTTATTTGCTGTCCTTGGTTGCTATTTGTTGCTGTTAGTACTGTTGCTACTTCTTTTCTACTATGGACAAGTAGGATGTTATTCCTGTTAAATTTAATGGGAATAATTATATGGCCTGGTCTTTTCATCTGAAGAACTTTGTAGAAGGCTAAGGAATGTTTGGTTATCTTGATGGATTGATAACTAAACCTACTACAAATACTACTGACACAAAAGCATTACCCACCTAGTCTAAAGAAAATGCTAAGGTCATCACTTGGATTCTTGATTCCATTGACCCTTCTCTTGCCATTGCTCTTCAAGCATATACTACCGCATCTGATATGTGGGGTCATCTCAAGATGTTTATCATCAAACAAATAAAGCTCGCAAATTTCAACTAGATAGTGAATTGCAAAACATCACATAATCAACAAATTTGAATCGATAATCAAATATCATTAAGAATATAACCATATACAAATCCGTGCCCATGCACATTACCACGCCTCAAAGGCCTTATCATATACATGTATACCAGTCACCATGACCTTGTCTCATCAGGCACGTCCACAAAGGACAAGCTAGCTCAATGGCCGTTCACGTCCACTAAGGACCAGCCGCTATAACGACCCAGACACTAAGTCCAACATCCCAAGTCTGGGACCTCACCAACACATAACAACCACAACTCCATATTATTAACAATTTACATAATCAACAGTGTGGATCCAACCCTTACTAGATTCATTGATTATTGCCCCACTCCAATTCATAATTGGTATTGTTGGAATATGGTTGGTCCACACCATAAAACAAAACATAAGTAATCATAATGCATATAATTAATCACAGCCAAATTGATAACAGTCACGTATTCACAATCAATTAATCATCTAATCTTAAGTTATCTGTATGTAAACTTTATATTATCATTACCTACCAATCTTGGGGCTAAACACAATTACAGTTGTCATACACCCAAACAAACAAAACCAGTCACCAGTTTGTACACGTCTCAAGGCATACCCATATAACATCCAGTGGGTCCCACTGGACCAAACCATGATCGGACCCAACCTAGATGGTCGCCCATGGTGTCACTTCCCTCCCATAGGATTGGATTCATCATCAAACATCTTTACTGGGCCACACCGTCTCAATAAACACGAACAAAATTCATTAATAAGCCTCATGGTTAACAAAATTGAAGCTTCCGGATAACTGGGCAGATGGAACCCAGGCCACATGGGACCACCACCATTCAGACCGTCCCTGGGCCCTCTTCAAGACGTGAGGTCCTAATGTCTGATTGATTTAAGTAGTGGGTCCCACCATGGATGTCGACCTTCGGCCCTTTCGTAAATGATCGTTGCTTTCGCAATATGTGGACGCGAATAGGACATCCGTTAGTGACCCCTTCCCCTGAATTCCAGCCACAACTTCACAACTTCCTCTCTCAGAATTTCTCAAAGAATTAGATATCACCCTACAAGAGGACCGTGGTTTATTTATATACATGAAGAGAAGACAGAGTCCTAGTCCTTTCATGCCTTCCAAGTTAGAGTTGTATAACAACTCCTTATCTTTCCTTTCTAAAAACGTCCACGTTAACACTTCTAATTCAAAAACCAGTTAACAACTAAGGGTCCTTCCTGGGCCAAGATAATCCTGGGCCCAGGTATTCAAGATATTACATTCATCGATTAAATAATTACTGACATCCATATTTAATCGATATCTTTATAATTCCTTGAGACCCTACACTTAACTTATTTGATATGTCGAACACAAAGTCCACCTCAGGGTTTGATATAATCAAAACTTAAAAGCTTCCTCAAGGGGATATCATCAATCCCTATTACGAGACGTGGATTCCGTCAATAAACTAATATCCACCATACACGTAGTGTAGTCATCCAATTCCCTGAGATTATTGACCCATAAAAGATCTCACTCCTTCGTAAATCAAAATGCCAAACACTAAATGTATGTGTTTATTATTTATGTCGGGATTAAGAGTACAAGCACTCATAATAACCATTTGGGTGTTTATCATCTTATATAGTCAGTATAAAGGCAATAAACTCAAAAACACGGTCTTGTTCAATACACACATGGTGTACTAGCATAATAAGTCGAAACTATACCGTTTCCCGCAGCCAAGACAAGCCTGCTAAAACATCATGCTACAATCGTACCGATGGTGTGTCCAAATCCATCTAGACTGTGAACAACAACTTATATTCTATAAGAACCAACAAATAAGTCTTCCGTGTATAAGTAAAACTCTACACACCAACTTGCCTACTTTATAGAATAAAAGACACTCACATGCATAATAATAAATAATGCAACCATTTGCCCATATAAAATCTCAGTTAGATAAGAAAACAAAATATACTAAAAATGAATCAGTCATAGACAAATACATGAAGTATGTTTTTAGTATAAATTTCCAACAGGATGATCCTTCCATTTTTCACCAAATTGTGGGTAGTCTGCACTAATTGACTATGATCAGACCAGATATTTCTCATGCGCTTCATACTGTTAGCCAGTTTGTTAGCAATCCTCATACGCCTCATCTTACTGCTGCTTTGCGCATCCTCCGCTATGTTAAAGGCACTCTTAATCATGGTCTCCTCTACCCTTCTGGTGCTTCTGTGCACTTGACTGCTTACGCTGACGCTGACTGGGCCGACCGGCCGGATACACGGAGATCTACCACTGGCTGGTACATGATTCTTGGGGAATCTCTGATTTTCTGGAAGTGCAAGAAGCAAACCACAGTTTTGAAATCTTCTGCTGAGGCAGAATATCAAGCCATGTCGTCTGCGAATGCTGAAATCATTTGGCTATGGCGTCTTCTTTGTGAATTCGGTATTCTTGTTGGCACCTCTACACCACTGCATGGGGACAATACCAGTGCCACCCAAATAACAAACAGTCCAGTCTTCCATGCAAGGACAAAGCACATTGAAATTGATTGTCATTTCATTCATTAGCATGTTGTTACTGAGAAGATCACTTTGCCTCATGTTTCCACCCATGATCAGTTGGCAGATATATTCACAAAAGCTCTTCCTAAACCGCGGCATGATGATCTTACTCGCAAATTGATGTTTTGTGTCTTCCCACATCAATTTGAGGGGGAGTGTAGAAGATAACTCATAGGCCCATTTAGGCCCAAGAAGAATATCCCACGTGTGGGACTGTATTGAGTAGTGTACAGCTTGTCTTAATATATCTCATAGATTTACTTCCATGTATAGAGATTCACATTCTTTATTCTTTACATTCTGATTGTAATCATGCTAATTGATATTATAATCCTGTTGATTGATAGCATGTGATTAGGGTTAATATTATTATAAAATGGTGAGTCGATCCTCCATTGAGGGATGACTTTTTCCTCCAAACTTCTCTCTCTCTCTCTCTCATTATGTTCTTTACATTATAACATCATGTCATTGCTAAACAAGGAAATCTATTGTTATATATAAGATAAAGAAAACCTATGAAATCTATTCACCAGCGTATACTGAGTGGTTGGCCCCACTTCAGGAAACCAAAATATAGAGAATGAGCTTGTGATGATTTGGATGATGTAGGCCTTTGGCATGCGCATTGTGACGGCAAAAGATAACATGAAAAATAGAACTAGATATATAATGTTATAATTATTGTGAACAATAAAGGTTTTGTATTTTCCTTCATTAGTTTTCATTCTAATTTCAAGATTTATTAATTTAGTCCTTGAATCTGAATTATTTATTTGAATTATGATGGAGATTGTTATGCATTTTTACATCGAAATTCGGAATTCGAAAGGCCCCGGCTTCCGGGTCGTGACAGAAAGCCAAGCATTCAGTACAGTTTACACCCTATTACGGTCATCTTAAGATGTCATCTGATGGGATCCACTGAGGCAAAGTAATGAAATATTTATCTTCTCCATTGAACAAAAACAACCATTGAATAGGTATTTTTCCCAAGGGAATACAGAATGTTGACTATGTTTTGTTTTTAAACAATCCACACACAAGCAAACAAGAACTCCCTCCATCCATCTAAATGGTCCATTTACCAATTTAATTAGTGCTTTGCCTCAAACCATCCATTTGCAAACTAGTTATCAGATGATCATGACAGTTAAAACTTAAAAGAGTTTTCTTTGTTCAATGGCCTATCAGTAAATCCTACCAGATGACTGCTCACGGAATTTTGGCATAAGTGAACTATAGGTTCATTAGAACAAAGCATTGAATGCTTTGCCCTTTAAGAATGTCACACTTGTCGGATAGCCCCACGAAAAATAAACCAAGTATGAAAGAAGATCAGAACTAACTAAATATAAAAGGCCAGTTGTAGCAGTCGCTTACAGCTAGAAGTAACAGCATTCTGATAGTAGTTCCATGGAACGGGCCTCTGAATCAGAACACCAGCAGAATGAACATGAGGAAGGAATCCTGGTTCAGGCACTGAAGATAGTTGCACACCACCAGTTTTATCCCAGGATATATGTGCCATGCACAAATGTTTCAAGTACCAGTGAAGACCAGCTGAAAGCTCTACTCCACTTATGCCACCAATTCTATTTAAAGTTCAAATTCTCAAGATATTAACGATAGGAAAATTCTCAAGAATAAACTACTACAAAGTACAAACACAATTGAAAAAACTAAAAGAATGCAGCAATTAAATTTTGAAACAGCATAAAATAATATTTGGTCTGCCTTCGTCTCTTTAGAAAAAATACCAGCGTATAGTACGTGAAAAATATCAGAGGTTCTCCTTGATACAATTGTGCACAGGACAAGAAAAATATGGATAAGAAAAAGAGAATTACTCTTTCTAATTGTCAACAATGTTTAGGGGTCATTTGTTTGCACACATTTACATATGTAAATGGTTTACACGCGTAACGGTTACATACATTTATGTTTGTTTGGGTTGATTTACACCAGATGTGTAAAATAGGAGTTAAAATGGTGCAAAAATGGGCTGATTGTGAGCCCAAGTTGTTCATACCTCCATAAATGGTAAACTGAATCACACCTCACTGTTACTAGGCGGATGAACAGTGTTTTCAGGTGGATGAATAGTTTTTCAATGTGATCACCACCCATGACAGTTTTTTGAATTTTTACATTTCTATGGGCCCCTAAATGACAATCTAAACCGCCCTTCCTCTTCAAAAGGTTGATTACAACTATGACACCAATTTCCAGCCGTTGGTTCATCCTAAAACTGCAGATTTTCACACACAAAAAACAGAAAAAATAAAGCACATACTGAAAAATTGACGGTTCTGGGAATCGATGGGCCCATTTTCCTGATCCAAACCGTTCAAACTCGTTAGAAGGTCAATTACAGCTATGGGGTCAAATTTGAAATCTTAATTCATCACAAATTGTGAGATTTTTGTAAAAAAGAAAAAAAAATGCAGCAGTTGGATGTATCCACTTTCTCGCCCCATGAACCCAGTCTGGTTTTTCAATTTTTCCATGCATGTGGGCTCCACAATCATAATTGGAACCATTGAAGCTCTTTAAAATGACAAAACAGCCATGGGACCAAATTTATTATCCAAATTCCTCACGAATTTTTAGATATTTGCAAAAAAGTCTAGATCCAAAAATCTGTAGTTTATTCTGTGGGCCCCATTTTCACAATCCGAACCATTAATTCTCTTCAGAATGATCATGTTCAGCTAGGAGCTCGAGTCTTGTTCCTTTATTCATCATATTTTTTAAGAAATTTGTGATAAATGATGAAGAATGGTGAATTTTTTGTGAAAAAAGGTCAACCATTGGATGCACTCAGATTCACTTGCTAGGTGTGAAAATAACAGACAAATGAATGTGTTCACATGTGACTGAGTTGCATGTGGAAATGATTCATATGTGAATCATTTACATATGTGGAGCTTTTTCCTATCCCATGGAACAACCCCTCTCCTGAATAGGTATTTTTCTCCCTTGCATACAAAACACGTAAATTTTAAAATAAAAAAAAAAGCCCTCAAAATTTAGTTTTACATGTAAAGCACATCAAACATTGTTAGTCTTACCAAGTCTTGTACAAGAAAAGTTGGTTTTTTGTTGCAAAAATGAAGAGGATGTATTTTGGTACTTTCATCTTTTCCTTTTGTCACTCATATATAATCTTATTTCGGTTTAAGAAAGAAAGTTTGCATTTTCATCATCATCATCAAAGCCTTCTCCCAACTATGTTGAGGTTGGCTACATGAATTTTGTTTCTCCATTCCAATATATCTTAAGCCAAATCCTTGCGTAAGTTGCACTTTTTCAGATCTATTTTTACTACTTCCATCCACATCATGTGCGGCCTACCCCTTCCCCTTGGTGGACCATATGGCAAAACTTTTTCTTACTAGCGTCGTTGTTGGCCTGCATTGGACATCTCCAAACCACCTTTCTTCTCCCATAAACTTTCTTTTAGAAAAATTAAATGGAATCCAGGCAGTTTTGTTTAGGGCTCAAAACCAATTTTCAATTAAGACCTTCAAGAAAGCCAATCGAAGAAGTAACTCATATCCAAATTCAAACATCAAGCAAGGCTTCTTCTTTAGGTTTTAGTGTTTAAATTAGCGAGGCGCCGAGACTCTACATTGACATCACAAACAGTACAAGCAAGGTGAAGCTCAAACTTTGGAAAGGTTAATTTCTTAATTTCTAGTAGATCTCGATTTTTCTTTGTTTATGATATTCTTATCCAAATTGACAAGAGCCTGTGGCACATTCAAAGGTGCTCACTATTGCAACCTTGTAGTTGTGGGTTCATGTCATGCCACCAATCCTAAAAAAGGATCTGAGGAAATTCTAAATGGGCTTGATCTTATATTCTTCATCCAGTTTAACGACCATTTAAAGCAATGGTTTTTGGTATGAACACAGTGAAGTTCAAACTTCACATAAAGTTTATTTTCTAGTAGATCTCAATTTTTCTTGTGTAATGGTGTCTTTATTCAACACTTGAGGAGATCTTCCATATTTTTAAAGATCTTACTATAAGGTTCTAAAAAAATTTCCAAATGGATTCAATGTTAGATTTTTCATCGGATTCCAAATGGATTCAATATTAGATTCTTCATTGGGTTTAATGATCATTAGGGCAAGATTCCAATGAAGTCACGCAGCAAATAATTCGAGAATTCTTAAGTATGTTCGTTAAGGTTTCAAATATTAACCGAGTCTGAATCAACTTAGACTTGGCACCGACCGAGCCAAAACTAGGGATGGCAACTGGCCAGGTTATAAGGGTGGCACATGATAAGTACTTAATTGTTTGCAATCTAAGCCCTAATATTTGATTCATCTTGTACTAGTTAGAGTTATTTTATTTGATTTTACATAGTTTTTGTTAATTTTTATGTTAAGGTCAAAAGGAGCAAAAAGAGAAGAATTAATGAAGAGATGGGCGTGAATCATCAAGTAGGCCCATGGTGGGTCCACGTCCATTGCAAATAGAAGAATTCCAAAATTTAGGAAGTCCTATTCAAGTTAAAAGAGGAGTTCAAGAATGGAGAAAAACAAGGAGAGAAAGAAGGAAAATTTGGAGCAAGAGTTCAAGTCAAGATAGAAGTCCTAAAAGAGGGGTCCCACACTTATGTTGCATGCACCAAATAGGGCCCACTTTTATGATAAAAGTTCAGATTTAATTCCTTGCAACTAAATTCAGATTTGTGGGTCCATGTGAGGAATTGTCAAGAAGATACAAGTAAGATCAGAATTAGAAAGTGTTGCTTAAACAAGAAAGAAGACTCCTAATTCAATCTAATTAGGAAGCAGAATTTTAAAGAAAGTTGGAGACCTATTTCTACAAGGGAACTAAATACTAAGAGGGCTGTTTTCAAGACTTATAAGTACCATATGAACAGTGCACGTCCAGCCATATACCCAGCCATAAAACATCACACAAACCATCTAAAAACCAGCCATTATCATCCACAAACCCTAGCAGCCATACAGCACTATTGGGAGCACCTTTGGAGCATCTTTTGGAGAGCTTTTGGAGCGAGGAAAAGGAGAAAAAGCTGCTGGCAGAATTATTCTTCTTCTTCAATATTCAGAGTTTTTCTTATGGCTCTATTTTCTATTTTGTTTTCAATTCCAGACATGAGTAGCTAAACTTTTTAGGGCTAGGGTGTAATTGAAACCCTAGCCTAGTTCTATGTAGTCTCTTTTGGCGTCTTTTAATTCAGATTTCAGTTTTATTAGTTGAGATTCTAAACCATGTTTTTAATTGATGAGTTGTGTATATGCCATGCCAACCATGTGATGTTCAATTAATTTTAAGAGTAGCTAACTTAATTTTGTTTGATCTTGATGATAAGCATCTAGGGTTTAGAACCATGAATAATCTAAGTATATGCCATGCTTAGACTCATGCATTTATCTTTCCCATTATTTTATGCATTATGTTTGTTTTGACTAGGACATATGCCATGCTTAGTTTTTGCATCATAATGAACAATTCATGTAGTATGCCACTCATGAATTAGGTTTAGGGGAATAATAATCTAGACACATATGCCATGGTCTAGGTTGATAGATGTCACTAATAAAATCTGATTTTTGATTAAAAGATAATAAGGGACATGCATAGGATTGGTTAGGGGAGTAGATGAAACCCTAGTTCATTCATTCTCATTGTTTTTAATTTTAATTTCAGTTGTGTGTTTTAGATTAATTTCTATTTAGCTTTTGATAGTTTCATTTACTATTTTTAGAAGTTTAATTCAATCTTTCATTATTCAATTGTTTCTTTTAATATGCTGAGTTTTAGTTATTTTTGACATTGTTTTATCACAAGTCTTCGTGGGATCGACCTCGTACTTACAATTCACTACACTACATAGTGATCTTGTGCGCTTGCGAGTTTTAATTGTGTGCATATTAGTAGCTTATTTCTAGGTTGCTTGGTGCATACCAACACACCCCAACATGATCTAGTTGGGGGGCATGCTAGGTAGTGGGTTTGTCAGGTTCAAGGAAAGTATAGGATTTTAAATCTTAAGCCAAATCAGGTTGAGGTGGGTTTAGGCTATGATGCCCATATATGAATATAGATATGAACAAAGATGAGGGGACCAAGGATACAACTATCCTAATTATTTCTTAAGAATGATTCAAAAAAAATGAGATTATTATTGCTCGCATCCCTTTTAACATTTTTGATGTTGAAAAGTAAGAAAACTAAAAGAACTACATTGTATAATGGACTTAGGATATGTTAAGCCTGTACCCTAGAAGTACCGATGCAGCATCGAGTGCAGATCCGCTGATCCAACACAGGTACAATGGGCATGTGCTAGATATCATAATTTATAGGGTCCAAGTTTTGGTTGCACTCTGCCCTACCCCATTTGTGAGTCTTAACGTATTAGTTAGTAAGGTTTTATACGCAAAACCTCAACTGAAGTGGCAATGGATGTTTTCAAATTGTAAGAATGTTGCATTAGATTCCACACCAATGTAAGAAATGTTTGTGAAACCTGTTATATTTTAAAATAAAATAGAATCAACCAATATCCAACCCAACCCAAACCATAACTATCATAAGGCAGGTTTGGGACCGCAAATTATAAAACCATGTCGGGATGGATGGAATGATATGACACGGGTCAGGTTCAGGTTTAGGCCAACCCATATCAAACCTTAATAATTTTAGGAGTCTTGCCTACCTTAGATAGGGGTGATTAGCATGTTTTTAGTACAATGTGGGTTAAGATTTCCCATGCTTATCTTATTTATTGTTATTATACTCGATATTTTTATGGTTAGCTTAATTATGGAGGTCCACCATTTAAAAGAAAGAAATACCATTCTCATCATCACCAAAGCCTTGTCCATACTAAGTTGGCGTCAACTACATGACCTCAGCCAAAGCTTCAAATAGGTTGCACTTCTTCAAATTTATCCTTGATATTTCCATAAAGAAAGGAATATAAATTATCTAAAAAGAGAATGTCAAAAATTTTGGTAGGAGGCATGGCACACTCTGCCCCACCTTGGCTCCAACCATAGATTGGTGGTACTTCTCTTACACTACCAATATTTTCCCCTTTGTAATTAGTACTAAAGAACTTAGTTTGAGGATATAATAAATAAATGGATCGTTTTCAAGATCCAAACATTGCATAATGATCTAAAACCAAAGAAAGAAAGAGAACATACAAAATTTCTGGTGCCCCCTTCCCACCGAGAGAGGGATGGTTGCTAATCATAAAGCAAGGCTTCCCACCACATTTCTCCTAGAAGGAAAGAGGAAATAGATGAGGTACCATGTGCAAAAAATGTTCATATTATAAAATTTGAAATTATACAAGAAACAAAATAAAATAAACAAAGGAAGATTAATGTGATATATACATAACACTGTAAAGGCCTTATTACTGATAACACAAAATTGAATACAAGGGAATTTATGGTCAAATGGGCTCCAACAAAGGATTATTAAAGAGTTAAGGTGTGAAGGATATAAGGTGAAGACGTAGAAGGGACCTTGACTTTCCTAGGATTTGAATTACTAGGGTGATAGCTGGGTTTTCATTTCCCATCTCCCTTCAATTCATTTTCTATTAAATGGGAGATTATTGATGGTCTTTTTTGGATATTCACCTTTGTTTCCATAATTTTAATCAAACCTTAGAATTCCCATGAATTCAATTAAAACAAACGGGCCCTAAGAAGTGGATGGGAGGGCGTATCTCATCATCATCAGGGTTAGGGAAGGGCTTCATGGTAGTTAAGGAGGCTTTTTGTGAGAATATCCATGTTGTAGTAAAGGGGGATAAAATTTTGTTTTGGCTAGAAACCTAGACCAAGGACATGCCATTTATCACCTTATTCCCTAATTTGTTCTGTTGTGATCAAAATTGTAGAGTGGTGGTAAGGGACTATGTAAAATGAGTTAGAAATAATGTGATATGGGGCTGCATCTTATAGAGGAACTTTCTGAGGTGGAGGTTCAATTTCAGTCGATGTTGGCTATTATTAGCGAGGTTTTCATTCCAATGGATGGTAATGATAGTAGAATTTGGTTTAGCTTGATGACTGGGATCTTCTCAGGTGCCTCTTCCCTCTCTACGATCAAAGGTAGTGGGCTGTTTCCTAGCCATATTGCTAGTCTTTTTCAAGCCCCTCATAGAATCCCTGCTTCTAGATGGATGTCACTGCTAAGGGGTATTCTGGCCATGGACAATTTGTGGTGGCGACTATTATAAATGTGTATCCCATGTGTTTGGCGGATAATGAATATGCGTATCCTTAACCGGAGATATGCTCAGTTTCTACAGTATCCTACTTTCCATCTGGTTTGATTATGGTTGGCGTCTCCCTTCTTTGTTTATGTAACTTTCCGAAGCTTGGAAGTTGGGTATGGGGGGATAAAAGGGGGAGGATTACGAAGGCAGGATTACTTGTGTCTACTATTTGGCCATATTGACGAAAAGAAATATGTAATGTTCTGAAGGCAAAGAACCCAATCAGATTATGGTTAGGATAAGGTCAGATTTATTATGGCTTCATGGGTTCCCCCTTCCTTACTTCAAGATATCCCTACCTGTATGATTCTAAGAAGTTGGAAAGAAGTGGCATTCTCTTCTCCAGCTGATGTCCTTCTACCTTATTGGTCTCCTCCTCCTCAAAGGGTCTTGAAATTAACTTTTGATGGAAGTGGCCTAGGAAATATGAGGTTGGCTGGATTGGGGGGAATTATCTGAGATGATTTCAACATTCCCATTTTGTCCTTTGTTAGGCCTACTGGAAGCTCCACTAATATAGCAGAGTTATTGGCTCAGTGACTAGACTTTGCGAATCCATCAGTTGAACCTCCTACATAGAGTAGTTGAAGGGAATTCTTTTCATGCCATTTGTTGGGCCTTGGGTGTAGCTAAAGCCTCTTGGAACCTTGCTGATATTAAGGATGAACTTCTGGATCTAGCAAGAAGTCTCTAAGTTTCTTTCTCTCATGTCAATCACAGTGCAAACACTTACACAGATCACTTAGCAAAAGAGCAAGTGCTTCACCCAACTTGGTTCAAATTTCAATAGCATTGTAAACCTGTGACAGACTTTCTTTTTGGGTGTGTATTTTGCCCGTATGTTGGATCCTTTTGTTGCAATCATATCTCTTCTACTGTGAAGCCTTTTCATTATTATTAATATAATCGCCATGTGACATTAATATGAGAGGCAACCCTTTCCAGAAAAAACAATCTTAGCCACTAGAATCAACATGCATGTGAAATTCTGACAGAAATGTTGCAAACATCCACTGATCTCATTGGTCGAATGCTGGTCAGATTTCTCTAAGGGCCTGCTTGCTTGCATTATTAGAATACATACGAATTGAACACATAGGGTGTTAAAAATGAAGATTACAGGTGAATACCCAAAAAATGAACATCAAATAACAACAATTTCTTTTAAGGGCTATTTGATGCTCATTTTTGAAAATTCATTCAATTCCTATGTATTTTAATGCAAATAAACAGGGCTTAGAGTAACAACAATAGAAGAAGTGGAGATATACCTTAGAGACTATCTTGAAATCGAAGCTCGACAAATGAGAGGGAAGAAGCCTTGCGAGAACACCACGGGCGGCGGCTTCTTGAACGGAAGGAGGCGACGCCTCTTGGTCGAGAATGTCGAAAATGCGAGAAAGATGAGAACCCTCAAGACCCGGGTTCTGTGCAAGTGCTAGGAAGATGAAGAAGAATTGGAGGAAGCGGGGAAAGGAGAAAATTGCAGAAGAACCCATTGCATCGCCTTTGGGAGGACAAAGCCCTAGTCTTATGAAAGAGAAAGTAGGATTGGATTTACGCTCTGCAGGGACATGTAGATTCTGATTCTGGAGAGAGAAGGTGTCGATCGAAACGCGACAAATTCCAGGCCGGCTGTTGGTTGGGAGTAAACTAAGAACGGAAGTTCATAATTATTAGCGGAATGCTGACAGAATGGCGGTTGAACCATGGCCTCCAGGTGGGTCCCTGCTCAATATTCCAAGTGTCATTTACTCTCACTAGAAAGGGGTGCCGGACTGCCCGAGCCAAAGGTTTTCTTCTTAAATAAATTAAAATTTTTATCTGGAAGAAAAATTAATATAAGAGGATTTTACCAAAAAGAACGCTTTAGGTAACCAGTGGGCCAAAAAAAACACTTTAACCGACCTTGCATCAGATCAGTCATTTTGCCTGAAAAGGTGTTTTTTTTTAGGACTTTCAACTAACGTCCCTAGGGACCTTAGTTTTATGAAGTTAAGAGTCCTTAAGGACCCGGCGGTGGACGAAAATCTGAACAAAAGAGGCGTTTTCCTCATATTTCGCTGCCAGGGCTTCCATTTCCTTTGCACCCATTTCTCCCTCAAACAACTGTGGTCTCCTCCAACATCCGCTTCGATTGTTGCTCATGCTCCTCGCCCTCCTACCAACTGTGGTCCCCTCCCACATGTCTTTGTCGAAGTTATGATGCCCCCCTTTGGCCTTTTCTGACTGGATTGTCGTCTAGGACAAACCCTTATTGCTTCTCCATGCCTTTTAGTTTGGTTAATGTTTTCTCATGGCAGACATCTACTTTCCACTCTAAAATCGCTTTCTAAAAGGGTCTTCGTCTTCCTTGTGTGACAATACCCTTCATAGCAAGAAAAAATGCCCTAAAAATGGCGTTTGCCTTTTCTAAAAAACAATGGGAAGAGACAAATACATGATCTACTTTCTATTGTTTTTTATTCTTAATCGCTTGCCAAAGACAAATGCATGATCTTGTTTATATTGTTTCCGGTTCTGAATCGCTTGCTAAATACAAATGCATGATCTAGTTGTCAAAGACAAATGCTCATGTAAATTAGGGATCACATGTGTAGTAAATTAGGGATCACATGTAAATACTCACACCCGGTGCAGAGCTGCGTGCACCTTACACAGTTCCCTCATGCAAGGAAGTTCTCAACTCATGTTAACAGTAAAACTAAAAACAAAATGTAACTCTGCTTAAAATAGATTAAAAAAAAATCAACTTCATTTCAAACAATTTAGCGGAACAAACACCTACTATTTTCGAGTAGAACTCTTTCAGCCAAACTCCATTTACAAAGAAGAAGGCTTCATGAATGATGATGATTTAAATGACCATCTTAATAGGAGGTTCATCTATTTGAAAGCATAAAACTCTTAACACCAAAATGGTCATTATGCTTTCAGGTCTGATTGATTGCAAGAGTTTTTGTCAAGGTTTTAGATCGACTAGAATTTTAAATTTCCATTAGATATTGTTGGACAAAAAGGTATTTGATGGGGATGATTAAAAGAAGAGTGTGTCATGGGTGTACTGAGTTGGCTTTTGTTTTTTTCACCTTTAAAATTCTTGAACCATACAGTTCCAAATACTCATGAGAGATTGATTAACAATCAACATTTGCCAATTTGAAAAATCTCTGAACTAGAATTTTATAGACTCTTCCAATCAAACACACACTTATAAGCTGGAGTAACTGGGTAGGTGTGAATTGTTTAGGCTTAGGAACTGATTGAAATTGTGGGGTCCATTTAAAAATTGATTTGGTTGTTCCTAGCCCAAGCCAATAGCGGCCAAAACACACCTCACCAACCAGTTTTCCAAATTATCAACCAATGGGCTATTGCTCTCAAATATCTAAATGCTTTTGAGTAGTAGGCAAGTGTTAGATCGACACCTCGCATATATAAGGAATCAAAGCAATATGATTGATGATGACTGCTGAGAGCTTGACATGATCAAGGATCTTCAAATGTCTTCAATATGACTTAAAGAAAACGATAACTTGTAAACAAGACATTGAAGAGATTTAATCTACGTGGCATTTTTATTTATGCCCCGTCCACAATGGACCACACACTCTTATTATAGCGGGTTCATATCACCATCATTTATGCCTTTAACGTTAACCCACAACACATTGGTCAACTAAAGAGTTCTACAATCAAACTACATCAGAAGTTAGGACTCTAACACCTATCTATCCAACAAATATTAAAAAGTGGGCTCCCTCTCTCTCTCTCTCTTACACACACTCTTGTATGAGGGGTAACATTTTTACCATCACATGAGAATGATCTTATGTCATCTTCCTATGATCAATCCAACCATTCATGGTCACTAACCACCGAGATTTGACTTAGGTTCTACAATTTTACACGTATGATGTTCAGAGTCTTGTCTTAGGATAGTATTATTTTTCTTTGTTAAGTAGGGAGGGGGTTAATGGTTGTTTGGGGGAACTGACACCAAGATCTCGCCAACCCAAAAATATACACAAGTCATGTGATGAGTTGGAGATTGTTGAGACCATCACATCTATTTAAGTAATTGAAGAAAGATATACATCGGGTGGTTTGCAGTTGAGGAAGATAATCGCATTAATCACAAGAAAAACCCATCAGTTTGTGATGGTTTCGTGAGTATAAAACCCATCAGTTTCCTGTTATTCATGGATTGCCCTTTCGCATGCTATTATTTATTGACTTTTTTTCCTACTTAATTTGTAAACAGAGATTGTGGTTGACTCAGCGATTTGGAGATTACGGATGGGGTGAGCCATGGGTGTGGATGAATGTCACAATGACTGATATCCCTTATCAGCAGAATGGGACGGATTGTGGTTTCTTTGCTATTGGATACGCAGATCACTACATACACCGTCGCCCAATAAGGTTCACCCAGGCTGACATTCCCTACCACCGACGGAAGATTTTGATTGAGATATTCAAGAGAAGCTGGCTTATGAATGCTGGCGGGCTTCAACTCCCTAACTTCTCAGCTTTATAGACTTTTGTTTTATTATATGCCAAGGACGTATGAAATTGTTTCGTTGAAAGTGATGTAATGAACTGGTATTCTTTTGGATGAAAATGATATAAAGAATGCATAGTTTGGATGGAATTTATTTGAATGTAATTTTTTTGTTGAAGTTAAAGTTGATGTATGATGTGTAATGAACTTGTTATTTTCTGTGAAAATGATGTAATGAAATTGTTGTTTGGGTTGAGATTTATTTGTTGATATTGAAGTTGATGTTTGATGTAATGAGGCAATAATTGTAAACTTGTTGTTAATCCACTGTGATTTTACAGAAAGGCTTCCCAGCGTCCCTAACGACTCATAAAGCAGCCTAGATTTCCTTCCCAGCGTCCCTAGCGACCTATATTAGTTGTAGGTCAGAGTCACTAGGGACCCATTGAACAGTATCTATTTCCGTCCCTGCATCCCTTACGACCTATATTAGTTATAGATAAGGGTCCCTAGGGACTTATTTAACAGTATCTATTTCCGTCCCTGCATCCCTTACGACTTATATTAGTTATAGATAAGGGTCCCTAGGGACCCATTTAACAGTTTCTGTTTTCGTCCCTGCATCCCTTACGATCTATATTACTTACAGATAAGGGTCGGTAGGGACCAATTGATCAGTATCTATTTTCTTACCAGCGTCCCTACCGACTTACATTACTTATAAATAAGGGTCCTTGGGGACCCTTACATATTAAGACAAAGTGCGTAGCAAAAGTAGTTTTTATGGGTAGATAAGGTCCATTCCAACATAGCTGTAGAGGGAAATCCAACTTGAATTGGATTTAATCAAGGGAAAAAAATAAAACGAAATGAGGGAAATTATTCATTAACAACCAAGAAGAAGCCAGATAGATCATTACATCTGGAAAAACACAAAATGTCATTGACATGTCATTAAATTTCTTCTGATTACATTATTGTTCGTATGCATAAAGAAGAAGCCATAAAAAAACATTTGAAACAAAATATCATTAAATGTGATGACATTTGTTGTTAATATGCATAAACAAAACCCATCAAATTACATGTGATATAAGATATCAAAAAACTAAAAACCGGTTCCTTTACTGAACAGCGGGAGGATTACAGTAGGTCCCCCGATTGTGTCTCCTCTCTTTACAGTTGAAACAGGTTACAACCCTTCTTACACGGTTGCAGTCTTCCACCCCGACCCTATTCTTATTTGGCCGACCCGGCTGCTTAATTGCTAATGGGGAAGAACGCGTTCGCAAGAGCACTTCTCCCACTAATTTCTATCACGGGTTGCATGTAAAACCTCGTTGTAGGTCATCTGATATATGAGCGTATGGTCCCAGTGCTCACAGTAATCATATGGATCAATATTCCGCTGAATCAACTCCCTCCTCAGATATGATTGCCTCGGGCACCATCGTGTCCAATGTTGTGAAGTTCTACTTAGTGGTTGCATCGTTCAACCCTCTAGTAATCCACTCGTTTGGACCATGAAATTGTTGCTCCTTGTTTGAACTATGTCCTTTCGTGTTTCTTGAAATGGAGGGTATACTCGCAGAGTAATGAACATCCTCAGAATGATCCATACTTGCATCATTGTCCAAAGCCCGAATGATTGGTTCCTCCTCTCCTATCATATCATTCGACGCTGATGGAAAATTGAAATCACAATCTTCATTCAAGTCGATAGTGGGAAATTCTATCGTGTATGCCCCGATCACCAACTCTTTTGCTTTGGTTAACCTAGTTTCATTGATCAAGGCTTTCCGTTGATGTTTAATTCTTTGCCTCTTATGGTTTATGCATAAAAAACACATGGATCAATTAACTTTGGATTTATATAAACACAATTGTGGATTAAAAATAAATTTCACTATGTACGAACCTGGTTTCTGGGGTTTCTTTAGTAGCATATATGTCTCATTCCCTTCTTGCAACGAACAACAATATATTGTTTCTTGGATAAGTCCTCGAAGCTTTGAACATTCCATTTACATCATTGTCATCATCAATGTCTATCAATGAAAAAAAACTTTCGTTGTGAAGAAGGTACTTTATACATAAGGCTTCCACACTTGCTTCCCAGTTTGATGCTTCAAGTGCTACGTTCACCAGCTCACTATATGTTATGGTTTTAGGGAGATGCCTCATCTTCTGTCTTTCACCGATATATTGAGGACGTTTGAGATCAGATTGAAAATCACCATCATAATGTAATATTGTTAGGACATCAATATCCGAAGGAATACTGCAACATTAAAGCATTTCATATTAGTTGGTTAAATCAGTAATCACAAACATGCTTCACTGAACATATCCGATTTGCAAGAGGAACATTTGTTCAATACCACAAGTCCATTTGGAAGTTGACTGGTAAGTAAGTCTATTCGTTGGCAGTGGTACAATTATTTTTGATAACATTGATTCGATTAATCTTGGTTTGTTTACAACAACCCCAAGTGGTTGTCAAATGAAAATTTTGTTTTCGTATATGATTCTCCACGTTCTTTCTAATCGCATAATATATTTCAAATCATTTTCTTCATGTTATCTACCGGTTTCTCTAAAACCCAAAATTCTAATGTATGCTGACATTTCTTTTGGTCCATATTATTCTCCCATCAATGTCAGTGAAAAATAAAAACATAAAAAATCATATCAAAGATGTTTGCGTGCCAGTCTCTATCTTGGCTTGAAACATTTGGTTCAAGTCATTAGGTGCTAGGTTTGAGATCTACAAGTATCAGTCACCTTCAAAATCTTAGATCAATCACACGGTTGTTAGCAATTTGGTTTGTTATTTCCCTTGAAAGGGTCCAATGGGTTTTTGATCAATGGCCGTGAAAAAAATACAACATTTTTTCTTATTATCACGATAGAAGCATTTATATTGGAAAGGAAAAGGAAAACACAAAAACTTTAATTTCAAATCTCTATCTATTTATTTTTCTATGATGGAATGCTGTGGGCAAGAAGACAATGCGATGTATGCAGAAATGGTCACATGCAACTAGGAATTATGAAAACGGTTTATCAAAAGTAGAAAATCATGTTTTAGGGCAAAATACAAACTTCACCTTTCCATTGCTCTGCCCCAAACGGAGTATCATATGCACTTTAATGTTCATCACCGAACAAAGCCATGTGGCTTTAATGGTCTTCAAGAGGTGGGAATGACCTATGGAGCCCAACCTAGACGACAATCCAGCCCAGACGACTCAGAAAAGGCCAGAAACCATCGACAAAAACGTGTGGGAGGGGACCACAGTTGGTAGGAGGGCGAGGAGCAGGAGCAGCGTCGAAGCGGATGTTGGAGGGGACCACAGTTGTTCGAGGGAGAAATGGGCGCAGAGGAACCTATATGTACAAATGGAAGCCCTAACAACGAAATACGAGAAAAACGCCTCTTTTGTTCTAACATGCATCCACCGCAGGGTTCCTAGGGACCCTTAGCTTTATAAAACTAAGGTCCCTAGGGACGCTAGTTGAAAGTCCTAAAGAAAAACATCTTTTCAGGCAAAATAACTGATCTGGTGCAAGGTCTGTTAAAGTGTTTTATTTTTTTTGCCCACTGGTCACCTAAAGTGTTTTTTTTTTTTTTGTAAAATTCTCTTAATATAATTTTAAATTAATTATAAAATAAAATATATATAACTAATTTTTAAAAATTAAATTAAAAAATATTTTTTAAAAGTATAGATTTATTATATTCACACCAAAAACATGGATCCGTGCACAAGTTTAATTCATTACTCAATTTTGAAATAAATGCACTCATCTTGGTCTACTTAATAATGAATTACTTGAAATATCTAAAATTATAATAATTATTTATCTATTATTATATATTATAGGTGTAGGATCCAATTTTGAAATTGGAGTCCAATTTCGCAATTGATTGAGAAATTGGATGTCTAATTTTATCCAACTTTGAAATTGGAGTCCGATTTCGCAATTGATTGAGAAATTAGATCTCTAATTTTGCAATTGATTGAGAAATTGGTTAGCTTTCAATTTTACAACTAGCAAAACATGCCCGCACTTAGCACAGGTAATGTAATTTATAATATTAAAAAGAATATAATTTTTAAATAATATTTAGTTTAGATTATATTGAGATGGTAAAAATTACAATCATAATTAAAATATATAAAAAGGCACGATGTAGCAGTGTACTTCAAATCTCTGACAATCATGGAGTGAGGCTAGATTAGGTAGGTCTCACTATAGATGAAAGGATAGCTTGTAAAAAATCAATCCATACCCAAAACTTGTAAAAAAAAATAATCTCCCAATAATTCTTGCATCGTCCAAACTCTTTAATCTCATGTCCATAATTGATATTTTAAAATTTTAAATTCACCTAAAGAAGGTTAACAAAAGTGGACTCTCGATGTAAATCATAATTGGAGTTCTAATTTCGCAATTTAAAATTGAAATTGAGATCCAATTTCTTAATCAATTGCGAAATTGGACTCCAATTTCAGACTTGTAGACTTGAGAGTTTGGGTTTAAGATGGATACATAGGAGAGTTCTTGAGAGTTTGGATTTGCGGTGGATAATCTTAAGAGTTTGGGTTTGAGTTGGATAAGTCACTTGAATTGATTTGATTGATAGAGCTTATCTCTTGAAATTGATTTGAGATCCAATTTCTCAAATTGATTTGAGATTAGAGTCCAATTTTGCAATTGATTGCAAAATCAGATTTCAATTTTAAAATCGATGCTTACGTCTATAATATATAATACCGCGGGCAATATAATTTATAATATTAAAAAATAATTAATATTTTAAAATAATTAATTTAAAATTAATTATTTAACCATAGATTTATAACCATATAGATTTATAATTTATAACCATAGATCTATACAACGTGTATCCTTATAGGTTAGAAAGAATATTTTAAGATCACATGAGAAACCATCTTTATCTAAAAGTCTAATGTGTAGATAGATGTGTTGAATATGTTAGACTCTATATTTAGATGATTGAAATCGAAAATTTCTCCCAAATCCTTAAAATCTTTCATTAAATTTAAATTTGAGAGTTTGAGTTTGAGTTAGATAAGTCACGTGAATTGATTTGATTGATAGAGCTTATCTCTTGAAATTGATTTGAGATCCAATTTCTCAAATTGATTTGAGATTAGAGTCCAATTTTTCAATTGATTGCAAAATCGGACTCCAATTTCGAAATCGATGCCTACGTCTTTAATATATATTAATTAATTTTATCTAATTGAGATATTTTGATCGTTTTAAAGAGTCCCATGTAAAAAAATTTCTTTTCAAAGAGTCCGTACTAAATTTGAGAGATTCTATCTCATCAAGTTAATCTAAGGAGAACTCTTTTGATAAATTTTAAATTCCTTATCCTGTCCTAAAATCTCTCTACCTTTTCAATTGATTCTCGAATTCTCTCCCCATATATTAAATATGTAATTCCCTAATTTCTCCAATTTCAATCAATTCCTAAAATCTTTCTACTCTAAACTCGTGTTTACTTGATATAATAAAACTTGATTTTAGTGATTCAACCTCATTCAATGTGTAAGTGAATGTCACTATATTCGAACAACTCAAATGCTAGCTTTCTTCATATGATGAGAAATATATGTTATTGATTTTTGTATTTTCTTACCGGTTCATATTACTCATCGATTATATATATATATATAAAGAAAATAAAGAACCACTAGTTTCTATTTGCTCATTATTTGTTATGTTTATATGCCCATAGTTTCTACATTTCTCTCTAATTTGTTGATAATAAAAATATTCTAGAGTGGGTACTTTCTCTATCCTTTTGAAAAATACACGAAATGGATTTAGTTCAATTAAACGCGCACTAAATGAGGTCTACCATGTGTGTTAGACCCCAACCCAAGATTAACCCAATTAGTATATTCTTAGTGTGTGCTTAGTCCCAAGTGGGTTTAGTTATCGTTGGGTCAGAATGTAATTAGTTTTAGTCCTGGACATAGCTTTGGGAATTTTGAGAACGTTTTATATTAGTCAGACACACTAAAAACGGCCTAGGTGTACGTGCAAGCTTGGGAGGATCATGATGATTTTTGTGTTAATCGTGATTTTGATTTCATTTGAATGGATTTATGATTGTCTACAACTTTTGTTTTTAGCCCGTCTGCGTTTGAAGCCCAGAAACCCAAGTTTTGGCCCAAAAGGGTAAAATTGTCTTTTCACACCCAAATCTGGACACACATTTCGAAATCTCAAAACCATGTCAAAAATATACTTTTTGGAAACTAGATATTTCAAGGATCATTTTATCCTTCTTTATTAACTTCATCCGAAGTACGCAGGATCATGTTTTAATCCATGCAAGGATTAGCACTAATGGACCCCACTTGTAAGCACTTAATCACTTTCCCCTTTCTCCCTCTTCCCATTTCCAAAATCCATGCAACCCTAGGAGACCCAAGCTCAAGAAGAAAACCCTTTTTCCTCTTCACTTTCTTCTCTTGTACACCAAGCTAGAGATCTCCAAATGAAAATCTAATACTACCATTTTCTTCCTCTCATCCCAAGCTTTCGATTGATCCTATTTTCTTGGAATTCCTAGTTGGGCAAGCTCTCCATTTTCTTCCTTGTTTTTTTTTTGGACTCTTCTAGGTAAGAGCTCCAACCCATCTCTTCAATGAAATCCTTTTGACTCCTAAGAATCTTATTTTTCTAACTTTCAACACCCATTTCGAAATAAGTTTCTTGTTTGCATGTTTGAGTGAGTTTTGAATGGTTTTTCATGGGTTTTTGTAGTTCTTGGCTAGCTCTTGGATTAGTGTGCTTGGAGGAGAAGTTTTGTTTAGCATTTGGGCAAGGCAAGTAATCTCTTTGGGTTTAATGTTGCATGCGTGTTTGTAGATTACATTGCTCGTCTTTAGATTCTATTTTGATTGTAAACCCTTGTTTCATTTTGAAACTTTGGAATTTTGTTTGATGAGAAATAGAAATTTAATGTTTGGATTAGTTGTGAATGTGAACGGTTTTGAAATGTGGATCTATCCCTTGGAGAGCATGAAGGCTCAGGGAAGTGCAGGTACTTCAGAAATGAGAAGAAGAGAAGAAGAAATGTGAAAATCTAACTTGAAATGCACTGCCAGTGCATGGCGGTCAGCCCGGCGGTTAGCCGCCACATCCCACTTCGGCTAACCGTGAGCCAACCGAATTGAGCAGCTCCTTTTCCAGAAGCCTGCATCTCAGCTGTCAGCCTGGCGGTCAACTGACGGTTAGCCACCACATCCCATCTCGGCTAACGCGAGCCAACCGAAATTGGCGGTTTCATTTCCGGAAACCTGCATTCCAGCGGTCAGCTTGTCGGTTAGCTGGCGGCTAGCCGCCACATCCCACCTGCGGCTAGCCGATAGGTGACCGCGAGCTGATCGAAATTGGCAAAATGCCCTGTTTTTGAAGAATTTCTGTAAGAGTGAAAACCAGAACATGTTAAAGGACCTTTAGCCCGATATTGTACACTTGATAGCCTGAAATGCCTTTTAATTTCGGGAGCACCAATTCTCTTTTAAATTCCAACATTTGGGTTTCAATTATACAAGTGTCAACCAAAGGTCCTTACATGTGCTTGATAAACCTTGTGCTCGTATTTTAGTTTTGATACAATAAGTATCATCGTGCACTTGTTTTGAAATTCAAGTATAAGCCCGTTTGAAGATTTGTTTTCATGAATCAAAGGGGAACACTTCATAAGCTTGTTATGCATATTAACTATGCCTTTTGCTAGTCATGCCATGTCTCGTTTCGAAAAGTGATTTCTTCCTTTTGTTTCGACTTGTTAAAAATGTGTTTCACGTATTTTGTGCATTCATGAATCCAAGTGAACACCACTGAGCTTGGACTGCCCTTTCAGTCTGATCCACTATCCGGGGGTCCTTAAACATGTGGACTATTTGCAGATTGGTCGTGTATTTTATTACACATCGTGCGTGTTCGGTTCCGCGGCCGGAATCCCGTATTTGTGGGAATCATGTATTGTTATACTATGTATATCGTGCTTGTCGTGCGTGCTTGCTCTTTTCATTATATATGATAGAGAAAGGATGGGCTCTTTGTGGTTTTACTATTCATGATAAAATTATGTATTCATGCTAGTCTTGTTTTGTAATTTCGAAGTGTACCTCGGTTAAGTGTTTGTTTCAAATTCAGCAAGATTTGTTTACTATTATTTCTTTAAAACGTCTATTGTTCTATGCTCATGCCTAAATTGATTACTTGCCAAACCGTTGTATTTGATACGTGTTACTTTGGTGCCCAGGTGCAGGCGGCATTGCCTTTGAGGAGGAGTGCCCAAAGGAGGCTGTTGAGCCAGCCCCAGCTCGTGAGTGGCAGCCCGACGACGTCATCTAGACGTCGGGCGGGACCTTGAGTTTCGATTCATCACGTATTGGGTTCTATTATACTTTCGATTTTATATTGGCCTTTGTTGGCCTTTTATTTTTGGGATGTAACGAACCTAACATACTTTTGGTTAATCTTGTAACTTGAACTATGATGGGAATGTCAGGTTATATTTCCTACTTATGATATCTTAGTCTTGATGCTATTTTACTCATGCATTTGAATAAATTGTTATTCATCACTTGTTGTGATATGATTTGCTACACGCTTTTGCATACTTGATCATGTGAGCTAGATTTTCGTGTCTCGAAATCCTAACCTGAGAACCTGTGGGAAATTATCTTATCTCATCAATCATCGTTGTGGGCTCGGGTCTCGGTCTGAGGTCGCGACAATGTGGGCCCCGGTAAACGCACCAGTGGGGTCCATACCATGAAATCAAAACCATAAAGATCACTATCTTATCTTATACTGGAATTGAGATCAAGTTTTACTTTATCTAGAGTTATCCTCACCATCAGATTGATTATTGCTTGAACCAGTGATATTATAGTTTTAAGTTCTATCTTAATCACATTTCCAGCCGTTACTTTTTTAATACATGGGGCCTCGATTTTTTTGACAATAGTGATTGATTATCATCGAGTAGCCACTCGCTTTCTCAAGAACATGGGCAAAATGTTTTGTCACTTGGTCAATGATTTGCATACTTTTCTCTATCCCTTTTCTTCTTTTTGCTAATATTTATTGTTCTTTTAGGTGAGTTTTTTGCTTTTAACTTTTGTTGGGTTTTTCTTTAGTATTGAGTTGTAGCAAAACTCTTTGAAAAAACTCTTTGAATTAACTTGAATTGAAGGGATGAGGCTTTGTTAATGATTATATGGCAATGTCAAGAAGGTTTGCTTTCTACATCATTTTCTTCTTTTGCTAATATTTGTTATTCTTTTAAGGTGGTGTTTTGAGTTATTATTATTATTCATCATCATTTGTTGTTGTTTTTTTTAAGACAAAGGTGATTGGATTGAACCTTTATGAAAGGAGTTAAGAGTGACTGGTTTTAATTTACAATTAGGAGGCATCTAGAGCAGACCATCAGAACTCTCACCTTTATGAAAAATGAAGCCCAGTCTTCACATATGTATTGTATTGAATTGAATGTACAAGTTATATAATCATCATTTAATTTCATTTTGCTCTCTTTCTTTAAATTCATTTATATTTCACCTTATTTTCTCAAAATCTCTCTTTTGTTAAATTATATTATATTTAATTATTACATAAAATATTTTAGTTCATCTATGATTAATTATTATTTAAGATTTTTATTATTTTTAATATTATAAATTATGTTGCCCGTGCTAAGCGCGGGCATGTTTTGCTAGTTATTATATGTTATAAGGATATGATTTGATTTTGAAATTGGAGTCCGATTTCGCAATTGATTGAGAAATAGGAGCTCAATTTCGATTTTGATTTCAACCCAATTTTGATCTAGACTCTTTATTTAAATTCAATGTAGAAGTTTAAAATTAAACAAACTCTTTCTTTAAATCCAATCGATAGCTTAAAGGGGAGTTCTATTGGCACCGCGTTTTTTGCTCTTCCTACCGAATTTCTCTCTACACCGATTTATAAAAGTTGAATTTTTATAGATTTTATTCTCTCCACCCATCAATATACCCAAACTACCCCTCTCTGCCCACACACGTTTATCTCCTCTCCCCACACATCTGTTCATCTCCTCTCCAAACGAGTCATGTTCTGTCACCGGAAACGGCGTGCTGCAAGAGGCCATTCACTCCTTGACGAAACCAAGTGAAGTCAAGTGAAAGGAACGAATCTATTGGTAAGTGTTACAACCCGACCCAAACTAATCGATTAAGACTAATTGATTGAGATTAATGCTAATTAAGCATGGGTAATTGAATTAATCAAGGTTAATGACCAAAGAGAGACAAATTAGTCTCAAATAATGCATTAAGCATAATGGAATGAAATTGAATGAAATTGAATTGGTTAAAATGAGTTTAGATTCAAACAAGATAGGCTAAGGACTTTTCCGTAAATACGGGTTTTCACGTATTTTGTAGAATACGAAAATTCTTGATACCAACGTGTGTATCTCGAATATTACATTAACTTTCATAATAGACGCGATTCCATTTGACCTCAAATTGACCAAGTAAAGTTTCATTTGACTCAAAATGTAATTAAGCTTAATGATAGGGGGTTTTAGTATGAGAGCCTCTTATATTTGAATGAAATGAGTTCATTCACTCATTTCACCCAAAACCCTAGACTCATCCTCATCTTTTTCTCTTTTCTCTTTCATTTTCTTCATCAAGTGTGAGGTTAGGAGTGATTCAAGTGATCTTTGAGGAGAGTATCTTCATCTTTATCTTCTTCCTCAAGTCATTCTTTCATTTTTGAAGTTTTGAAACTTGAAAGAGAACTCAAGACCTCTTTGCTTGGACCACAAGTAAGTAATGGTCATCTCTTGTGATTTCCAAGTGCTATTAGTTGGTTATTAGTGATTTCTAGCACAAATGGCTCATAAGAGTTCATTTGTATGTTTTCATGGAATTAGGGTTTGAGATTGGGGATTTTCATCTCAAAAGCAAGCTAAACAAGAGGGGTTTTTGCCACTAAGCTTCAAGAGAGGCAAGTATAAGCATTGCTTGTGATTAGTGTTAATCATTGTAGAAATACAAAGTATTTTCATGGGTTTTGTGCACTTTTCCATTAGATTATGGTGTTATTTATGATTTAATGGATGATTAGAAGTATTGATTTGTGAATGAATGTTGTATGAGGAGGGAACAAGAGGTTCCAATGCTCATTGCAGGTTGTGGAAATGGAATGGAGAAATGAGAATAGAAGAAGGAAGAAAGATCAGAAATTTCGGACAAAAATTCTGATGGTTCGCTCGAGCAAACAGTAAGTGCGCTCGAGCGAAAATGTTCTGTTTAGACTGAAATTATGAAGGTTTGCTCGAGCGAATAGTAATTCGCTCAAGCGAACATCATTCTGTTTTGGTCCGCTCGAGCGAACAGTAATTCCGCTCGAGCGAACCTGATACTGTCAGGACATTAAGTTGTGAGAGAAATTTGTGCCAATCGATCGGACCCAATGGATTTTGGATTTTTGGATTTTCACATGGAATTGGAGTTTCACTTGTGAGTGTAAGTGCTCATTTAATTAGTTTTAAGATTAAGCATCCATGGGTGATAATTACGGGGACTATATAATGCACATATTAAATATATAAATGTGATGTCTATCGAGAATAACATGTGCATTTGGAAACCAATGGTTACACCCAAATTGTTGTTTAGAATTGAGATAAGATTGAGTAGAACCATAAGTGGTTAGTAATTCTCTCACTGTGTCATTGTGGTCCAATATAATGAGATTGGTATTATTGTTATCCCCTTCCTTTGTTATGAAGGGAATTATTGAATTGAATTGAATCCATAAAAGGATTGCTTACTGAAGAGTATTGACCTTTGAGTCTGGCACTACCTAGCTATTGTATTAGAACTCTAAATGGGTTCAATGAATTAATAAATGAAATAAATGACTAATCATGCTGCAGCAGATGGTTTTGGGGAGTTCCGAAGCTCTGTGGTGATGCTAGTTGTCCCTGGCCCGGACACTAATAAGTCCCACAATTCCGATCATATCTATGGGTATTGATTTATGCATTCTAATTAGAAGATGAATCCTTCCTTTGAGGGAAGATGATAATTAAAAGTGAAATCTTCCTTTGAGGGAAGATGATAAATGAAATGAAATACATGTTAGGGATTTTGTATTTGCAATTTGATGGATGCATTATCATTCAAGCATCATTTGATTTGCACACATATGCATTGATTTGAGAAATCTTGAAATCCTGTTTTATACATGCATTGTTTTTAAGAGTTGTAAAAGTATTGATTTATGCATGTTTTGGTTTTAATCTTGGATGCATTTGTTTTTTAAAAGAGTTTTTAGAAATCAAGCAAGCCTTTGGTTTTAAAGTTTTGAATCATTTTAGGTTTTTTGTGTTTCATGTTTTTAAACCACTTAGTTTGATTTAAAACATGTTTCCAAGCTTGGTTTAATGGCCCAAAAGTTCCCACAAGAAAAATCTTTAAAATATGCAAATTGTGGGAAAAATGGTCCCAGGCCCGGGTCGACCGCGCAGTGTGGCCGGTAGACCGGCCCATGGACCCGGTCGACCGGCCACACTGTGCGGTCGACCGGGCAAAGAGCCGTTGAGCTCTTTTCAAACTGTCACTTTTCTGACCGTTGTTCACCAGGTCGACCGGGCAGTGTACGCGGTCGACCGGGGACTAGCCGTTGGGCAATTTTTGGTATAAATACAAGCTCATTTCCAAAGAAATTTTGAGGAACAAAGAGGCCCTCCTTGAGATGTTTTGAGGCCAAACAAAGGGGAATGAGCTAAGGAAGGCTAAGGGACATTTGGAAAGCTAAAGCTTGGTTTCATGGAGTTAAATCATTAAGTAAGCTTTACTTTTCCTAATCATATGTTTTCATGCTTTGTTTTATTTATTGGTAAATCTTGTCTAGCATGATAAACTATGATTGGTTGTATCCTTAACATATTTTATGTTTTGAATTGATCTATTGTTTTGGATGCAACACTTTAAGATTCAATCCAAGTAGTACTTGAAATGGTAAATCTAAGTAGATCATGTTAATGGAAAAATCTTTGAAATTATATGTAACATGATCCATATACTTGGTTGAATCTTTGGTTGTTGTTTTCCATCATAAGAAAATCACTTTCAAATCTATCTTATGTTTTGGATTTAACAACCACACAAATCATATGTTTTCATGTTTAGCTTTAATTATTGGTAAATCTTCTCTAGCATGATAAACTATGATTTGTTGTGTCCTTAACATGTTTTATGTTTTGAATTGATTTATTGTTTTGGATGCATCACCATTTGATTCAATCCAAGTAGTACTTTATTTGGTAAATCTAAGTAGATCATGTTAATGAAAGAATCTTTGAAATTATATGTAACATGATTCATATACTTGGTTGAATCTTTGGTTGTTGTTTTTCATCATAAGAAAATCACTTTCAAATATATCTTATGTTTTGGATTCAACAACTTCACATGTACTTTTGTTTTAAAGTTTCACAACTTGCTTAGCATTGATAGGTATATCTTTTTCAAGTTATATTTTAAGTACATGTAATTTGTCCCTTGATTTCAATCAAATCTATTTTTGTGCTTTACACTTTCAAATGCTTTAAAGCATACATATATTAAGCTACATTGTTAAATTGATTGAAATCCTTATGCATCACATGTTTTGTTCTTAAACTTTCACAACTTGCTTGAACTAGATTGTTGAATCTTTTACAAGTTGTTTTTAAACATGTGATTAGCATTACTACCTCAATCATAAATGTTTTTATGAGCTAAAACTTTCAAAAGCCTTAGGCTTACATTTATGAACTTTTATTTTCAAAATGATTGAGGACATCACACACACATCATGTGCTTTCATCTTTGCATTCATAGTGTGTGTGTATTAGATTTTCATTTTCATATCCGCCTATTTTAGAGGCAAATGTAATGAGCTTAATTGAATCTCCATCAAGTGTATGTTAGACACTACTTAGAGAGATAACCAACCTTGTGGTTGAAGAGGTTATTGCTTAGCCTATAAAAGCATAATGCATAGGTTGATGTTAAGCCTTGAAAAACATCATTGTAAAGGTTATTGCTTGGCCTTGAAAAGCATATTGTAAAGGTTATTGCTTAGCCTATTGAAAAGCATAAATAGTGGAAATCCGGTGGGGTGTTGAATCACAAGCCGGTAGTGGATGTAGGCATTGAGGCCGAACCACTATAAATCCTTGTGTGATGGTGCTTGCTTTGTGGTGATTGTTTTTATTAAGCTTCCGCATTTTATTTGTAATCACCACTTGTGACTAGTTTGTTTTAAAGAAGTTAAAATTGGTCATAAATGAAGCTCACCCTATTCACCCCCCCTCTAGTGTTCGGATCCCCGGACTTTCAATACAATGAAATGAATGCTATGGTAGTAGCCATCTTGTACATGTCTATTAATTGACTTTGCTTACCTATTGTCATTATAGGAATTATCTAGAATTGTCTAGAATTGGAATTTTTATTAAATTAATGGGATGAATTTAGCATAAGTATTAACATGTACTATTACAAGATTTGTTTATGCATTGTTGAACCGTCGTGTTCATTAGTGCTATTGATGGCATTACATGCCCGATTGCTTCGGCCGGTCCAGCAACGCCCCCGGCGGCAGTGGAGGAGACCGCTCCGGTTCCTCCAGGAGAATTAATAGAATGGAATAGACGGGATACCAGTTGAATGGGTATTCGAGTGCGATAAAGGATTGAAACATTTTGAGAAATGTTTATGAGAAATTGTTTTGTATATTCATTTTGAAATGTAATTAATTGTCATCTGCATAGTATTTTGGATAGCAGTATTTGACGGACAAATGTGGGAATTGATACATGTATAAGGACTTTATTTTGTATTAATGTAAATCGTAAATTGATATTTTCAAATATGAATGTTTCCGCAAGATTTTGTATTTGATAGGTATATTGAGAATGTTATCCCTTGTGGATTCCGTTTTAGCTTCGGTTAATTCGGAGTTTACGGGAGTAAGTAAGGGTTCATGGCTCGGGGTTACCGAATCTCGGGCCCGGGTCCTGACAGTAAGTCACCTGACTTCTTTTGTGCAGTGAAACCTCCATTTTTAAACATTTGGTAAGTCACCTTCCTTCTTCACCATTCTCATTGTGTTTTTTTTTTTTTTTTTTTTTTTTTTTTTTTTTTACAAATAGGTCAATGTAGCAACTATTTTGCATAAAAATATGTTCAAAGGATTCCAATGCTATGATAGTTATCACATAATGAATATATTGACTGTGTAGTTGAACTGGTGTGATTTTTTCTAAATTTTTTTCCCGCACCACGATCTGTTCGGTACTGATAGTTCGGACTTTTTATTATTGATCAGAATCATATGTTCAAACTTTTTATTATTGATCGGAAACTGTAAGACCCCGACCCAAGTGACCTCGATTAGTACTAATTAAGTTGTGTGTTAGTTCTAAGCGTGATTAGTGGATTTTGGTTTAGTTAGGATTAGAATAGCTTTTGTTATAACTTTGGAAAATTTTGAGTGCCTTTGTGATTAGTGAGGCCCTTTGGGGTTTCCTTCTATGACTTTGCGTGTGCTTTGGGGATTACTCGAGATTTCCATAAATTGTATTTCAATTCCGTTTTACTCATTTCATTAATCTCTACAACTTTCATGTTGACTCCGTTCCCATTCGAGATCCCTAAACCCGACTTTTCTGAATTTGTGGGCAAAACGGTCCTTTACCCCAAAATCTGGACACAATTTCCAATGTCACCAAAACCCATAAAATATATATATACTTTTTAGAAACTAGATATTTTGACGATCGTTTTCCCTTTCTTCGTCGAACTCGTCCAAGGTCCCAAAAAGTATGATTTCAACCCCACAAGATTTCTTAGGGTTGGAGCCCACTCCCCACTTGTATATGAGGAGAACCCTCCTCTTCTTTTCCTTTTTCCAGTACAAATTCATCCAAGTTAGGGCTTTCTTCTTCATCTTCTCCTTCTTGCTTTTTCATCTCTAAATCTCTACTTAACCCTTGCCAATGGAGAAAGGCATGTCACCACTTTCTTCCTCTCCTTGAGAACTACCTCTTGATACTATTTGTGGAAGAAGATACCCATTCAAGACCTTCCTTGAGTTAACCTAGTGTTTTTGAAGAACTTCCAAGTAAGCAATCCCATCCATTTCTTTGATGTGTATTTTCCTAGCTTATGAGAGTCCCCATTTTCATTATTGAAAGCTTTCTTCTACTTGTTCCTTGTCTTGACCATTTAGGGTTTGTTCTTGGGGGTTTTGTTTGTAGCTTTGAACCTTTGGCTTGGAGGAGAGATTAGAGCTTGATTTGCTTGTTAGAGACCAAAGGCAAGTGGATGAATAGATATTTTGAGCTTTGAATGGTTTTTATAAAAATGTGGAAGACCTTACTATTCCTTTTTATGTTTTTCTTGATTTGTATCAATTTTGAAATAAATGCACATATGAATCTTGTTAGTTTGTTTAACTCTTGAAAGTATATACTTGTATAGCCTTTTATTTCACACTTGTTAATAGTTCGAATGAACCTTTGTAATTGTTGAGTTTTTCTCTATCTTTGGTAATTTAATGTGAAGAGAATGGAGACGATTGGATTGAATGCTTATGGAAGATTTGATGATGGTTTGGATGGTGTTTGAAGGAGGTTTTGAACTCCTCATTTAGGTGAAGAAACGGCACTCAAAGAAGTTTGTAAAAAGAGGAAAAATGAAGGAGCAGAAGTGTCTCGGAATCTGTTTCTGGACAGTTCGCTCAAGCGAACCCATCCAGAGGACAGTTCGCTCAAGCGAACCTTGGTCCGCTTGAGCGAACCATCCCAGATTATCTTCCAGAAGCTTGTTAGCTTGAGCGAATTGAAGGTTCGGTCGAGCCAACCTGGACTGGGCAGGTCTGTTCAAGCGAACCCTCCTAGAGAGTCCTTCCAGAGTGTCCACCGCTCGAGCGATGGGCACTGTTCTCTTGGGGCAATGTTTGGAGCACTAATGCAATGCATAAATGTTTGGGGGAGGTTTATTGAGAACCTCTTTCGTGTCAAGGAGATCTAATAACCATTGTATGAGACCGTTTGAGATAAAAACTACATCACGAAGATTCATCGAATGTCTTGAAATTACTGAGGTGTATAAGGAGCCCGGAATGTTTCTAAAATTCAAGGAGTACCAAGCCTATATTGAAATCGACATATAGGACCCCTATTCACCTTGAACCAGTCTTGACTTTTGATACTTATCCTGAAATTTATACTTTATGAGTTGTCATGCCCCGGAATATATATTGAAATTATGTTTTAGCATTTTGCTAGCCCGTTCATGCCCGACTTGATATAAATATGATATTGTGCCTAAGGCATCCCGTCCCGTTTATATTTGAACTTGTCTTGACTTCTTGCATATGACCTATGAGTCGGAACCATTAAGCTTGGACGACCTTGTCGGTTTGATCCACCGACTTGGAGGTCCCCCTCTTGTCCTGCCAGCTGCAGCCTGGATCCTGTCATGTCTCGATACCCAGTTTGCTACCACGGTCCCGTCCATCTATATATGTATCCATGATTATCGTTGACTCTCCTCACCTTGTGTGACTGAGGTTAATGTCTCGATATTGGTTTCATCACTTTAGTGAGAGAGGATTTGACTTTGTGTGGTTGCCATCTTGCTAGTTCTTGATTCTTTGGTACCTTTACATATATTATATTACAATTGTCTTTCTTGATAAACAATACATTTACTTTTAAAAAATTCATTGCTTATACAGTTTTCAATATTTTATCGAGATGCAATAAGATGCCCCATGTCAGGCATAGTCAACCAATGATTATATGAAGGATGATCCTCATGGTATGATAGTGTCTCAATGAGTTCTTACACTCTGTTTTTCACTCCATATAATGCTTTGTAACTTTTCACATGTGCCAGCAGCTCCTGCAAGACTTCTTTCCTAACCTGTCTCCATCCATCTTCAGTATGACCAATCAAAGCAACGATCTCACTAAAACCACAATTACCATTGGCTGCAACATCTTTGATAAGGCGTACAAAAGGCCTTAATCCTTTTGAGAACTGTGAACTTTATGAACTGGCATTTCTTGATCTTTTTCTCACTACTCTAGGTTTTTCTTATTTTTTTTTGTTTGTGTTCCAACGCCGCCTTAATTCTAGTGGGAGCAGGTGAGTGACTATCATGTTCAGATTGTACTATCTCAAAAGCACTTGGTTCTCTTCTGGTGGATGTATCAATCCTACTACGTGGTCGCCCATGGGTTCGGGTCTTAACTTTGGGTTCTAACAAAAAGGTACTGTCTGGCTTTGACAGCTCCCTCATCTTCTTTAAGAGTTGTAATTTTCTTATTTGATTGTATTCATTGAACTGCTTTTCAAGTAACCCCAACTCCGCCTTGCAGTCCAACTCCAGAGTTGAGCGCTTCGAAATGGTACAGGGATGCATGTCAAGCTTGGCCTAATGCGGGTGTATACATTGCAAGGGAATTGGCCGTCCTTCTGAAACATATGTAGCGATCTCATATGCACATGGCAACCCGTGTGTGGCATGAATAATACATCCACATGCAATCCTATCAATTCCAACCATACTTGATTTGTTAGTTTCTACTAATATTTTATCCAATGCATTTCGTGAGATGTTCCCACGAAGCTCCTTAAATTCAGAGGGCTTGAAACTGTATTGCACGATTGTTTTGCTCTTCTCGAATGATACTTTAATACTTGTATGCTATAATTCAAGCAAGCTGTGTTTTGGCCCAATTTGACTCAAAAGTATCTTGAGATGATCCAAGCTGCCTCTTCAACTGTGAATGTGAAGACTCGGCCCTATAGCAATAACATAAAAATTAATTGGTTTGCATGCGGATGTATAAAAATACATATAAAGTATCAATTATGGGATAATAAAAGTATAAGGCTCACCTGTTTGATGTAGCATTTCCAAAATGCATGCAGTTATTTACCCACGCTGAGACAAATCTCTCCTTGTATTCATCTAACCAACTATCCTTCACGTACTGCAGTGCTGAAGGATATGTTGTGAACTCTTGATTTGACTTACGCAGATTCTCAACATACTCTTCTTCTGTAGAGGAATGGACCAACACATTCCAATACAATGTGAATCTATCCCACTTCTCTTTTGTTTCAAACAACTTCTTACATTTTGTTAGGACATTCTTGTTTATGTGCCATTTGCATAATAAATGCCTTGCATTAGGGAATACACCTTTGATGGCTTTCATGAGTGATAATTCTCTGTCTGTCATAATAATATCAGGAAGAGCATTCTCACCAATGATAGAACGTAATACGCCCAAAGCCCATGCATAGTTGCTTTCGCGTTCGGCTTCAACATAAGCAAAGCACATAGAGAAAGTCATATCTGTTGAAGTCACTCCGACAATCTCTAATAAGGGCATGCGATACCGGTTGGTCTTGTAAGTGCAATCCATTATTGACATGAGGAAATTACCGCAACAACTATATGCTTTTTGGATGAGCCCAAACCAAATCGGTGATAGTGTCATTGTCCTCACAGTTCCTGTGGCACTCAATGTACTTATGCTCTGTCAACTTTCCCATGAGTTGTTGCATCTGTGTTCTCCCACCTCACTCAACAACTCTGTGCCTATGACGAGCATTGTAAATGGTCTTAATTGTTGTTACATTTAATTCACTTTTTTGTTTTAACGTAACCAGAATGTCTTTCGGTTGCACCATGCTTTTAGACATATCAATCATCAATCTTGTTTCCTCCTCTGTTAATTTCCCTGCGAATGAATGACCCTCTACATACTCTGCAGCAGGGTGATTATGTACACCACATGCAACTTCCAACATCCAATCATCAAAAGTGTCCAAAATTTTACCCTTTAATATAAAAGGGCATCTACATTTCCTCGACCCCGTTTGCTTGATCTTCTTCTTAGAAGGCCCCTCATCATTGGTCTTACTATGCTTGAAATAGCCGCTTCTCATACATGCTAGGACAACTCTAGCTTTTATTCCAGGCCTTGCAGCATTTGATACCTTTATGACGATGACGAAACCGTTTCTTTTACCCACATCACGATACTAGTTCACTAATGCATCTCAGCTGTGAAATATCTGAACACATAACCATTGAATAAGACATTAGTAACACATAATATTTATTCAAATTATAATTTAATATGTCTTACTTCTTCGGTTGTAAACACATCTGTAAAGTCCACCACATAGGCTGACTGAACTTGGCTTTCATCTGTGGATATCTACAGTGAGAAAAAAGAAAATGTGAATTTCTGAGGACTGTTAAGACAAATACAACCGCACATCATAAATATGTTCGAAATATTATAATCGAACAAAATTTGAATGTTCGGTTATAACTTGTCGAACATACTACCGATATTCAGAATTTAATTCCCGAACATATGTCAATATTTCGGCAGCTTAGGTTCGAACATTCCAAATACTTTTTTCGGTTGTATCAGACTGAACAGAACGCGAGAAACTGTAATGGAAAACTTGAAAAAAGTGGCGAAAAAACTCAAATAATCAACCAAACTTACCTTTTCGCTGCTATTGGACACGATTTCCCTTTTAACTTCCTTCTTCATTGCAATGTTTGGTTCGATTGAACTACAAAAAATAGAGTTTGGATTTGATAGAAGTAAGAAGATTTAAGAGGGAAGAAGGTGAAGTGTGGGAGAGTTGTACAATACTGTAAAGAGAGTAAAGGAAGAAGGAAATGTGTGAAGTGCAGTGGAGGATGAAGGAAAGGGGGATGAGTGAGTGTGGGAAGACCGGTGAAGAAGGAAGGAGAGATGAGTAAGTGTGGGAAGAAGGAAGGGAAAGAGTAGTTATGTGTGTGAAGAGAAAGTTCTTTTTTATTTTGGATAATGAGATGTCAATTTCAGTAATTTCACATAAAGATCTTATTGTAAAACAAAATACATAATATCTGCGGTGGGAATAACAAAAAATGTGGTGCCAATAGAACTCCCCTAGTTTAAATCCACATTCAATCCCTTCCGATTTTATTGAATGACTTCAAATCCCTATTGATTTGGATTTATATTCCCATGACTCTTTTGAACGAAATTTTTGGAGATGAAGCATTATGTCAACTATTGGGTGGGCCCACATTTCTAGGAGAAGAATGGGGAGTTAAAGAGAGATGCAACCAATCATAATTAACATGGCCGTGTGGTACAATTGGTTAGTGAGTAGCATTTGAGTTTTTGAATGTACCAATAGGTCAAATATGATTAACGGCTCAAATGTCTGACGCGTTGCCACCTTGGATATTATAAAAACGCATCCATTTTCAACTAATCACCTAATCTTTTTTTCTTTTTTTATTTATTTATTTTAATGATGGTAAACAACTAATCATTATGTTTATTTTTTAGTAGGTGATAGGTGATTGAAAATGGGAAAGATAATATATAGTTTTTATTAAAGCTTGATTACTTAAAAAATACTATGATTTTTTCATGTGAATATGAGAAATGTACTAGAAAAGTATGTATCTCTTCTCTCTTTTCGTTGGATTCTTTTTTTTTACTTTCTTTCTCCTATCTCATATTATCTATTTTTTGCAATATTTAAGGGAGATGTAAGGGTGGAGGGGGAGACGAATGGACACAGAACAGAACAAAGAGAAACATGGGAGGATTGAGAGAAAAAGACTGAAAGAGAAGAGAAGAACAAACCTGGAGAAATTGTAGGTTGGGCCAAGAGGTGTAATGTGCATATAAGAGAGGGAGAGATGATGGACATGGATTTCGAGGCTGAAAGGGATGGCTGGTTTGATGGGTTGGGCAAATAGTTGGGTTAGTGGGGTGGCGAAGGGTTAGGTAGGCTATGTTAAGTTGGGCTAAGTCGGTTGGACCTAAGTATGAGTTAGATATGGGCTGGGTGGGTTTGATTATGGATGGCCTGTAGTAAGAGAGTTAGGCCAAGGAAAGAGAGAAAAATAGAACATATACTACACTTGATCGTGATCTTTTATTTATTAGACCATCTATTTTATATTTTGTTTGATTAGTTGGTATGCACAATTTATTTGGACCGTGCGATCTGTGCTCTTTCATGATGTTCTTTTTTTTTTAATGTATTTCTAGAAGTTTTATGGGTACTTTCTACTATGTTTTAATTTTCTTTCAAGTAGAATTATGCCGACTTAAAGTACAATTTTCCACTTTTAATATATATATATATTATATTATTAAATTACACTTTAGTTAGGTTCGTCTCTGATTAGACTGAAGACGGATTTGTTTTCCATTTCTTTTTTTCAATTTAGATAATGTATTTCTTATTTTGTTAGTTTAGTTGATCTAGACTATCTATTTCTAATTTGTTAATTTGGTTTGTCGTCACAATTTATTGAGAGTCACTTTCATAATATTCCTTCTTTACATATAATTGTAAAAGTTTTATATATTGCTTACTATAATTTGATTGATTTTTTAGTTTGAAAATACCATCAAAGAAAAGAAATTAAGGTACATTTTTCACTATTTTCAAGCACATTGGCTTAAGCAATAACATTATGAAAAGTAAAATCCATTTTTTATTAGAAATGTATTAAAGCATATGTTCTATTAATTTCCTGATTTTGAATTTATACTAGTAATTAGTTATTTAACTATTGAAAGTAAGATTTCACTATTGAGCTCTAATTTTGAAATTGATTGAGAAATTGAAGCTCAATTTTAATTTTAATTATAACTTGAAAGAGAGATTTTAGGGATTCGAGAGAAATCTTTTATTTTAGTTATATAAATAAAGAGTCCAATCTAAAATGAGTTTCCTTTTAAGGATTTCAATCTTAAGTGATGCATATTTAGATTTTCTTAACTAATGTCATAAGTAAATCTTATCTGTCCCTACGTAGTTAGATGACATCTAGGGTTGCCAACCAATTGAGCGACCGCATATTATCGTTGTTATTATCAATTTTGATGGTTTTTTTTCTTTTCTATTTTAGTTTCAATTGTTTTATTGGTTTCACATGGTTTTTTTTCTTCTAAATCACGCTTCTTATTCCTATACATTTCTGATGGACCCGGCCTTTTGTTTCTCCCTCTTTCGTCCTGGGGCTACCGGGAGGCCGGCGGAGGAAAAACAAAAAAAACAAAAACAGGCATCAACATTTTGTATGAGTATGCCAGATTTTCTATTCTACTTGGAATTTAGAAATGTTGATCCGGAGATCCACCTTCACAAGTAGAAAAGGAAATCAACTTTTTTCCTAACTTTCCATTGCACATATATTTAAGAAAAGAGACAAGGTTTTTGAATGCCGTAAGAGATGATTTTTTTTTCTTTGTTTGCTGTGAAAGGCGGCTTTGCCATAAAAGGCGATGTTTGCCGTGAAAGGCGATGTACAAATCTCATCAATAATGAAAGACAGGAATTGTGATTTTTTTGTCTATTTAGAAAGAAATACAAAATACAATAGAAAAGTAAGAAAATGAATTCTGACTTCTCAGGAGATTGCGGAGACTCGTTCAGATTGACGGTCGCAAGTCATGTATGGACTTCGCTATTGTCCTTCAGATGAAAACATATGATACTTTGATTCTTTTGGCTTGGCTTGAATTTCAGATTTTTAGGGGACAAAGACCAAGGGAGGTCCTATATCTAATAAAAAAATGAGTAGACAGGCTGAAAAGCCGCGTCTAGGCCATGTAGGATAGAAAGAGAGGGTCTTGGGGGGATGGCCCCTCAAGGGACTTCAATCACCTTGTGGTGTTTGTTGCAGCAAAATTTCTTCAAAGTAATAGGGCTTCTTTTCTTCTTGGATTTCTCTCCTCTTTGTGTGTGTCTGGCTCTTGAATTTCTAGATCTGTTCTTCTTGGAATGACCTCCTTTTTACAGGCCTTTGGTAGCCATGGGGCGGTTTATGAGCATTGATGACATTGATGCTCCATGATGGGAGGAGTTACAGGTTTTAATTTTATGATTTTGTAACTCCTTTTTCTTGGCTTTTGATTGGCCGATGGAGAATGATGGGCATTTAATTACCTTTAAACTCCATGATGAGAGGAGTTTCATGATTTATTGTCATGATAGCTTTGATTTGTAACTCCTCTTTCATTGATTCTGATTGGGCCGTCCAAAATAATGAGTTAATGACTGCAATTATTTGTCATAAAATGGGTCATTTAACTGCATTAAGTGGTCGCCAGGGCGCTCGAAGAGTCGCGGGCCATACCGCGTCTTTTTCGAATTCTTCTTGCGATGATCACCGATGGATCCACATGTTGTTTGATGTCGGATTGTGATTCAACTTCAAACACTAATTGATACTAGAGGGCCGGTAACATCTGTCCTGTCGATTTTCCGATCGGTTGGGCAGAAATTGTACTTTCCTGGTTGGTGATTTTGAAGCGTGCGATGATTATCACATGCTCTTGATGGTAGATCCGAGATGTTGGTGAAGATCAGCTGATTTCGAGCACCAAAAATCAAATTTTCAGAAAACCACAGGGGCTGGAATTCTTGGAACGCGAAAACGGTCAGAAAATGGCCCTTTCGGCGGCAATTCGGCGACCATGGGGATTTTTCCCCTTTTTGGTCGCCGTTTTTCGACCGTTTCTTGTCTTTTTCGATTCTTTTTTCTCTTGTATTTTTCTTGACATTTTTCCTCATTTATTGGATTGATTCTATTGAAGAAAACCTGAAGAGAAGCCGTGCAAATAGGATCACAAAGTTTCTTGTTTTCTGGAAAGGCCGAAGACTTTGTCGCCAATTTTCTATCATAAGTCAAAACTAGGTCAAATGATGTCGGAATGACCTGAAATTTGAGGTTAAGCCTCTTGAGCAATAGATATGACCAACCATAGGCTTTCGTTTGAGTTTCGAAGCCGTGTGGGCTCCCGTCGCCAGTGGACTTGATTTTACGGCGAAAAAGGTGTCTTACTTTGATGTTCGGTCAACCGACGTCCGATTGACCTGAAATTTGACAGGGAGCCTATTGGAGTCATTTTGAGACGATTCACTAGCTCCAATTTGGATGTCATGGTCCCGGAAAGCTCCGCCACTGGGAGGCGTGATTTTGTTTTCGAGCATCAAAGTCGGGTCAAACGTCATCAGAATGACTTGAAATTTGATGTGTAACCCCTTGGAAGCATGTTGAAGCCACCCATTTGCTCTGTTTGATGAGTGATGGCCTTAGTGGTTCTCACCACCGAGAAGCTTGATTTTAGTGCTCGAGGGTTGATGGAGGGTTAAACGTTGTCGGTTTAACTTGAAATTTGACATGGAGCCTTTTGGAGGTATTTTGAGACCATCCATAGGCTCTGATCGAAGTTTTGATGTTTTCGACACTGTTGCCACTGAGAGAGCAAACTTTACTACGGCTGTTTCCCTTTTGGGGAAAATGATGTCGGCATGGCCTGAAACTTGATGTAGAGCATTCTAGTGGCATTTTGAGGTCAACTTTGTGCTCTGTTTTGCGTGTTAGGGTCTCTGGCTTCGCTGCCGACGGGAGCTCTTGCTTAGCTGCAGGAGGAGTGAAGTTAGGTCAAATGATGTTGAAATGGCCCGAAACTTCAAATGTACCCCTCTTTTGGCTGTTTTGAAGAATCTTGCATTTTTTATTTGGTTCTGACAAGATTTGATGCTTGATGTGGCATTGCCTGTTTGTAGTAGGATGTTGCTTCATGTAGATTTCGATGTCGAAAAGGAAAAATGACATTTTTGGTGTCAATAATTTCCTTTCTTATGTGTTTTTTTCTATTTAATGATTTTTTTTCTCCTTTCACGATAGTCATGTTTTATATTTTTTTTCCCGATTTTGATGGGTTAGCTTTTAGTTTTCATGGTTATAGATTTTCATGGATTTCTGATTTTTCTTTGATATTTTGGGTTTTAGGAATTGGGTTTTCATAAATTTATTTATTTATTTTAAATTGTTCATATTATTGGATTGTCTATGGACTTTTTGTTTTTGTGTTGTATCTTTGTGGTGTTTTTATCAATTTACTTTTCTTTATGGGTTTATTCTTCTAATGTCAAAAGAATGTTTGAAGTAAAATACTCAACTAATTTCACACAAATTAAAGCGCTCTCATTTTGAAATTAACTAGCTATATTTTTTATTATTATTAAAGGTTTTAATTTTGATTGTGATTTTTACCATCTTAATATAATTTAGACTAAATTTTATTTAAAATTTTTATTCTTTTTAATGTTATAAATTATATTGCCAGTGCTAAGCGTGGGCATGTTTTGCTAGTTATAATATATTAAAGGGGCAGGATTCAATTTTCAAATTGGAGTCCAATTTTGCAATTGATCGAGAAATTTGATCTCAATTGTAAAATTAATTTTTACTTGAGGTAGAGATTTTAGTGATTTTAGATTGTATGAGTCTCCTCAAATCTTATACTTTTATGATTATCCTCAAAATACTGGCTCATTCATATTTACGTAGGGCTCTTATATATTAAAATCACCCAACGAAATAAGTCATCTACATCTCTAGGTAACGTAATTGAAAGTCTTTTCCCCATTTCCATAGTGGTGTCTTAATTAGGGAGTACTAAATCCTTATTATTTGAGAATTACATAAGCCTTTATTGCTCCATCTGTGGCCTAGACTGTTGTTGTTGTTGAGCTGGCTTTTGTTGCATTGATGTCCTCTACTAAAAAGTTTGGGAAGATGGCCTGGGAACTTGTTGTGGCTATTGCTGCTAAGATGTCCCATAATTCCTTGGACAATCCATGATTAAATGCTCCATTGATCCACAACGAAAACATGCACCCATTTGTTTCTAGTATTGACCCGCTACATGTCTTTCCCCACAGAAATCACAAGTTACCATCTTAGATGAGCTTCTAGAAGACTTTAACTTCTTACTTTGTTGTGGAGAACTTCTAGGAGTAAGTACAACCCCTTTTATTTTTGCCTCTTATTGCTGAATTCTTGCATTCTCCTCTTCAAACAAATAGGCTCGGGTGACCACTTCTTCAAAACTCAGAAGCTTCATAATGGCAGCCTATGTGGGTCTTAGCCTTTAACCCTTCCATAAACCTCTCGATTTTCTTTTATTCAGTATCAACAGATCGCGGAGAAAAACAAGATGATTTGGTAAACTCATAGATATAATCAACAATGGATAGATCACCTTGAGTCAGTTTTTCAAATGCAATCTTCTTTTGCTGGGTGACATGCTTTGGTATAAACTTTCTTCGAAATTGCTCTCTGAATGTTTGCCATCCTACCTCATCATCCATAAAGTGATTAGGTTCTCTGACACTCTTCATGTCATGCCCCCGGCCCAAAATCCATCAAAATCACACCTAAGTACTAAGGTGTGACACATTCGCATGGGGACTCGAGCCAACTGACTCAACATATATTTATTCCCCAAGTAAGAGCTCCCATAGGATTCACGTATGAGGCATCATGTTAAACCATCACAACTAGGAAATGTTTCTTTTGCGGAAGCCTGTGTAACTCATTAAACCTGAATATTATTCAAACAATCCATGAACCATAAACATTCACCATCCATCACATGAAAATATACAGGGAATCATAACATAAATGTGTCCGTAGTGCATGATTAAGTTCAAGTTTAAAGTTAAAGGATAGGAAGTAGTAAAGAAGTAACGGAAGCAAATAGTTAAATTTTACAATCCCAATTCAAATTAAAGTTTAAACATTTCCATTGGCCACTGTGGCAAAGCACTAAGTAAACATCACGGGCTCTCGCAGACAAAAACATCTAAAAGATGTCATCTTGGGTCCACTCATCTACTCGTTGAGGAGACTCTTGGACCTCCGCAGTCTCCGTGGTAAGGGCAAGGGCGTCGTGACCTGTAATGCCAAGTGTAGCACTATTAGATACGACGATCTAGCAAGTGGAATAAATATAATTGACAAGCATGTAAAATCAAATGAGAATAATAGACGGATTATCATATGAGGTCAAAAGTGATAAACTAGGCATAATAGTGCATGAATAAGCATGTGACATGATGAGACATACATAACAATCTCTAACGGTATATCCTAACAAGTTGGCAAAATACATTGGCTATATTCTCCCAAATTGACTGTAATGCATGGCCTAAATGAGAACAAGAAACATGACGAGGCAAGATATGTTGGTACCACTAGGAGGATGAGGGCCCCAAGACTCCATCGTGGACTTGGAGAATCGGTAAGTTTTGAAAACCTATTCACGAGGCCCACCTATTTTCGACAAGTTCTTTTCAATTAGGTTTTTTTATCCTTTGGTACGAAGTAGTGGGCCCTACGTCGCCCTAAATTTTTTAGGCTTTGGCCTTACTCGTACGACGTTGTCTATAATAGGGGATGCCCTATTATAAATCCTCAAACAATTCATAAATTCGAAAGCTTTATTCTTGGCACAAGAATATTAGATAATTGTGATAAGTGACTGTAAGATGTAAATTTTTCGAACTCTTTGGCATAAAGATCTAAGATAGAGCATTGCTTTCATTCTTGGCATAAAAACATTAGCCAAATAATTTTCACAAGCTAAACAAGGCCGATGAATTTCTTTGGTACAAAGATCAAAATTAGAATTTCTTTAAATTTGCTATGTTCCATGGCCTTGCCAACGCCTTTCCTTGAAGCATTTCCAGATGGTGAGCTCATGTTCCTCCAGCCAAGGTAACTCTGTATGGTCCTTCCCAAGTTGGACCTAGCTTTCCGTGGTTGGGGTCTTTTGTATTTGGGAGTACTTTCCTTAAGACCAAATCTCTGACCTTAAATGATCATTCTCGTACTTTCTTTTGATAGCTCCTAGCTAACTGTTGTTGGTAGGTGGCCAATCTGATTAATGCCCGTTCTCTTCGTTCTTTAATCATGTCCAACTGTTCGGCAATTCTCCATTTGTTTTGCTCATGGTTGTAAACCTCTGTCCTCATGGTTGGCAATCTAATCTCTAAGGAAATTACAGCTTCCATTACATACGCAAGAGAGAAAGGATTTTCCCTAGTCGACCTTTGCGGAGTAGTCCGATAGGCCCATAAAACGTTAGGAAGTTCATTCACCCATCCTCCTTTTGCTTCGTCCATTCTTTTCTTCATTTCATCAAGCAAGGTTTTGTTGGAGTTTTCTGCTTGGCCATTGCTTTGTGGGTAAATAGGGGTTGAAAAGTGATGCCGAATACCATACTGTTCGCACAAGTTTTTGAATGCCTTGCCTTCGAACTTCTTCCCATTGTCAGTTACTAAGGCCCGAAGTATTCCAAATCTTGTAATGATGTTCTTCCATATGAACTTCCGAGCATCGTTTTCTCAAATGTGGGCCAAGGGTTCTAGTTCCACCCATTTAGTAAAATAATCACTAGCTATAATTAAGAATCGACAACTTCTTGCCGACTTTGGCATGGGCCCGACAATGTCGATCCCCCATTTGTCAAATGGCCAGGGACTTATAATCGAGTTCAGCTGCTAGGTTGGTTGATGAATTTCTTTGCCAAAGCGCTGGCATTTCTCACATTTTTGGAAGAATTGTTGGGCATCCTTTTGCATGTAAGGCCACCAATAGCCTTGGGACATTGCTCGATGAGCCAAGCTCCAACCACCAATGTGTCCTCCATAGGATCCCTCATGGATCTCCCATAGCAGGTCCTCCACCTTGGCTGGTCCTACACATCGCAGGTTAGAGTCCAGAGTATGAATGCCTATACAGCTTGTCTTCTAGTGACAACTAGAATCTGGCTACTCTTCTCCGGACTTTCCAGCTTTCTTTTCCGTCTTCTAGTAGCGATCTTTCTTTCAAGTATTCAACTATAGGCGTCATCCAATATGGATCGTCTGTCCCTTGTTCGGCACACATGATTCTTGGGTCTCCTATGCTCAGTGATGACTGGAAATCAGTAACGATCTCTCTTCATAGCTCGGATTTTACCGCTGTAGCTACGCTGGCCAAGCTATCAAAATGTGCATTCTCTTCTCGGCCAATCTATTTGATTTTGATGTCTCCGAGCTCTTGAATCAAATGTTGTGCTTCTTCGACGTATGCAATCATCCTATCATCACGAGTTGCGTACTCTCCAGTCAGTTGATTAGCAACCAATTGCAAATCACAGTGGACTGTCAATCTCTTGATTTTAAGATCTTTGGCTGTCCTAAGCCCGAAAGTAGAGCTTCATATTCTCCCTCGTTATTCGATGCAGCAAAACCAAAAGTTACAGCTCTTTCAATTACTGTTCCTTCTAGCATGATAAACACCATGCCAGCTCCTGAGCCTCAGGGATTGAATGCACTGTCCACAAATAGCTACCACTCTTTGTCAGCTTCCAAGCTATTTTCTCCTTGCCTTAGATCCTCTTTGTGCTTAAATTCAGCAATGAAGTCAGCTACCACTTGGCCTTTTATAGAATTTCTAGGGGCCATCTTTATATCATGCTCGCCAAGATCTATTGCCAATTTTACCATCCTTCCAAGTAGGTCGGCCTTCTGCAGAATGGCTCGTAAGGGATGCTCGGTCAGGACTTTGATTGTATAGGCCTGAAAGTAGTGTCTAAGCTTCCGAGTTGCGCTCACCAATGCCAAGGCGAGCTTCTCCAGTGGTTGATATCTTGTCTTAGCGTTTAACAAGGTTTTACTGACGAAATAAATAGGTAGGTGTTGTTTCCCTTGATCTCTCATTAAAGCTGCGCTGACCGCATGTTCGAAAACCGATAGATAAAGTACTAGTTCTTCTCCTATGCTAGGAATAGAGAGCAGAGGAAGGGAACTTAGGTACTTTTTGATATGTGTAAAGGCCTCATCACACTGCTCATCCTATATCTTCTCAGCCTTCTTTTTAAGAGTGAGGAACATTGGTCGGCATTTATCTAAACTTCTTTATAAAAAGCGATTTAGGGCTGCGAGCATACCTGTCAACCTTTGAACTTCCTTCCTAGAACTGGGCCGTTCTACCCTTTGTACAACCTAAATATGGTCGGGATTGGCTTCAATCCCCCTCTGAGTTATAATGTATCTTAGGAATTTTCCCGAGCTTACACCAAATGAGCATTTTAAAGCATTCAATCTCAGCTTGTATCTACGCAAGATGCTAAAGACCGATGTCATATTTTGCTCGTGCGTAGTCTTTTCAATTGGGATGAGTACCTACCACTTTGTGAGTTCGCTTACAACAATAGTTTCCATTCCAACATCGGTATGGCACCTTTCGAGGCACTCTATGGTAGAAGATGCAAAATTCCAATATGTTGGGAAGAAGTCAGTGTACGCAATTTTCATGGACCAACGATAGTTGGAAAGACAAGTGACAAGGTCAAATTGATTCAGGAACGTTTGAAGATCGCCCGAAGTAGAAAAAAGAGTTATGTTGACACTTGCTGAAGAGATTTACAGTTTCAAGTGGGTGACAAAGTGTTCTTAAAGGTTTCACTAGTCAGAGGAACTCTGAGGTTCGGACAAAAGGGCAAATTGTCAAGGAGGTTTCTTGAGCCGTAGGAGATTTTGAGCAAGATTGGGGACATTGCTTATAGACTTGCGTTACCGCCGGAACTCTCCGGGGTGCACAACGTATTTCATGTTTCCATGCTCAAGAAATATGTTCGTAGTCTTTGTCATATCTTACAGCACAAGCCTTTGGAGATTCAAGAAGATGCTTCGTATGTGGAAAAGCCGATCAAGATCATTGATACCAAGGAGCAAGAATTGAGAAACTGGTCTATTCAGTGGGTCAAGGTACTTTGGGAAAATCACGAACCAGAAGAAGCCACATGGGAATTGAGAGATCCACATTTGTTACCAGAGGTAGAAGTTTGTTTTATTTGGTGGACCAAATATCCTAAGGGGTGGAGGATGTTAGACTCCAACCCAAGATTTACCCGGTTAGTGTATTCTTAGTGTGTGCTTAGTTTTTAGTGGGTTTACTTTTCCGTTGGGTTAGAAAATAATTAGTTTTAGTCCTAGACATAGCTTTGGGAATTTTGAGAACGTTTTATGTTAGTCAGACACACTCAAGAAGGCCTAGGTGTATGTGTAAGCGTGGGAGGATCGTGTTGATTTTTGTGTTAATCGTGATTTCGATTTCATTTGAATCGTTTTATGATTATCTACAACTCTTTTTTTCAGCCCGTCTGTGTTTAAAGCACATAAACCCAAGTTTTGGCCCAAAAGGGTAAAATTATCTTTTCACACCCAATTCTGGCACACATTTCGAAATCTCAAAACCATGTCAAAAATATACGTTTTGGAAACTAGATATTTCAATGATCATTTTATCCTTCTTCGTCAACTTCATCTGGGACCTGCAAGATCATGTTTTCATCCATACAAGAATTAGCACTATTGGGCCCCATTTGCAAGGTACTTATATCACCTTTACTCTTCTTTCCCCTTTCATTCCCAAATCCCTGCAATTTTCAAGACCTAGGGCTGAAAACCCTTTTTCCTATTCACTTTCTTCTCTTGAATGCATGAATTAGAGATCTCCAAATGAAATTCTAAGACCACCATTTTCTTCCTCTCATCCCAAGCTTTCTATTGATACTATTCTCTTGGGATTTCTAGTTGGGGCAAGCTCTCCATTTCCTTCCTTGCTTCTTGTTTGGGCATCTCTAGGTAAGAGCTCCAACCCATCTCTTCAGTGGAGTCCTTTTGACTCCTAAAGATCTTATTTTTCTAACTTTCAACACCCATTTCAAAATGGGTTTCTTGTTTGCAAATTTGAGTGAGTTTTTAAATGGTTTTTCAGGGGGATTTAGTAGTGTTTGGCTTAGCTCTTGGATATGTGTGCTTGAAGAAGAAGTTATTATTGGCATCTGGGCAAAGGCAAGTAATCTCTATGGGTTGATATTGCATGTTTGTTGTAGATTTGCAAATGCTATTTTGAAATTTCATAGCTTTGTCATTAAGCTTCATCATATGTTTTTCCTTGGATTTCATCTTATGTGATTTTCATTCAAAGTACATGTACTAATGTCTAATGCTCTTCCAAACTCCTAGATTTCTATTTGATTGTGAATTCATGTTTTCATTTAGAAAATCTGGAAATTTGTTTAGAATGAAGGTTAGAAATATGATGTTTTAGATTTGTGGATTGAATGATAAGGAAAAGTACAGTTTACCCCTTAGAGAGCATGGAGGCTCAGGGGATTTCAGATGGTTTAAGTGTAACGAGAAGAGAAGGAATGGTCCAAGAAACACTTGAGAGAAGTGCAGTTTCTGCACTCAGCGAGCACAGGCAAAAGCCTGTTCGCTCGAGCGACACTGCCTGGTCCAAGTGCAGACAGAGAATTGTCCACTCGAGCGAACTCTCCACTGTCTGGTCAGGTTCAAGACAGAAAATCGTTTGCCCGAGAGACCTTGTGGTTTACTCGAGCGAACTGTCCAGATCGCTCGAGCGAACTGTCAATTTTCAGTTTCGAAATTTTTTCCCATTTGTATACTTTTTGAAGATTGAAAACTAGACTATGTTAAGGACTTTAGCTTGACATTGTGTAAATGGAACTCCGAAATGTAATTCAACTTCGGGGACACCAATTCACTATCTTTCGACATTTAGTTCTCAATTACACAAAGGTCAGTGAATGGCCTTAACATATGCTTGATGAAATTTCGTGTTTGAACTTCGGTTTGACACAATAAGTAACATCGTGTACTCGTTTTGAAATTCAAGTTTAAGCTTGTTCGAAGATTTGTTTCAAGTACTAATGGGGATCACTTCTTAAGTTGTATGAATATATATTATGCCTTTTTGCTAGTCGTGCCTTGTTTTGTTTTGATAAGTGACGTCCCCCTTTATTTAGACGTGTTTAGACCGTGTTTCGTGTGTTTTTGTGCATTCATAAATCCAAGTGAACATCACTGAGTTTGGACTGCGCTTTCAGTCTGATCCATTATCCGGGGGTCCTTAAACATGTGGACTATCTGCAGATTGGTCGTGTATTTTATTACACATCGTGCGTGTCCGATGCCGCAGCCGGAATCCCGTATTTGTGGGAATCGTGTCTTGTTTATATTATGTATATCGTGCTCGTCGTGCGTGCTTGCTCTTTTCATTATATATGATAGAGAAAGGATGGGCTCTTTGTGGATTTACTATTAATGATATATTTATGTATTCATGCTAGTTTGTTTTTATCTTGAAATGTATCTCCGTCGAGTGAATTATTTTAATATGTTTTCGTTAAACATTTGTTATTCCATACTCATGCCTAAATTGATTACCTGTCAAACCATTGTGTTTGATGTTTGTTATTTTGGTACCCAGGTGCAGGCGACATTGCCTTTAAGGATGAGTGTCAGGAGGAGGAGGTTGTTGAGCCACCCCCAACTTGTGAGTGGCAGCCCGACAATGTCATCTAGGCGTCAGGCGGGATCTTGAGATTCGATTCAATGTGTTTTGGGTTCTTATATTTTTTGATTGTATTGGCCTTTGTTGGCCTCTTATTTTGGGATGTAACAAATTTAACATACTTTTGGTTAACCTTGTAACTTGAACTATTTCCTACTTATGAAAACTTGGTCTTGATGCTATTTTACTCATGCACTTGAATGAATTATTAGTCATGACTTGTCGTGATGTGACTTGCTACACGCTTCCGCATACTTGAACGTGTGAGTTAGATCCCCGTGTCTCGGAATCCTCACCGCGGGAACCTGTGGGAAATTATCTCATCAATCATCATCGCGGGCCCGGTCATCGGTCTGGGATTGCGACATCCATGGTCCCTCTTGGCAATATGAAATGTATCCTTTGATGATAGGTTGATGGCACCACCTTCATGCGATGAATCCATGATCGCCCCATAATAGCGTTGTATGGTGATGGCACATTTACCACCAGAAATTTCACATCTAAGCGGACGGGTCCTGCGCCGACCTGAACAGTTATCACACCCATGGGTGCACAGCTTGGCCACTGAATCCAAATAGAGGTATCGAGGTTTGCTTCAGATCTGAGTGTTTTAAGCCGAGCCTATTGCGGCGAACATTATTTCTGAGGAACTTCCTGGATCTATGAGCAGTCTCCGCACGTCTTATCCTTTTACTCATAATGTTAGTACTACGACATCATTGTGGGGCTGAACCAAATCTTGCAGATCCGCATCGAAAAATGAAATCTCCGCCTTCTCTCACCCATACTTGTTTACAGAGCTTGGTTCGACGCTCATCTGATACACCTCTCTCAAGTGTGCAACCATCTTTCTTTGGGACCTGACAGATTGGGATGTCATTTATGCGGGATTGATCGCGTAATGTACTACATCTATGATTCCAACAGGTCCGCCATCTTCAGCTATATTCCGAATCTCCTTTTGATCCGAGCTTCCCCAGCCTTTCTTGGCACATGTTTATTACACATATTCCTTCAGATGCCCATCTTGCACCAGATCTTCTAGATGTTGTTTAAACATCTTGCAATTCTCCTTTAAATGGTCGTTCTCACTGTGGTAAGAGCACCAGAGGTTGGGATTCCGGCGTCCAGGATCACCCACCATTTTTGGAGGCCTTTTGAAGTATGACTTATCTTTGATCTGGGTAAGAATCCGGTAAATTGGATACTTAAAGATGGTATAAATACCTTCAAAAGCTGCTCTCGCTTGCTCAACACGAGCGGCTCTCCCGTCTGGGATTTTAGCATATTCTCTTTTACGTTTCTTCCTGGATCCTTCTTCCATTGAGCGAGCCCATCTGGGCTTGGGTGCTCCCAAGTCTTCTTCCAGTTTTACGAACTCCTCAATTTACTCCATTAGCTCTCCTTGATTGATCGGAGATCTCTTCGTCAATGATTGGCGAAGCTAACTCTCTCTTGGCAGTCTGAGCTTGAAGGTTGCTACAGCCACCTGCTCGTTACTTTCTTCCATTTAATTATAGAGGCGCCAGTTACAAGCACTGAACTCCTTTAGGCTTTCCGAGCTATGCTTCTTGAGACACAATAATGCCCTGATATCCTTTGGTTGTTTGGAGTTTGTTACAAATCGAGTAACAAAAGATTCAGCAAGCTCCTGAAAGGTGTTGATCGACCTTGCCCTTAATTGAGAGAACCATTTGAAGGCCAGGTCCCCTAAACTAGAGGGAAAAACCTTGCACATTAGAGGTTCATTCCCTATCCATAACGCCATCAAATGCTGGTAGTGTTGGTCATAGTAAGTTGGATCATAGACTCCATCATATACTCATAGCTTAGGGATTGAGAACCGTCGGGGAGGGTCCGCATTCTCTTTCTCTTTTAAAAATGGAGATTCAAAATTTTGAATGCTTCCAATGAACCTCGCTCGATTTGGCGTTCCTTGAGTGGGCTTCTGATTCGCCAATGCCTTCTCTATTAAGGCCTTTATATCTCCCTCAACGATCGTTTGCAGGGATGCCTTCCTCCTCACAGCCTTTTCATCCTTATTGCACCGTGGTCGGATTTCATCCTTTCTTTCCTTCCAAGGTCTGGAACTAGAAGTCCTGCTTCCTTCGTCACCCATTCCATCCTTAGCTCGGCTCCGCCAAGCTCTTGATTCAGAATGGTGACGCGTAGGCTCCCGTTCAAGTGCGTGTCCTCAGCGCTCCATCCTTCGCGTCTCGCGGCATTTTCCTGGCTTGGTGTTCGTCCCTGATCTTCCTTCGCGGCCTCCAATTCTAACAACAGACAGTTGATTTTTTCTTGCTGTTGCTTGACCCCTTCAGCCAGGTCCCAAATAGCATCTCTGCAGGTTTGTTCCAATTGGGCATATGTGTCCTGTGGTGAAACAAGCTTCTTAAGCCCCTGGCTCGGCGTTTAGCGTGTTTCTCCTGGTTGCTTTATCCCTGGAAGGTTAGATCACTGCGTGGCTCGGGCCTGTGCGGAAAACCTTTGATCAGACTTGCCCCTTACCATCTATAGATGGAATGGTCCGATTCCTTTCGGTGCACCGGACATATTCAAAATCTATCCCATCAGAGCGGTTTATCAAAGGGCCTTTTCCCAATCATTCTCGTGGCTCTTTAATCTGGGCTCCCTCCCCTTGAGGAAGAGGTTGTTCATTATGCTCTGGATCTACCATTTTTCTCAGCTAGAAGAAGCGTTAGTGGGCGATTTCCCTTTTTCGCTTTCCACAGACGGCGCCAATTGTAAGGACTAATTTTGATTGGTCTGAGGACAAGCAACTCGGCTTTGCTTGTAGATGGAGATTATGCCCCTCCTCTATCACTTAATTAAATATTTTTACTTGAATCACAGAAATTCACCGTGAGAGCCCAATCAGATTGTCCGATCAAGGATTCTCCGACGATCAAGTTAGACTCCAAAAAATCGTTCTTTGATTAATCTTCCTCTTTTGATAGAGTTAAGCATACCCATTCATCTGATTCTTTTTCTCTTTAAATACTTCCCCTTTTCCTATATTCTCTCCCATTGCATGCACAGTTCTTTTTCCCTCATCATGTCAATTTTGTAACTGCTGGATTTTAGATCGTACGAAGCCTTGAATCCGGGAATTGATCCCTCAGTAACTGCTCGTCTACGGTTTCTAATTCTTGTGTCATCGTCTGGGCTGGATTAGTGGGTCAGGTTGGGTTGATCTCGACCCAAACTTGACCCACATATAGATTTGAATTTTCCCCACACACTTGATGCATTCTGAAGGTGGGAATATCAAACTCCTAAGTTAAGATAAAAATACAAGTCACCGTGCTCCACATGCATCCATAAATGTCCGGGTCTAAGTACAGAGTTAAAATTAACATCGGGCAGTTCAGGGGACTGGGTTCTTCATAGTCTAGGTCTTGGTCTTTCTTTTTTGAAAGAAGACAGTCTTTTTGCATTGCCCGGGGTTTAAGTCGAATGCCCTTATTTTCAGGTCGGAGGGTAATTTATTAATTTACTTTAAACCTTGGTTCAAACATCCAAATTTTTTGTTTAAACACATAAATCCCTAGAGGTTAATCAGGTTCGAAAACCAATTTAAATCAGGCTAAGATTCAATTTAAAATTCAGTTTTCAAGGTCATAAAACAAGTGGCTAACCGAACAGTATAACTTGGCTAACCGAATTTATCTTGGTTACTTACGGTCATCTTTGTAGAAGCTCACCATTCCCTGACAATTTCCAAATACTTTGTCACTAGTTCGGTCACCCTTTCGACTGACCGATATCCATTATGCAGTTGACCAAATTTAAATTCGGTCACCTACGGTTACAATTCCAGAGACTTACAATTATTCTCAAATTTCGGCTACCTATTTGGCTAACCGAACTTTAGAATTCGGCTAACCGACAAATTTCGATGACGTCACGGTCAGCTTTCCAGAAGCTGACATTTTCCACAAAACTGACAACAGGTGAGTTCGGTCACCCCACTGTTACCTATTCGGCTAAATTATGGATTTGAGTTCCTTGAGTTCAGCAATACTTCTATAACCTCCAATTTAGAACAACCTGCATAAAACATATTTTAGGACCTCCTGTCCCCTCCTCAACATCATTTATATACAAAACACCTTCCATCCATTTAATCAACCCATCTACATAATTCAATTCTAAATAGAATAGGGCTGAAATTACAATCATAACAAAATCAAAAGAAAACTACACAAACTAGCATTTAATCATAAGCACCTGCTTATACTTGCCTTTGTTTGAGATCAGTTGAAAAACACCTCTTTCTTAGCTTGGTTTGAGGTGAAACTAGCTGTGTGGGGGAGTTCCTAAACATCCCAAGATTACGTTTAACTACTGCATGATTCTGGTCCTCAGTCCGGCTGAGCGCATTCCGGCTATAGCACCACCGCGCTAGCCGGGATCAGGGTCATGACCTCAGTCCGGCTGAGGTCGACCTCGGCTACGTGCCCAGCCCCGAGACGCATTCTGGCTGCAGCTATGAAGACTGCCAGCCGAGGAGCGTGCTGACAAATATCTCCTGCCCCCGAGTACATGTCGATGGGACAGTTGTCATCCTAGCCGTCCAAGATCATCATCAGGCCTCTGACAAAGCAGCATCCGGCAGCCGTAATCCCATCAGAGGGAGGCCCAAGGAGGGATCCGATGAGACCTTTGCTACCAATAAGTCCAGACAAGATCAGGCCTAATATGACTGGCATTTAATGCGACATGGGCTGATCAGACTGGCATTTAATGCTTTGTGGGCTGTGATGGACCTTCATTTATTATTTTGTGGGCTGATGACCTCAGCAGCCAGATCATCAAGCCCATGATAAAATATCTAGAAGCTCTCATACATAAGTGGGGAGAGAGCCAAAACCAGGTACGCAGAACATAATACACATGCACTTCGCCTCCCTTCTTCTCCATCCTTAACTCAGTATCCACACTAACTAAGGCATCGGAGAGCCCTGTGCTGCCCACAGCCAGGGTCCTTTGATCTCTTTTCTCTTCCCCTTTCAGGTCTCATAAGCCGGAAGCAGCTGACTCTCAACTGTTATTTGGTTAAGTCCTATAAGGCACCCCTTAATCTTGTAGGTTACGTTTTTTACACTTACAATTGGCGCCGTCTGTGGGGAGGACGATCGTCAGTCTTCCTTCGCACTATGACTGAGAGAGCTGCGAAAGGTGGAAAAACGTCCGGAGCAGGCTGCGCGGAGGCCATGGCGAACAACTTCAGCGAGTCCCTGCGGTCTACGCCTGTCTATCTGCGGGGGTACCAGCCCCGCCCAGAATTATATCCGCGGGCGGTGATGACCCCCCTCCAGCCTCCTAGAAGAAGAGACTTTACGCCTGAGCAGCCTCGACGTAAGTCTCCAGTTGTGTCCAATCGCTGGAGGCACGAAGAAGATTAGAGTTTTGATGAGGATTTTGATCCTACTTATGAAGAAATTCGGATGCAAAATGCCACCATCCGAGAGAAGGACGCCCTTATCAAACGACTCCAGCAGCAGCTTAAGGAGAAAGATGAAGCAGCCGACATGGCCAGACAGCGTCTGCAACGGGCCAGTGGAGGAAGTTCTTCTCACCATCAGTGGATCACTCCTCCCCGGAGAGATCTCAGAACTCATTTGAACGAGTTGAAACGCAGTCGAACTTGATACGAGAGCTCCAGCAACGGCCGCAGTCATTCGAGGAGATGGTCGGAAGACATTCTAGAGGTTCGTCATGACGCTCAAGGGTGGCTTGAGGAACAAATTCAGCAAGCAGTTCGGCGAAACCTAGAAGTGGCTGGTTTCGCCCGAGATCATCAAGACGTATGCGCATCCGCCGATCTCGGTGCGTCACCTTTCACTCGCGACATTAGAGACTTTCCTCTTCCAAGGAAGTTCACTATCCCGAGATTTGCCACTTATGAAGGAGCCTCGGATCCGGCTGCGCATCTGCGACACTTCTCTCAGAGGATGTCTGTCTGGGGGGATGAAGGCCATTTGAATTGTAGGGTTTTCTCCTCCAGCCTGGGTGAGCTCCCCTTGAAGTGGTTCTGTGGGCTCCCAGAGAACTCCATCTCGACTTGGCAGCAGCTCCAGTATTCCTTTATAAAGAAGTTTCAAGCGTATAGGGTTATTCCCAAAACAAACGCCGATATAATGGCTCTAAGGATGAAGCAGGGCAAGAACATCACCCAGTTTGCCAAGCGATTCTAGACAATATATAGCCAGATCGACGGCTCTAAAGATGAAGTAGCGATCTTTGCTTTCCAGAATGCTTTACTGCCAGACAATGACCTCCGAAAGGATCTGGCTGGTAACCTTGTGACCTCAATTTCAGCGTTGATGGCCAGGGTGAACCGCTTCATAGCTCAAGAAGATGATTAGCTCCGAGTTCGGGAGAGTTTCCATGTCAGCCGAAAGGATCGGGATGGCAAGTCCTCAAGGAAGGAAGATCGGTCCTCTAGAAGAGAAAAGTCGAGCCGACGTAAAGCCCCAACCAGCTCGGCGAAGGCTCCATTATCTACCTATAGAGACACCAAGAGGCTCAAGTTGTCTTCCGATCCTTATAAAGCTGTTGACACCATATTCAAGGAGCCTATCCATAATATCATGAATAAGATCAAATCAAAGCCGTACTTCAGTTGGCCGCAACCCATGAGGGGCGATTCAGCCAACCGCGACCAGAGTAGATTCTGTGCTTATCACAGGCAGAACGGTCACAATACCGAGGAATGCAGAATCCTCAGGTCTCATTTGGAGAGGCTAGTCCAGGATAGGCATCTCAAAGATTACGTCAAGGCGGACACCAAGAATGAGTCCCGAGCTCAGCGTCGAAATGAAAGGAGTCAGGACAGCGATAAGTCCGAAAAACTCATTAGTGTCATACACCTCGCTCCCCCTCCCAGGGGGAGTAATCAGGCGCGCACCGAGGCAAGGCGGGCATCCCATGGAAAACAGGTGATGGCGGCCGAGCTCGAACCAATCGCAAAAAGGGCTCACAAAGAGCAGCCCAAGATTTGGTTTTCGGATGAAGACCTGGCCGGCGTGCAGCTCCCGCACAATGACCCGCTCGTCGTCACACTGAAGCTGAAAAATTACAGAGTCCAGAGGATCCTCGTCGACCCCAGCAGTTCATCTGAGGTCCTCTACTTCGATTGCTTTAGAAAGATGGGCCTCTCGGAAGCAGACCTGCAGGAGGCCCGAACTCCATTAATAGGATTCAGTGCCCAGCCTGTATATCCAAAAGGGAAGGTGACCCTCAAAGTTCAGATTGAAGGAGCTTCCGTAATGGTGGACTTTCTAGTGGTTGACGCGCCATCCCCCTACAATGCCATCATGGGTAGGACTTGGCTCCATGGTATGGAAGCAGTGCCCTCTACTCTCCACCAAAAGTTGAAGTTCCCATTGGAAGATAACGGCAGGGTAAAGATAGTAACAGTTCGGGGAGATCAGCAAATGGCTCAACAATGCTTGATGGCCATGGTACCCAGAGAACGAGAGCCCAAGCAGATCAACATGGCCGAACTAGAGAAAGAGCTAGATAGAGTCGGCCAGGATCCTGAGAAAAAGAGCGTAGAAGATTTAACCGAGATCAGGATCGACCCCCACGACCTAGAGAAGTTCTTTCTGCTTGGCAGCCAGCTTACCGAGCCAGAACGATCCGAGTTGATCGAGTTCCTGTTCCGGAATAAAGAAGCCTTCGCGTGGACCCCGGAAGAGATGCCTGGCATCAACCCCGAGGTCATGTGTCATAAGCTGAATGTAGATCCCAAGTACAAGCCAGTTATGCAGAAAGCTCGCAGGGCCAAGTTGCCGCAAACAGAAGCCGTGGTTGAGGAAGTAGGCAAATTACTCGAAGCCGGAGTGATCAGAGAGGTGCAATACCCGGTCTGGCTGGCCAACACAGTGGTGGTCAAAAAGAAGACTGGCAAGTGGAGGGTGTGCGTCGACTTCACCGATCTCAACAAAGCCTACCCCAAGGACAGCTTCCCACTCCCTAAGATTGATCAGATGATCGATGCCACCGCTGGCCATGATCGGATGAGCTTCCTCGACGCATATCGGGGCTATCATCAAATACCTCTGTACAGGTCAGATGAAGAGAAGACTACATTCATAACACCTAGGGGCACCTACTGTTACAAGGTGATGCCTTTCGGATTAAAGAATGCGGGAGCCACATACCAGCGCCTCGTCACCAGAATGTTTGAGGCACACCTCAGCAACATCGTCGAGGTATACATTGACGATATGGTCGTCAAGTCTAAGCAGGCCGCTAACCACCTCACCGACCTGACTGAAGTGTTCACCATCCTAAAAAAGTACAAATTGAAGCTGAACGCCTCCAAGTGTGCTTTTGGTGTCGGTTCCGGCAAGTTCCTTGGAAGCTTGGTCACGCAGAGAGGAATTGAGGCAAATCCGGATCAGATTTCCGCCATCCTCAGGGTGCAGAGCCCGACCACTGCAAAAGAAGTCCAAAAGCTCACTGGCATGGCTGCCGCACTAAACCGATTCATCAGCAGATCCTCAGATAAGTGCCAGCCCTTTTTTAAACTTTTAAGAAAAAATTCTAAATTTCAGTGGACTCCCGAGTGTGACCAAGCCTTGCAAGTACTCAAGGCTTACCTTTCTTCACCCCATTTACTCTCAACCCCAGAGCCAGGGGAAATACTGTATTTGTATTTAGCGGTCTCGGATCGAGCAGTAAGCTCAGTCCTCATCAGAGAGGAAGAAAAACAACAAAAACCAATTTATTATACGAGCAAATCACTCCTCGACGCCGAGACCAGCTATTTGCAATTGGAGAAGCTCGCGTTGGCACTAGTTAGTGCCTCTCGCAAGCTCTCCCATTATTTTCAAACTCACACTATAGTGGTGGTTACAAAACACCCACTCAAATCTGTCTTTCGAAAAGCTGATTTTTCAGGAAGGCTGTCACGTTGGGCGATTGAACTTGGGCAGTATGATATCCAATACCAGCCCAGGACGGCAATTAAGGCCCAGATTCTGGCAGATTTCATCGTAGATTTCATCGTAGAGTTCATACCTCCAGCCTCGGCACCAACCCAACTCGGCGCCGAACCGGGGGGCAGTGAACTCGAGACATCACTCCTGGAGACTGATGAGCTACCCCGGAACCAATCTCTGGCCTCGGTCTGGAAAGCGCCGGCACCGCTGTCCTCCAATCCCCGGAGGGGCTAGTCATTGAACAGGCTCTCACCCTGGACTTCAAGGCGTTGAATAATGAGGCGGAGTATGAAGCCCTGTTAGCCGGACTGAGCAACGCCAAAATCCTCGGAGCTCGGCAGTTAGTTATCTTCAGTGACTCCCAACTGGTGACGAACCAGTTGACTGGAGACTACCAAGCTCGGGACGACAGGATGGCCGCCTACCTCGTCCTAGCAAAAAAGGTCCTCTCAGAGTTCCAGACAGCCGAAATCAGACGGATTGGCAGGGAATCGAACTCTCACGCCGATGCCCTTGCCAGTTTAGCCTCCGCCGTCGAAGCAGGAAAAAGAAGAACCATAGAAGTGGGATCACTAGCAAGGCCCAGTATAGAGCTTCATCCACCTCGGGAAGTCTTCTGTCTTGACTTCGGCACGAGCTGGATGGATCCAATCGTATCCTATTTTAAGGACGACCAGCTCCCCGAAGACAAGATTGAGGCCCATCGAATTAGACTGAAAGCAGCACGGTTCTGGTTGTCTCCCGAAGGCAAGCTCTATAGGAAGTCATTCACTGGCCCATACCTTCAGTGTGTTCATCCAAGTAAAGTTGAAGATTTTCTCTATAAAATACACGAAGGGATCTGCAGAAGCCAGATAGGAGGGAGATCGTTAGCATACCGAGCAATCAGCCAGGGGTACTGGTGGCCGTATATGCAGAAGGATGCACAGCTGTATGCTAAGAAATGTGAGAAGTGCCAGAAGTTCTCCCATTCTCTCCATCAACCAGCGCAAGATCAGAGTCCGCTCTCCAGCCCGTGGCCCTTCGCCCAGTGGGGGTGGGACATCGTGGGACCACTCCACCGAGCTCCGGGAAATAAGAGGTGGTTGATAGTGGCCACCGATTATTTCACCAAATGGATAGAAACGGAATCACTATCCTCCATCACAGAGCATGACACTAAAAATTTTGTTTGGAAGAACATCATCACGAGGTTCGGCATCCCAAGGGTTCTGGTCTTGAATAACGGCACCCAGTTTGATTCCGCCTTTTTCAAGAATTTCTCCAAGGAGCTCGGCATCAGAAACCACTATTCCACTCCCGCGTACCCGCAGAGCAACAGCCAAGCAGAGATCTCCAATAAAGTGGTACTTGATGGACTGAAGAAACAATTGGACCAAGCCAAAGGAAGGTGGGTCGAAGAGCTTCCAAGCATCTTGTGGGCTTACAGAACAACTCCAAGACGTTCCACTTCGGCAACCCCTTTTTCTCTTGCTTATGGGATGGAAGCGGTTATTCCTCTTGAGGTCGGCCTCCCGACCTTAAGGTTAGAACTCTTTGACCAAGGTCGGAATGAAACAAACCTTGCCCGAGAATTGGATTTCGCTGACGAACGCCGAGAAGCGGCAGCTATTAGACTGGTTGTCTATCAGCAGCAACTGGTCAGGGGTTATAACAGGAAGGTCAAGGAGAGAAGGTTCTCAATTGGAGAGCTAGTTCTAAAGAAGGCGCTCCCAGGAGGCCGAGATCCAAGTCAGGGCAAGCTAGCACCGAACTGGCACAGACCATTCAAGATAGTTGTTATTGCCGGACAATCAGCTTACAAGCTCGAAGATATGGATGGCCGACAACTGCCGCGGCCGTGGAATGTATCACACCTCAAAAAGTTCTACTTCTGAGTCTGTATTCAAGTTGTCAAAGATTAATGAAAGCAATTCCAGTTCTTGCTCTTGTCCCCATTGTTATCAAATTAAGTCTGCGACTCGGCGTCAACGCCAACATGAGATTGCCTGCAGGTCGGTCCACGCACCACCTCGGCATGAAGCCTACGGGCCACATGAGATTGCCTGCAGGTCGGTCCACGCACCACCTAGGCATGAAGCCTACGGGCCACATGAGATTGCCTGCAGGTCGGTCCACGCACCACCTCGGCATGAAGCCTACGGGCCACATGAGATTGCCTGCAGGTCGGTCCACGCACCACCTCGGCATGAAGCCTACGGGCCACATGAGATTGCCTGCAGGCCAGTCCACGCACCACCTCAGCATGAAGCCTACGAGCCACGAGACTGCCTGCAGGTTGGTCCACGCACCACCTCGACATGAAGCCTACGGGCCCCATGAGATTGCCTACAGGTCGGTCCACGCACCACCTCGACATGAAGCCTACGGGCCCCATGAGATTGCCTACAGGTCGGTCCACGCACCACCCCGGCATGAAGCCTACGGGCCACATGAGATTGCCTGCAGGTCGGTCCACGCACCACCTCGGCATGAAGCCTACGGGCCCCATGAGATTGCCTGCAGGTCGGTCCACGCATCGCCTCGGCATGAAGCCTACAGGCCACACGAGATTGCCTAACGGTTGGTCTACGCACCATCCCGGCATGAAGCCTAAGAGCCATGACTACTGGCCGAGGGTATCGGCATTATGTCATGCCAAATCCTATTCTATATCAATTATCCTCGGTGAGATCTGCTTGGGGCCGGACCTAGATACTACTGACAGGAAATCAAGCACAAGGACACCACGATTTCAGAAACAAATCTCCAATTCTATTGATTTGCGAAGTCATTACAACCACATACCAAAAAAGAAGGTACATCCTTGGCAAAAAAATACAAATATATATATATATATGAATTGAGAATATGACAAAATCTTGGTACATCACAAATTTTAAGGGTTAGAGCCATCGGGATCACCGGCCTCGGGTCAACCAGAGCTGGAAGCCTCATCTGCCTCTATACGGACATCGATCACTGGAGCCGACGGGCCAGGGAATGGCGGGGGATGCACGAAGGACTGGTGACCCTCAGTGATCCCCGCTGCCTTCAGTGCGGCACGCCACGCTCTATCCCAAGCTCTATCCCGGACACGGAAGACCTTTGCCTCATAATAGGCTGTCGCCTGCCTTGCTGCGTCTTCAAAGGCGGCCTTAACTTCCGAGTTCGCCCTGGCCGCGGCTTCATTGGCGCGTTCTGTTTCGGCTGAAAGATCGGCCCTCAGCTTATCCACCAGGGCCTCGAGATCGGTTGTCTTTTTCTTTTCCGCCTCGATCTCGGCTGTGGCCTCCCAAAGCTTGGCCTCGAGTTCTTCTTTCAGTTTCCCCAACTGGTTTGCTTTCAGCGTGCTCTCCTCTAGGGCAGCCTCCAGCTCCCCTTTCTCCTCGTTGAGCCTGGCCACTAGGGGGGCCTGTTTCTTTAGCCTTTAGCTGACCTCCAGCGACTTCTGCACCGTCTGGTAAACAAACGAAGTCAGTAAACAACAGCCGAAATGAGCAATATGTATAGAGGATTCAACTCACCTCGAGGCACGAGTGCATCAGGGACGCCATCAACCTCGGGTCGTCCATTTTCGCTAGACGAGCCATATCCCGTGGAAGAGCACAGGCGTGTCCGAGCGTTTCCATGACGAGAGAGTTGGCCCTTTTGTGGATGCAATCCTCCACGGTCACGAGCCTGCCCTCGCTCATTAGGAAGCTTGGTTGCCATGGGTCTAGATTGACTGGCGACGACACCTGACCCGAACCAGCGCTCTCCTCTCTGGGCCTCTTCCTGGGGCGGTGATGGACCCGATTCCTCCCTCTCTCCCGCTGCCTCCGTCCCGAGTCTTTCGGGGTACGGCGGAGGGGAGGAGAAGAAAAGTAAAGGGTATCAACATCTTTCTTTTTTTTTGTACGGGTATGCCAATTTCTCTTTTCTACTTGGAATTTAGAAACGGTGATCCGAAGATCCACCTTCACAAGTAGAAAGGGGAAATGAAACTTTTTCTAGTTTCTCATTGCACACATATTTTAAGAAAAGAGACAAAAGGGTTTTTTTTATATGCCGTGAAAGGCAATTTCATTTGTTGCCGTGAAAGGCGATTTTGCCGTAAAAGGCGATTTACAAATCTTATCCATCATGAAAGACAAGAGTTGTGATTTTTGTCTCTAAAAGAAAAATAAAGTACAATAGAAATCAAGAAAAGGAATCTGACTTCTCATTCGATTGTGGGGACACGTTCAGATCGACGGTCGCGAGTCATGTATGGGCTCCTCCATCGTCCATGCAGATGAGAAAACGATGCTTGGATTCTTGGCTTGGCTTTTTAACCTCGGATTTTTAAAGGACAAAGACCAAGAGAAGGTCTTATATCCGATAAAAAGCTAAGTAAACGGGTTGAAAAGCCACGTTTTAGCCATGTTGGTAGAAGAAGGGAGGTTCTTGGGGGGATGGCCCCCCAAGGGTGCTTCAATCACCTTTTGGTGGTCTTTGCAGCAGAGTTGCAGGGCCTCTGGATTTTCCGGGCAATTCTCTGGATTCTTTTTCCGTTCTTCGTCTCATTTTTTCTGATCCCTTTTCCCTTTGGAATGCCCTCCTATTTATAGGCTTTTGGTAGCCATTTAGGAGGGTTTATGAGCATTGAATGCATTAATGCTCATAATGGGAGGAGTTACAAGTTTTAAAGTATTTGTTTTGTAACTCCTTTTTCCTTGAATCTGATTGGCCGATGGAGAATAATGAGCTTTTAATTGCCTTTAATCCCCATCATGGGAGGAGTTTCATGGCTTTAATGCCATAAATCCTTTGACTTGTAACTCCCATTTGCTTGCTTTTGATTGGGCCGTCCAAAATAATGAGTTAATGACTGCATTAACTTGTCATAAAACGGATCATTTAACCTCATTAATTGGTCGCCAAGTCGCTTGAAGAGTCGCAGGCCGCGCCGCATCTTTTGGAATTCTTCTTACGATGACCGCCGGTGGATCCACATGTTGTTTGATGTCGGATGGCGATGCAATTTCAGACATTGATTAATATCAACATGCCGGCAACATCTGTCATGTCGATTTCATGATTGGGCGGGCAGAAAGTGTGCTTTCTTTGTCGGCCGGTTGGCGATTTCAAGGCATTTAATGATCATCCAATGATTTCGGCGGCGAATCCGTGATGTTAACGAAGATCGACGGATTTCATGCACGAAAAATCAGATTTTGGAAAAATCACTGGGGCCAATCAACTCGAAACGCGAAAAGGACCTGAAAAAAGGGGTTTCCGGCGACTTTTGGGTCGCCGGAATTCCATGGTCGCCGGCGACCATGGGCCTTGGGCCCATTTTTTGGCCGCCGTTCGGTCGCCGTTTCTTCGCCGTTTTTCGATCTTTTTTCATTCTTTTTTCTTCTGTATTTTTTTCTGACATTTCCCCTCATTTATTGGCCTAATTCTCTTGAAGAAAACCCGACGAGAAGCCATGCAAATCGGAGCACAAAGTTTCCTATTTTTCTGGAAAGCCGAAGACTTTGTTGTGCGGTATTGCCGATTTTTTGTCAAGCATTGAAACTAGGCCAAACAATGTCGAAATAACCTGAAATTTGACGTGGAGCTTCTTGAGCAGTAGATAGGACCAACCATAGGCTTTGGTTTGCGTTTTGAAGCCGTTCGGGGTCCCGCAAATGCTTGCCTTAATTTCGCCATGAGAGAAATGCCGAGCTTTGACTTGTGGTCAACCGATGTCCGATTGACCTGAAATTTGACAGGGAGCCTCCTGAGTAGTAAGTAAGACCAACCATGGGCTTTGGTTTGAGTTTTGAAGCCTTTTGGGGTCCCGCAAATGCTCGCCTTGATTTCACCTCGAGGAAAATGCCGAGTTTTGAAACTAGGCCAAACGATGTCCGTTTGACCTAAAACTTGACTGGGGACCTATTGGAGTCATTTTGAGATGATCCATTAGTTCCAATTTGGATGCCATGATTCCGGGGTGCTCCACCTCCGGTAGGCCTGTTTTTGCTTCCCAAGAGTTGATGAAGGGTCAAACGTTGTCCGTTTGACTTGAAATTTGGCATGGGGCCTTTTGGAGGTATTCTGAGACCATCCGTAGGCTCTAATCGAAGTTTTGAAGTCTTCGACACTGTCGCTGCCGGGAGCTTCTTTTTGGCAGTCGGAGGAGTGAAGTTAGGCCAAATGATGTCGAAATGGCCCGAAACTTCATGTGTACCCCTCTTTTGGCTGCTTTGAAGGATCTTGCAGATTTTGTTTGATTCTGACAAGATCTGGTGCTTGAAGTGGTGCCTTTCTATTTATGGCAGGATGTGGCTCCATGTAGCTTTTGGTGTTGAAGGGACATAGCGACATTTTTGGTGTCAACAAATGCCCCCTTGAGGTACAGCGACGAGGTGCGCGGCTCTAGCAGTCGGTGTGCCTCGAAGAGAATTTGAAGGAGATCTTCTTGCTTGACCAAGAGTCTTGAGCGTTTTTGATGGAGTTGCTTTTTTGAGCTTCCAAGGGATTTCGCGGTAATGAGAGGGGTCATGTACCGTCTCAAGGCAAGGATTTTGAAATGACATTTGGATATGGGTTTTTGGTTTTGGGTTTTCCCTTTTAACCTTGTGAACCTAAAGGCTTTATGTGGCACATTAGGCGGTTAAGAAGGTTTTTTGGTTTTTGACCTTGTGACCTAACAGGCTGTATGTGGCGAGTTAGGGGGTCGGGATTTTGGTTTTTGATTTCGGCCTTGTGACCTAACAAGCTGTATGTTGCAAGTTAGGAGACCATGGTTTGGTTTTTGGTCACTCTTTGGGACAATTTTGGGTCCATTGGAGTGGTTTGGTTTTTTGTGGAATGTCAATTTCAAGATTGTGGCTTGATTTGGTGCATGGGGTTGGATGGTTTGGATTTCTTTTGGAAGCCCATGAAGCTTGGAATTTTTCGTATGGTCCAATCAACTCCAGAGAGGCATGAAATCATTTTTGTATGCTCTTGGTAAGAGGAATCTTGACTAAAAGCCACTTTTAGTGCCTAGGTGGTCAAACCTGGCTCATATGGGCTAAACCATGAGACCTTAAGCTTTTTAAAAAAATGGCTTAGATCTCATGTGGTGTCATTTTGTAAAGAATATCTAAAAATATCCCTTTTGTGTAGAGAATATCTAAAAGTATCCTTACTTGGAGAGAATCTCTCAAGTTTCCTTGATTTTGGGAGAGATTTTCTCAAAGTTTCTCAAATCCTCTTTCTTTTTGGAGAGAATTTCTCAAGAATCTCCTCTTTAGGAGAGAATATCTCAAATCTCCTTTTCTTTTAGGAAGTTTGCTAATTTTTAGCACTTACCTCCTTGCTTTTCTCCTCCTTTCCTCTTTTGGTTTGCTTTTCCTATAAAAGCAATGGAGATGGGTTTTCTTTCTCTTGTTGCTTTCTTTTTTGCAAAAACCTTCAAGAGTGCTCCAAGATAAAGAATTTCTCGAGGATCTTCAAGTTTCTTCTTCTTCTTCTCCATGGCTTCAAGTAGGTCTTCTTTTTCCAAGAAAAACCCCATGTAGATGTAGAAAAGTTTCCTTTTTTTTTTTTTTTTTCTTTTCTTTTCTTTTCTTTCTCTTTTTTTTTTCTTTTTTTTTTTCACGTGTTTTCTTTTCCTCTTTTTTTTGTACACGTTCTCATCTTTTTTTTTTTTTTTTTTTTTTCTCTTTTTTTCGCTTTTTTTTGTTGCTGTACGGACAGGTCCGTACGGACCTGGCCGTACAGCCACGTGGCCTGTGGGCCACGTCCCATGGGACAACCCCTTGTTTTTTTTTTTTTTTTTTTTTTTTTTTTTTTTTTTGAAGAGGTTTTTTTTTTTGCTCACCATGATATGAGGTTTATGCAATTCAAGATGATCATGCATTCTTTCTCTTTTTTTTTTTTTTTTTTTAATGCATCAAGATAAAAGGCCAGAATTTCTAGGTCAAGTCAACATGGATTTTGACTTAGACAAAGTTTGATTGGTTTTGACCAAATTGGGTTGGAATTGGTCAAACTTTTGTCAAAGTTTTCCTAGCATCTAATGCATGATGGTTTTATGCATGATTTTTGGTAAATGGAATTGGGAGCATGATGATGCATACCTCGAATTTTCTTGCAAGTCTTGGGATTTTTGGAGCTTGCAGCAATGTTGAGCCCACTTCTCCAGTCTCGCAGAATTTCGAGGAGCTTTGCAAGTTTTGGAATTTTGAACACCAAGTTGACAGCGTCTCAAGTTGTTGGAAGAACAGACTGCTGCTAAATGGGCTGCTGTTCTTGAAGCTCGTGCCAGAGAAACCAGTCTGATCCGTCAGGTTGAAGAGGTTGACGGGAATCTCCGAAGAAAGACTCAGGAGCATGAGCGATGACAACTTCTTTGGGAGGAATTCCCTCGTGCTGAAGATGGATCGCGGTTTTCTGCCGCATTTTATGGCAGCATCTTGAAGAAACGTGGCCTGAAAGCTTTGGAGGATGAGGCCAAGAGTCTGCTCGAGGACCTCAGTCTTTGGTTGAAGACTATGATGGACTGAGCTAACAAACTTTCTTCTTTCATTTATTTTTTTAGTACCTCCATGTATAAATATTTTGGCACTCTATTTTTTGTATCCCCTTGTTCTACTTAAATTCTTTTTGTTGAAAATAAGCAAAAGTTGGATGGGAATGTTTGTTTGAAAATCTTGATCAAAAGTTTATCATTTTGTGAAAATCTTTTGTCAAAAGTGTTGTTTTGGCATGAAAGCCAGATTTTGTGGCACAAAGCCTGGTTTTTGATGGCTTGAAAGCCGAAAATTTTGAGGTGGCATGAAAGCGGATTTTGGTGGCGTGAAAGCCAAATTTTGGTGGCGTGAAAGCCGATGTGGCATGGAAGCCGATTTTTGGCATGAGAGCCGATTTTTTGTTTTTGGCGTAAAAGCCGGATTTTGGCATGAGAGCCGATTTTTTGTTTTTGGCGTAAAAGCCGGATTTTTTGAAAACCAAGTTTTGTTCTGTTGGCATGAGAGCCAGATTTTGTTTTGATTTTTGGCGTGAAAGCCGATTTTTGGCGTGGAAGCCGAGTTTTTTTGGCGTAAAAGCCGAGTTTTTGGCGTAAAAGCCAGGTTTTTGGTTTTCAAAAATGCAAGTATCGACTAAGAGTCGCCTCCCTGCTGAATGGTATTGCAAGTATCGATGGAATGTCGCCTCCTTGCTCATTCGGTTGCGAGTATCGATGGAATGTCCCTTCCTCGCGAAGTTGGGTGCAAGTATCAACTAAGCGTCGCTTCCCTGCTTTTTCTTCAAAAATTCATTTTTCGGGTATCGATGGAATGTCGCCTCCCCACGATTTTTGAAATTTGAGGTTTTTTCGAACATTTGTTTTTTCTTTTGACATTTGGGTTGTGGATATCAACTGGAATGTTGCGTCTCCACGATTTTTGAAATTTTGCAAGTATTAACAAGGTGTTGCTTCCTTGCGATTTTGAGGTTTTGGAAGTATCGAATGGGGTTCGCATCCTTCCAATGGGTTTTTGCGAGTATCGACTTGACATCGCTTTCCCGATTTTTGTTTTTAGACACGAGGGTCGTAAATTTTGACCTAAAACCATTTTTGGCGGTAAAAGGTAAGGCGGACTAGGGTGGAAATTCCTAAGTCCTGATTTTGTTTCAAACCAAGAATTTTGGGTTCAAGGATCGAAAATTTTGGTTAAGTTTGGGAAGAGGCTCCTAAACTTAGATTTTTGGATTTTGATTTTCTTTTGAACAATGAAACGATGAAAGTAAACATTGTTTTGAAAGTTCAACATAAAGATGAAAATTTCAAAAGGAGTGGGTTTGACGAGCAAGTACCTAGAAATAGGCTTTGGCCTTGTAGGCGTCGCTCTGATCTAGTGGAGGAAGTCTTCAAGGGTAGTACCGCTTCAAGAACTTGCCGTTGATGGGCAACATACATCTATCACCTTCCATGTTTAGAAGTGCGTATGCGCCATTGGAGAAGACTTGGTCGATGACGAAGGGTCCCTCCCATTTTGGTTCAAATTTGCCTTTGGATTTGTGAGCGAAAACCATCGGCCTTTTTACCGCAAGAACCAAGTCACCCTTTTTGTGGGCGCGTTGCCTGACCTTTTTGTCGAAAGATCCAGCCATGCGTGCTTGGTAGAGCTCAATGCTTTGGAGTGCCTTGAGCCGTCTCTCATCGAGATTGTCCAGCTCTTGGAGTCTTAATTTAACATTGCTTTCTTGCGTCATGTCATTTTGTAGAGATACCCTTAAGGAAGGAATTTGTACCTCTAAATGGACAACAGCTTCGCATCCATAGACCAAGGAGAATGGCGTGCTATGGGTCGGTCCTCGAACGGTGGTTCGGTAGGCCCACAAAGCTTCGGATAGTTTGTCGCCCCAGTCCCTTTTGTGGCTAGAGACCATTTTCTTGAGAATTTTGCAGAGTGTCTTGTTGAAGGCCTCTGCCAGTCCATTCGCCGCCGGATTGTACGGAGTTGAAGGACAACTTTGGATTTTGTATTTGTCGCAGAACCTGTAGAATCTGTGATCACGGAATTGTGGTCCGTTATCATGGACGAATCTTTTAGGTATGCCGAAGCGACAAATGACGTTGGTGCGCAAGAACTGAAGGACTGATGAGGTCTTCATTTCATTGAGCGCAAAAGCTTCTGACCACTTGGAGAAATAATCCGTAGCGGCGAAGATGAAGCGATGACCTTTGCTTGACGGAGGGGAGACAGGACCTATGATGTCCATACCCCATGCTTCGAAAGGCCATGAAATTGCTGTAGGATGTAGCCATTCTGGAGGCATGTGAACATAGTCTCCATGAACTTGGCATTGTTGGCAGCGTTTAGCAAATTGCATTGCGTCAGCTACCATGGTAGGCCAATAATAACCTAACCTTTTTATTTGATCGTAGAGCTTTGGACCAGCCTGATGAGCTCCACAAAGACCATCATGCACCTCTTTGAGAGTTTCTTTAGCTTCTTGTTGTGATAAGCAGCGTAGAAGTACTCCATTGTAAGATTTTCTATAGAGCATCTTTGAAGGAATGTCCAGATGAAAGTTTGGGGTTCGTCTTTGAACACTTACCCGTTCTTTTGGATCTTCAGGTAGGATTCCGAACATAATATAATCAATGAACGGATCCCTCCAGTCGCCGATCGGAGGTCTGAGGATGGAGATCCGACTTCCAACCAGTTGGTGGCACTCAGCAACTGCTTGGTGTGTATTGAGGGTAGGGAGAATCTTTCTCTCACACGCTGTAAATTGCATGTGTTCTCCTTCTTGGACCGCCATAGAGGCGGCGAGTCCAGCCAGGGCATTTGCACGGATGTTTTCGCCTCTACGAATGTGGGTGATATGACAGATGTCAATTTTTTGCTGAAGTGATTGTGCCTTGTTGTAGTAAGGCAACAGATCAGGCTTCCTGATTTCAAATTTCTGATTCATCTGGTTGACGATCAATTGAGAATCCCCGAAGGCTTCTAGCACTGTGATGCCGGATTCGAGGGCGAGTTCCAATCCTACAATCAGGGCTTGGTACTCAGCTGCATTGTTTGAACATGGTTCCAGTAGCGAGAAGGCGTGTGGAATCATGTATTTGTCGGGACTAACAAAGAGGATGCCAATCCCTGATATTTGATTTCCTTTTTCACTTGTCCTGGTTGCACCGTCGAGGTACATATCCCAGGAAGCATTTGATAAGGAGGCCTCCACGTTGTAGACTGACTCGTCTGGGAGATCATCCCTGAGTGGAGAGTCTTCAGGCAACGGATGCTCTGCAAGAAAGTCTGCCAGAGCTTGACCTTTGATTGCTTTTTGTGGTACATACCTAATATCAAATTGTGACAGGAGGATAGACCATTTTGCCAGTCGGGCATTGAGGGAACCTGCTTTTGTGACAAGGACCTTCAGGAGATTGATCCTCGAGATCAGGTATACTGTGTTGGACAACAGATAATGACGTAGCTTTTGTACAGCAAACATCACTGCAAGACATTCTTTTTCGATTGGAAAGTAGCGATGCTCTGCACCTACCAGCATGCGGCTGAGATAGTATAGAGCAGCTTCTTTTCCCTCGTGATTTCCTTGTGCAAGTAGAGCTCCCAAAGAGTGATCGAGGGCTCTTGTGTACAAGATAAATGGTTTTCCAGTTGTGGGGGCAGCCAGTATTGGAGGTTTGGTCAGGTATGACTTGATGTCTTGGAACGCAGTTTCGCATTCAGCATCCCAGACAAAGTCCACGACCTTTTTCATTAGGCGGGAGAATGGACGGCATTTCCCTGACAGGTTGGAGATGAACCGTCGAATGTATGCCAACCTTCCTTGAAGCCCTTTTAACTGTCTCAGGGTTTTTGGGGATGGCATTTCTAGGATAGCCTTGACTTTGATAGGGTCAAGCTCTATTCCCGCTTTCTGAACTACGAATCCGAGGAACTTACCCGATGATACACCGAAGAAGCATTTTAGGGGATTCATTCGCAGTTTGTTCCTGCGTAGTCGGAAAAAGACTTCTCGAAGATCTTTGAGATGGTTTTCTTTCTTTTTGCTTTTGACGGCGAGGTCATCAACGTAGCATTCGACTGTCTTATGCTGCATATCTTGGAATATCTTCATCATAGCCCTCTGATATGTCGCACCAGCGTTTTTCAGACCAAATGGCATTACAGTGTAACAATACACGCCAAATGGGGTCCGAAATGATGTGTGTCTTTCATCTTCAGGATGCATTTTTATCTGATTGTACCCAGAGAAACCATCCATGAATGTCATCCGCTCGAATCCACAGGTGTTGTCGATCATCACCTCCGGTATGGGGAGCGGAAATTCATCTTTAGGACATGCATTGTTCAGGTCTCTATAATCAATACAGACCCTAATCTGCCCATTCTTCTTTGTCACTGGGACGATGTTGGCCAATCATTCAGGATGCTGTTCCTCGCGGATGAAGCCAACGTTTTTGAGTTTCTGAACTTCTTGTTCAATTTTGTCCATTATGTCAGGACGAAATCTTCTTTGGCCTTGTTTGACAGGCTTGATATCTTTTTGTAAATTGAGTTTGTGAACTGCTATTTTGGGGTCTAAACCAGGCATTTCAGCGTAAAGACCATGCAAAACAATCAACAAACTCACGAAGAAAAGCGATATACTCGGGTAACTCATCATCCTTTATATTCTTGCTTATGAATACAGGACGTGGGCTATCTGGCGTTCCCAAGTCTATCTTTTGAACAGAATCTTCTGTTGGAAGACTTGAAGGTGGTTCCTCCATAATATTTTTGGAGGCTTCCAACTCAACAAGGCCTTCTGGAGTTTCAAAGGTATTCTCAGACCAAGGCTGTGCTTCTGACCATGGGTCTTCTTGATCGGCACTCTTCTCAAGACTTGCTATGAGATGGTCCCAATCACCTGTTGAAACTGGATCGAAGTATGGCACTTCTTTTGGAGATGATGGCTCTTCTGGACCAGAAGACTGTGCATCTGTATCATCGGACAATTCCTCTTCATCATCAGAGAAATCGTACCAATTGGAGGAGCTTCCTAGATCCTTGACGGGTAACTCTTGAAAGAGATATCCAGGGAGATCAATATCTTCACAGACACGAGATGTTGAGGCTTCGTCGGCCAGACGACTTTGTAGCCTTTGGGTCAACTGTCTCATGGGAGCATCAGGGTCGTAGCCCAGTCCATATGAAGACTTTTCTATATGACGATAGACTTTTCAATCCTCCTGCTGGCCTTTTGTCAGGGTGGGCTCCAATGGTACGAGAATACCGTGGCCACCTCCCAAGCCGATTGGATTTTGAGCGTCATAGCCCATTTTCTTCATGATAGCTTGTGCCATTGGACTATACAAGGATAGTTGTGGCATACCTTCGTTTTGGAAAGGCTCAAACGAAGAGTTTGATGAAGAAGCCGCCGACCTGTGGAAAAAGATCGATTTTTCTTTTGGTGAGGTTGTCGGAACAACGAAGGAAGCTGATGTTGGATCGTCTATGCCAGCAGGTGCCTCCAATGGAGTGAGAGCAGGTTGAGCTTCCTGAGTATCAGCTTGGCTTGACGACGTGTCGTCTTCTGTCTCTGAATCGGAATCTGTGTCTTGCATAATAGACACAAAGGAGATGACAAACTTGCCCCCAGGCTTTTGTTAGGTCTTCTTTGCCTTGGTAGTGATCACCAGCGGCTTTGAAGACTTGAGGGAGACAACAAAAGGAGATTGGTTGATCTCCTTGGTTTTGCCGGATGGTTGATTTTCTTCCGGTGATTGCTGAGGAGCCTTGCCTTTATCTTTCTGGAGACTTTCTGCAAAGGATGCTATTTCTTTCTCCTTTTCTTCGTTTTCATCTTTGTACATCTGTGAGTCTGCAAAATGGACTTCTTTGCCTTTGAAAGGCTTTTTGTCCGCAAATACCCGATGTACCAAGCCGTCGTCGCCAACAAACTTGATGCACTGATGAAGAGTTGAAGGAACAACACCACTCTCGTGTATCCAGGGGCGTCCGAGAAGGATGTTGTAGCATGAGGGGGTCTTTATTGCATATACAATGACTTCAGAGATAAGATCACCGATTTGCAACTTGAACCTAATCTTGCCGATAGGCCTCTGAGCGCTTCCATCGTATCCGAAGATAGACACTGATGTATGACTCAGCTTGCTAGGAGGGATGCCCAGCTCTTCGAGTGCCGAAGTAGAGATGAGGTTGAGGGCAAAACCCGGATCGATCTGTACTCTGTGTATCGGCATCTCTTTGATGTACTCTGTAAAGTATAAGGGCCGGTTGTGCTTTGTTTCGCCTAGTAGGAGGTCTTCCTTAGTGAAGGCGATAGTTGCACTTGCTGCTTTTTGAACTGAGAGGCAATCATTGCAAGACCCCTAAGTTTTCTTCTTTTCTCCTTTTGAGTAGGTATTTGATTTTTTAACCCTATAGTCCATTTCAATTTGTAGGACTTGTGGGGCATGCTTGTCGACATCCACATTTAGTCTTTGCAGTTCTGAAATAAGACTATCACGAGTTTGGGGAGACATTCGTAATAAGTCTAGGATGTGCAGACGTGCAGGTATGTGTCTAAAGTGCTCAATCAAGTCATACTTGAAAGCCTCCTTAGGGCCTGCATTTTCATTAATGTTGCCACTTGGGACGTTTACATTCTGTCCCGAAGGATTTACATAAGAAGAAGAAGTTAGATTGTAGTTTTTGTGGTAATCCCGGCCAGAGCGGGTACCTTTACCAACTTCGAGAGCTTCTGGAGACGGTTCTTCATTCGGAAGTCCACCCTTGGGATTGAGGGGCTGATCCTTTTCATTTGCTGAAGATGCTTCCGTGTCAACCTTACCATCCTCAGTGATTGCATTGCATGGGGCATTTTCCGGGAACAAGTCCTGAACAGCGTCCAGCAATTTGTCTTCTTTGTTTACAACTTCATCGGTCCTGACATCACCCATGAGGTTGGGCATCTGGGACCAGTTGACTGGGTAGACTTCATCGGTAGAGACGTCTTCAAGGTAGTCAGCCAGAAGAGGTCTGTACTCTGATGTGACAGTCTCAGAAGACGAAGGTTGAGAAGATGCCATTTCCGAGGTAGTAATATCAGAGGATATACTACTTGATGTAGTATGGGAATTTGTGGCCTCGACAGATGAAGCTCCAGAGGCGCTGTCGTCTCAAACTATCGCGTTGCAAGCAATAGGAAACATCTCCGGAACGGATTGTTGGGAGTCAGATTCATCTTCTGATGTAAGGGGATCATCCACCCAGCAATTTTCTTCATTTTCAGGAGTTACTGGAGGGGACTCCTGTAGATTTTCCGGGACCACTGGTTCTGGATTGCGATGAAGCTGATTGATGTGATCTTGTCCTTGTTCTATGGCAAGACGCTGCAAGATCCTTGCATATTCTTCGAGATCAAGCATAGGAGCCAGATCTTCTTCTTCATCTACTCCTTGTAGTTCCTCCTGATCGGGTTCTACCGGAGCATTGGCAGGTGCTGTGTCGACAGCATTTTCCTGAACAACCTCTTGGTCTCCTTCATCATCAGACCAAGATCCCTGTGGTTGTAAAGGGTTATACCAGATCACCGGCATGAGATGGGATTCGGGGATCCATTCCTCGTCGGAGAGGTATTCTCCTGTTTCGAGGGATTCCTCCCATTCATCGGTGTCACTGGCGGTGTCACTGGACTCGTACCCATCCATGGGGAATCCAACTACTGAATTGCAAGAGTATGATGACCCCTGCATGTCTTCAGTCTTTAGCAGTGATGGCATGAAGTCACGAAGGGTGAATTACCTTGCCGGCCTTGAAGTCTCGGAAGGAGACTTTTCTGCTTCCCCCAGTGAAGGGGTAGGGGAAGTTTCTGCCTTTTCAGGAACTTCTTGTTTTGGCTGAGCTTTCTCCTGCTGTTTAAGCTTGCGGAGTTGTCTCCTGGCTTGCCTTCGCTGTTGAGCGGTCGGCTTTGTTTTGACGATCTCCCAGTTTTCATCTTCCAGGAGATCGGGATGTACCCATATGGGCTGTCCATCTGGTGTTGGGCACGGGACTAGCTCTTGGGATGTTTGAGCCATTTTTATCACCTTGAAGGAAGTAGTGACCTTCTTCTTTGGTGACTTTTGTGTTTGTCCATATGACACCATGTTGACGGAGGCAGACCCATAGTTTTTGTCAAAGGTGATGACTCCGTTTTTCCACATCTCGTTGATCTTTTCTCTCACAATGAAGCATTGGTTGAGAGGATGCGAGATCATCTGGTGGTATGGACAGTACCCGGGGATCGTTGGTTTTGCCAACATCTCCTGGTCTTTTGGGTTCAGGCAGGGTGAGCTTCCCGTTTGCCAAGAGAGTCTCGAAGATTTCTTCGACATCTTCATTGAACGGGTATTTCTTTTCTACTCGTTCTTTGAAGGCATCAGAGAGTTCAAGTCTCTTACCTGCACCTTTGTTTTCAGCTTTCTTTGGTGGCTGCGGAGCTGACTTGGTTTGCACATTGAGAACCTCATTTTTCTTTTGCTTCGAGGTTGCAATGGCGGTCGGCTCCTTCTTTGATGATTTCTGACTGCTGAGGTCTTTGATCACCGTCTCAGCCTCCATAGATGCTTCTAGGAGTTCTCTCAGATTCTTTGATTTGTTGCCGATAATCATGGAGCGTATCTTTGCTCTCATGTTGTTACGGCAGATGTCGACCAGCGACGCTTGTGGCAGTATGTCTGAGCATTTGTACGCCATTGCCTTCCACTTGTGAATGTAGTCGTGTGTCGACTCATTCTCTCCCTGTTTTAGGCTGCAGAGTTGAGCCATAGTCACAGGATGATCCTCACCTTTGAAGTGAGTTAGAAAGCGTGTCTCCATTATGGCCCAGTTTTGGATAGAGTCCTCCTGAAGAGTGGAGTACCAATCAAAGGCCGTACCTTTTAGGGTACTTGCGAAGAGACGGATCTTGAGGGCGTCTTGATCCGCGATGGCTCCCGTCAGGATCTTGAAATGGATGACATGTTGTCTGGCCGAGCCCTTCCCCGTATATGTTTGGAGAGTGGGCTGTTTGAATTTGGTAGGAAACGGTACCGAGTCCATCCATAAGGGATATGGCGGCTTGATTCCGTGTTCCTTTAGTGAATCCTCTTCCTTTGCTTTGGCGAGGATATCGTCAACGTCCTTTTTGGTAAGGGCGCGTGACTCATTTACCTCCTCTTCGTGGTGACTTGGAGGAGCTTCATTATTCAGTGGACGTTGGAGGGTAAGAAGTAAGTTCTCCATGAGAGCTTCTATCCTCTGCTGTCCCTGCTCCAGCTGCTGGATGCGTGCGGCTACGTCATCTTGCGGCGGAGGCTGCTCAGCATTTGTGACTAAGACGTTCATCTTTCGAGAGTCGAATGAGGATATCGTCTTGGTGACTGAGCTAGAGCTCATTCTTTTGGATGAAGAGCTCGAAGAGTGATTGCTCCGGTGTCCTTGACTTAAAGGAGTGGGAGAATCTTCTCTATGTCTTCGCGCCCGGGAGACGCTGCGAGTCACCGGTCGCTTGACATGGATTTTTGTTGCTGACTTCTGGCGCCTTCTGGTTTTGCCAACCATATGGACAGTAGCAACTTGGTTGGGTGCTTCTTTTTCGACCCATTTTTGAGAGACCTGGAGCGTGGAGTGCTGAGCTCTTTGCTTCTCTAGTCTCTTTTGCCGATACGCCGCGCGGCGACGCATACGACGAGCGATTTGAGCTTCAGTTAGCTCGGACTGTGCTCTAGCCACGAAGGAGGTGGTCCCTCGCGCGCAGCAGCCGAGCTTGTCTTCTTTGTAATTTGGCAAAGACAGGATCTGGATGCTGTCCTTAGCCTGTCGCAGCGAAGCTTTAAATTTGGCGAGCTCGGCCCCTGTTGAGATGAAGGGCCGAGTTGCTGGAATACAGGCCTTGACAGATTCTTGCTGAGGCCTGATGATGCACGACTTGATCCTGGGCTTATTGGAATAAGCCGGCTCGTCTGGGTGGATTTTGTTTGGTGGAGGGCTGGTTTCTCCTCTTTCGTGTACGAGAGACGGTAGAACCGGTTCTCCTTGAGCGGGGCCAGGTATGCTGGCCTTGCAGATCTTTGGGACCTTCTTTGTTTTGGAGAAGGTCTTGGAGACCAAGTCTTGAGATAGACCTGGTTTCTTGCAGGCTGAGGTTTCGCGGGGTTGTCGCGAGCTTCAGTCTTTTTGGCAGTTGCCCTTGGTGTCACGGTAGTGACGCGCCCAGGGGGGGTTCTCTGCTTCTTGGCAGGAGTTGTTTCTTCTGCGGGAAGTGGGAAAGGTCCCAGCGACCCAAAGACGATGGACCGGGGAGAGGAGGTCAACCTAGTGTCTTGTGCGTTACCGAAGGAAGTGACACTTCGGCCGCTGGCAAGGCGCTTAGGAGCGCGTTTGTTTTGCTTCTCTTGAAGCATTAGCTGGTACTTGTTCTCGTCGAAGGTGATTGTCAACGAAGCTGCCATGTTAGTTTTTTGAAAAACTTTTTTGAAACAAGACCGGATCCATTAGTAATCATAAGAATGTGGTGATCATAAATGAAAATAAACTATGGTTTTTTCTTTTCAATTTGCTCGAGGGGACAAGGCCCGGCCCAAGCAAGATGAAGAAGGCAAAACGCCATAGAGTATACAATTGTTCTAAACGCAAGTATGAAAGGCTCAGAGTGAGCGTTCCAGTGACTGCTAGAAGCAATTGTGAACCTTAATTCAGATTACCGAGGAGCGAGGCTCACTCGAGATAAAATGATATAAAGTTGGGAGTACAAATGTGTCGGTCGCGAATACAGTAGACCCAAGAGGGCGTACTAGCACCGCTAGGCACAGATGTTGTAAATCGCATCCTTGAAATGGACACGAGATGGGATTTTTTTGAAAGGTCAAGGTTGGGTTCATAAAGGAGAGCAAATGGCACTCCGATCCGAACACGTGCTCAAACATTTCTGCGAGCACAGAGTCCGAAAATGAAATAACCAGAATTTCTCGAATCTGGACCCAACAATGACGGAAGTTTTTTTTTTTTTTTTTTAGAAAAGTCAGGATCAGATTCATCAAAGAGAGCAAATGACGTTCCAACCCAAACACGTGCTCAACATTTCTGCGAGCACAGTAATCCGAGGAGGAAGAGGTCAAGATTTCTCAATTTTGAACCCAGACGTGACATAAGTCTTTTTTTTTTTTTTTTTTTTTTGAAGATTTTTTGAAAGTCAGTATCGGATTCATCAAAGAGAGCAAATGACGTTCCAATTCAAACACGTGCTCAACATTTCTGCGAGCACAGAGTCTGAAAAGGAAGAGATCAAGATTTCTCAAATTTGAACCAAAAATCGACGAAATTTTTTTTTTTTTTTAAGGGTTTGAGAATACATCGAGTTCTCACGATTCGTTCTTATGAAACCAATGTTGATAGACCAGCCCCCAGGTAAGGGTAGGATTACTTAATGAACCCGTTTGGAGGACCCTTACCAAGAACAGCCTAGCTGTCTCCAAACTCTGGACAAGGCTTTTCTTAGATCAACCTCGATTAAAGAACGCAATCAGTAAAACTTTCGTGTTCTCAAATGCTCCCCCCTTTTTTTTTTGCTGGACTCATCAGAGAGAGCGAATGGTCCATTCCCAATCTGAACAGGGGCTCAAACAATTTCTGCGAGCCCTAAGTCAGAAAGGAAAAGAAAACCAAAATTTCTCAAATTTGGATCCAAAAGAAAGGAGATTTTTTTTGAAAATCTGACAAGTTTGAAATCAGATTTTTTTTTTGATGGATTCATCAGCGATAGCGAATGGTCCGTTCCCAGTTTGAACAGGGGCTCAAACAATTTCTGCGAGCCCTAAGTCAGAAAGGAAAAGAAAACCAAAACTTCTCAAATTTGGATCCAAAAGAAAGGAGATTTTTTTTTGAAAATCTGACAAGTTTGAAATCAGATTTTTTTTTTTTGAACTCGTTAAAGAGAGCAAACGGTCCCTTTCCTAATCTGAAAACGTGCTCAAACATTTCTGCGAGCACTGAGTCCAAAAGGGAGGAGATCGAGATTTCTCAGATCTGAATTCAAAGAACAAGAGAAGATTTTTTTTTCGAGAAGGAGAAAGATTGGAAATGGACTTAAAGAAAGAAATTTCCAAAAAAAAATCCCATCCCATGTTTTTTTTTTATGCAAGATTCAACATTGGCCACCAACTAGAAAGGTGCCAAAGAATCTAAGTTCATGTTCTCAAATGAACGTGTCCCACCGAGTGTGCCAGCTTGATGGAACCGATTCCTCCCTCTCTCCCGCTGCCTCCGTCCCGGGTCTTTCGGGGTACGGCGGAGGGGAGGAGAAGAAAAGTAAAGGGTATCAACATCTTTCCTTTTTTTTGTACGGGTATGCCAATTTCTCTTTTCTACTTGGAATTTAGAAACGGTGATCCGAAGATCCACCTTCACAAGTAGAAAGGGGAAATGAAACTTTTTCTAATTTCCCATTGCACACATATTTTAAGAAAAGAGACAAAAGGGTTTTTTTTATATGCCGTGAAAGGCGATTTCATTTGTTGCCGTGAAAGGCGATTTTGCCGTAAAAGGCGATTTACAAATCTTATCCATCATGAAAGACAAGAGTTGTGATTTTTGTCTCTAAAAGAAAAATAAAGTACAATAGAAATCAAGAAAAGGAATCTGACTTCTCATTCGATTGTGGGGACACGTTCAGATCGACGGTCGCGAGTCATGTATGGGCTCCTCCATCGTCCATGCAGATGAGAACACGATGCTTGGATTCTTGGCTTGGCTTTTTAACCTCAGATTTTTAAAGGACAAAGACCAAGAGAAGGTCTTATATCCGATAAAAAGCTAAGTAAACGGGCTGAAAAGCCACGTTTTAGCCATGTTGGTAGAAGAAGGGAGGTTCTTGGGGGGATGGCCCCCCAAGGGTGCTTCAATCACCTTTTGGTGGTCTTTGCAGCAGAGTTGCAGGGCCTCTGGATTTTCTGGGCAATTCTCTGGATTCTTTTTCCGTTCTTCGTCTCCTTTTTTCTGATCCCTTTTCCCTTTGGAATGCCCTCCTATTTATAGGCCTTTGGTAGCCATTTAGGAAGGTTTATGAGCATTGAATGCATTAATGCTCATAATGGGAGGAGTTACAAGTTTTAAAGTATTTGTTTTGTAACTCCTTTTTCCTTGAATCTGATTGGCCGATGGAGAATAATGAGCTTTTAATTGCCTTTAATCCCCATCATGGGAGGAGTTTCATGGCTTTAATGCTATAAATCCTTTGACTTGTAACTCCCATTTGCTTGCTTTTGATTGGGCCGTCCAAAATAATGAGTTAATGACCGCATTAACTTGTCATAAAACGGATCATTTAACCTCATTAATTGGTCGCCAAGTCGCTTGAAGAGTCGTGGGCCGCGCCGCGTCTTTTGGAATTCTTCTTGCGATGACCGCCGGTGGATCCACATGTTGTTTCATGTCGAATGGCGATGTAATTTCAGACATTGATTAATATCAACATGCCGGCAACATCTGTCCTGTCGATTTCACGATCGGGCGGGCGGAAAGTGTGCTTTTTTTGTCGGCCGGTTGGCGATTTCGAGGCATCTAATGATCATCCAATGATTTCGGCGGCGAATCTGTGATGTTGACGAAGATCGACGGATTTCATGCACGAAAAATCAGATTTTGGAAAAATCATAGGGGCCAATCCACTCGAAACGCGAAAAGGACCCGAGAAAAGGGGTTTCCGGCGACTTTTGGGTGGCCGGAATTCCATGGTCGCTGGCGACCATGCACCCATGGTCGCCGACGACCATGGGCCTTGGGCCCATTTTTTGGCCGCCGTTCGGTCACCGTTTCTTCGCCGTTTTTCGATTTTTTTTCATTCTTTTTTCTTCTGTATTTTTTCTGACATTTCCCCTCATTTATTGGCCTGATTCTCTTGAAGAAAACCCGACGAGAAGCCACGCAAATCGGAGCACAAAGTTTCCTATTTTTCTGGAAAGCCGAAGACTTTGTTGTGCGGTATT
>QPKB01000008.1:30395045-30408892 GCA_003546025.1 Camphora micrantha | reverse complement strand
TGAAATCGTCAAAGAAAGTACACTTTCTGCCCGCCCGATCGTGAAATCGACAGGACGGATGTTTGCCGGCACATTGAGATCAATCGATGTCTGAAATTTCATCGCCATCCGACATCAAACAATGTGTGGATCCATCGGCGATTCATCGCGAGAAGAATTCCAAAAGACACTGCGCGGCCCGCGACTCTTCAAGCGACTTGGCGGCCAATTAATGAGAATAAATGACCCATTTTATGACAAGTTAATGCGGTCATTAACTCATTATTTTGAACGGCCCAATCAAAAGCAAGCAAATGGGAGTTACAAATCCAATGATTTATGCATTAAAGCCACGAAACTCCTCCCATGATGGAGATTAAATGCAATCAAAGGCTCATTAATCTCCATCGACCAATCAAATTCAAGGAAAAAGGAGTTACAAAACAAATCATTTAAAACTTGTAACTCCTCCCATTATGAGCATTAATGTATTAAATGCTCATAAACCCTCCTAATGGCCACCAAAAGCCTATAAATAGGAGGGCTTTTCCAAGGAGAAGGCCCCAGAAAAATTGCTCGGAAAATCCCGGAAAATCCAGAGAAATCAGAAGAACCTCTGCCAATTTGAAGAAAAGAAACTCTGCTGCAAGAGCAACTACAAGGTGATTGAAGCACCCTTGGGGGGCCACCCCCCAAGGACCTCCCTTCTTCTACCAACATGGCTAAAACGTGGCTTTTTCAGCCCGTTTACTTAGCTTTTTATCGGATATAAGACCTTCTCTTGGTCTTTGTCCTTTAAAAATCTGAGGTTAGAAAGCCGAGCCAAGAATCCAAGCATCGTGTTCTCATCTGCATGGACGATGGAGGAGCCCATACATGACTCGCGACCGTCGATCTGAACGTGTCCCCACAATCGAATGAGAAGTCAGATTCCTTTTCTTGATTTCTATTGTACTTTATTTTTCTTTTAGAGACGAAAATCACAATTCTTGTCTTTCATGATGGATGAGACTTGTAAATCGCCTTTTACGGCAAAATCGCCTTTCACGGCAACAAATGAAATCGCATTTCACGGCATTCAAAAAAACCCTGTCTCTTTTCTTAAAATATGTGTGCAATGGAAAACTAGAAAAAGTTTCATTTCCCCTTTCTACTTGTGAAGGTGGATCTTTTGATCACCGTTTCTAAATTCCAAGTAGAAAAGTGAAATTGGCATACCCGTACAAAAAAAAAAGATGTTGAAACCCTTTACCTTTTTCTTCTCCTCCCCCTCCGCCGCACCCCGAAAGACCCGGGGCGGAGGCAGCGGGAGAGAGGGAAGGAATCGGGTCCATCAACTTCCAACCAGTTGGTGGCACTCAGCAACTGCTTGGTGTGTATTGAGGGGAGGGAGAATCCTTCTCTCACACACTGTAACTTGCATGTGTTCTCCTTCTTGGACCGCCATAGAGGCGGCGAGTCCAGCCAGGGCATCTGCACGGATGTTTTCGCCTCTACGAATGTGGGTGATATGACAGATGTCAAATTTTTGCCGAAGTGATTACGCCTTGTTGTAGTAAGGCAACAAATCAGGCTTCCTGATTTCAAATTTCTGATTCATCTGGTTGACGATCAGTTGAGAATCCCCGAAGGCTTCTAGCACTGTGATGCCGGATTCGAGGGCGAGTTCCAATCCTACAATCAGGGCTTGGTACTCAGCTGCATTGTTTGAACATGGTTCCAGTAGCGAGAAGGCGTGTGGAATCATGTATTTATCGGGACTAACAAAGAGGATGCCAATCCTTGATATTTGATTTCCTTTTTCACTTGTCCTGGTTGCACCGTCGAAGTACATATCCCAGGAAGCATTTGATAAGGAAGCCTCCACGTTGTAGACTGACTCGTCTGGGAGATCATCCCTGAGTGGAGAATCTTCAGGCAACGGATGCTCTGCAAGAAAGTCTGCCAGAGCTTGACCTTTGATTGCTTTTTGTGGTACATACCTAATATCAAATTGTGACAGGAGGATAGACCATTTTGCCAGTCGGGCATTGAGGGAACCTGCTTTTGTGACAAGGACCTTCAGGAGATTGATCCTCGAGATCAGGTATACTGTGTTGGACAGCAGATAGTGACGTAGCTTTTGTACAGCAAACATCACTGCAAGACATTCTTTTTCGACTGGAGAGTAGCGATGCTCTGCACCTACCAGCATGCGGCTGAGATAGTATAGAGCAGCTTCTTTTCCCTCGTGATTTCCTTGTGCAAGTAGAGCTCCCAAAGAGTGATCGAGGGCTCTTGTGTACAAGATAAATGGTTTTCCAGTTGTGGGGGCAGCCAGTACTGGAGGTTTGGTCAGGTATGACTTGATGTCTTGGAACGCAGTTTCGCATTCAGCATCCCAGACAAAGTCCACGCCCTTTTTCATTAGGCGGGAGAATGGACGACATTTCCCTGACAGGTTGGAGATGAACCGTCGAATGTATGCCAATCTTTCTTGAAGCCCTTTTAACTGTCTCAGGGTTTTTGGGGATGGCATTTCTAGGATAGCCTTGACTTTGATAGGGTCAAGCTCTATTCCCGCTTTCCGAACTACGAATCCGAGGAACTTACCCGATGATACACCGAAGAAGAATTTTAGGGGATTCATTCGCAGTTTGTACCTACGTAGTCGGAAGAAGACTTCTCGAAGATCTTTGAGATGGTCTTCTTTCTTTTTGCTTTTGACGGCGAGGTCATCAACGTAGCATTCGACCGTCTTATGCTGCATATCTTGGAATATCTTCATCATAGCCCTCTGATATGTCGCACCAGCATTTTTCAGTCCAAATGGCATTACAGTGTAACAATATACGCCAAATGGGGTCCGAAATGATGTGTGTCTTTCATCTTCAGGATGCATTTTTATCTGATTGTACCCAGAGAAACCATCCATGAATGTCATCCACTCGAATCCACAGGTGTTGTCGATCATCACCTCCGGTATGGGGAGCGGAAATTCATCTTTAGGACATGCATTGTTCAAGTCTCTATAATCAATACAGACCCTAATCTGCCCATTTTTCTTTGTCACTGGGACGATGTTGGCCAACCATTCAAGATGCTGTTCCTCGCGGATGAAGCCAACGTTTTTGAGTTTCTGAACTTCTTGTTCAATTTTGTCCATTATGTTAAGACGAAATCTTCTTTGGCCTTGTTTGACAGGCTTGATATCTTTTTGTAGATTGAGTTTGTGAACTGCTATTTTGGGGTCTAAACCAGGCATTTCAGCGTAAGACCATGCAAAACAATCAACAAACTCACGAAGAAAAGCGATATACTCGGGTAACTCATCATCCTTTATATTCTTGCTTATGAATACAGGAAGTGGGCTATCTGGCGTTCCCAAGTTTATCTTTTGAACATAATCTTCTGTTGGAAGACTTGAAGGTGGTTCCTCCATAATATTTTCGGAGGCTTCCAACTCAACAAGGCCTTCCAGAGTTTTAAAGGTATTCTTAGACCAAGGCTGTGCTTCTGACCATGGGTCTTCTTGATCGGCACTCTTCTCAAGACTTGCTATGAGATGGTCCCAATCGTCTGTTGAAACTGGATCGAAGTATGGCACTCCTTTTGGAGATGATGGTTCTTCTGGACCAGAAGACTGTGCATTTGTATCATCGGACAATTTCTCTTCATCATCAGAGAAATCGTACCAATTAGAGGGGCTTCCTGGATCCTTGACGGGTAACTCTTCAAAGAGATATCCAGGGAGATCAATATCTTCACAGACACGAGATGTTGAGGCTTCGTCGGTGAGACGACTTTGTAGCCTTTGGGTCAACTGTCTCATGGGAGCATCAGGGTCGTAGCCCAGTCCGTATGAAGACTTTTCTATATGACAATAGAGTTTCCAATCCTCCTGCTGGCCTTTTGTCAGGGTGGGCTCCAATGGTACGAGAATACCGTGGCCACCTCCCAAGCCGATTGGATTTTGAGAGTCATAGCCCATTTTTTTCATGATAGCTTGCGCCATTGAACTATACAAGGATAGTTGTGGCATACCTTCGTTTTGGAAAGGCTCAAGCGAAGAGTTCGATGAAGAAGCCGCTGACCTGTGGAAAAAGATCGGTTTTTCTTTTGGTGAGGTTGTCGGAACAACGAAGGAAGCTGATGTTGGATCGTCTATGCCAGCAGGTGCCTCCAATGGGGTGAGAGAAGGTTGAGCTTGCTGAATATCAGCTTGGCTTGAGGACGTGTCGTCTTCTGTCTCTAAATCCGAATCTGTGTCTTGCATAATAGACACAAAGGAGGTGACGAACTTGCCCCCAGGCTTTTGTTTGGTCTTCTTTGCCTTGGTAGTGATCACCAGCGGCTTTGAAGACTTGAGGGAGACAACAAAAGGGGATTGGTTGATCTCCTCGGTTTTACCGGATGGTTGATTTTCTTCCGGTGATTGCTGAGGAGCCTTGCCTTTATCCTTCTGGAGACTTTCGGCAAAGGATGCTATTTCTTTCTCCTTTTCTTCGTTTTCATTTTTGTACATCTGCGAGTCTGCAAAATGGACTTCTTTGCCTTTGAAAGGCTTTTTGTCCGCAAATACCCGATGTACCAAGCCGTCGTTGCCAACAAACTTGATGCGCTGATGAAGAGTTGAAGGAACAACACCACTCTAGTGTATCCAGGGGCGTCCGAGAAGGATGTTGTAGCATGAGGGGGTCTTTATTGCATATACAGTAACTTCAGAGATAAGATCACCGATTTGCAACTTGAACCTAATCTTGCCGATAGGCCTCTGAGTGCTTCCATCGTATCCAAAGATAGACACAGATGTGTGACTCAGCATGCTAGGCGGGATGCCTAGCTCTTCGAGTGCCGAAGTAGAGATGAGGTTGAGGGCAGAACCCGGATCGATATGTACTCTGTGTATCGGCATCTCTTTGATGTACCCTGTAAAGTATAAGGGCCGGTTGTGCTTTGTTTCGCCTAGTAGGAGGTCTTCCTTAGTGAAGGCGATAGTTGCACTTGCTGCTTTTTGAACTGAGAGGCAATCATTGTAAGATCCCTCAGTCTTCTTCTTTTCTCCTTTTGAGGAGGTATTTGATTTTTTAACCCTATAGTCCATTTCAATTTGTAGGACTTGTGGGGCATGCTTGTCGACATCCACATTCAGTCTCTGCAGTTCTGAAATGAGACTATCACGAGTTTGGGGAGACATTCGTAATAAGTCTAGGATGTGCAGACGTGCAGGTATGTGTCTAAAGTGCTCAATCAAGTCATACTTGAAAGCCTCCTTAGGGCCTGCATTTTCATTAATGTTGCCACTTGGGGCGCTTACATTCTGTCCCGAAGGATTTACATAAGAAGAAGAAGTTAGATTGTAGTTTTTGTGGTAATCCCGGCCAGAGCGGGTACCTTTACCAACTTTGAGAGCTTCTAGAGACGGTTCTTCATTCGGAAGTCCACCCTCGGGATTGAGGGGCTGATCCTTTTCATTTGCTGAAGATGCTTCCGTGTCAACATTACCATCCTCAGTGATTGCATTGCATGGAGCATTTTCCGGGAACAAGTCCTGAACAGCATCCAGCAATTTGTCTTCTTTGTTTACAATTTCATCGGTCCAGACATCACCCATGAGGTTGGGCATCTGGGACCAGTTGACTGGGTAGACTTCATCGGTAGAGACGTCTTCAAGGTAGTCAGCCAGAAGAGGTCTGTACTCTGATGTGACAGTCTTAGAAGACGAACGTTGAGAAGATGCCATTTCCGAGGTAGTAATATCAGAGGATATACTACCTGATGTAGTATGGGAGTTTGTGGCCTCGGCAGATGAAGCTCCAGAGGCGCTGTCGTCTCGAACTATCGCATTGCAAGCAATAGGAAACGTCTCCGGAACGGATTGTTGGGAGTCAGATTCATCCTCTGATGTAAGGGGATCATCCACCCAGCAGTTTTCTTCATTTTCAGGAGTTACTGGAGGGGACTCCTGTAGATTTTCCGGGACCACCGGTTCTGGATTGCGATGAAGCTGATTGATGTGATCTTGTCCTTGCTTTATGGCAAGACGCTGCAAGATCCTTGCATATTCTTCGAGATCAGGCATAGGAGCCAGATCTTCTTCTTCATCTACTCCTTGTGGTTCCTCCTGATCGGGTTCTACCGGAGCATTGGCAGGTGCTGTGTCAACAGCATTTTCTTGAACAACCTCTTGGTCTCCTTCATCATCAGACCAAGATCCCTGTGGTTGTAAAGGGTTATACCAGATCACCGGCATGAGGTGGGATTCGGGGATCCATTCCTCGTCGGAGAGGTATTCTCCTGTTTCAAGGGATTCCTCCCATTCATCGGTGTCACTGGCTGTCACTGACTCGTACCCATCCATGGGGAATCCAATTACTGAATTGCAAGAGTATAATGCCCCCTGCATGTCTTCAATCTTTAGTAGTAATGGCATGAAATCACGAAGGGTGAATTTCCTTGCCGGCCTCGAAGTCTCAGAAGGAGACTTTTCTGCTGCCCCCAGTGAAGGGGTAGGGGAAGTTTCTGTCTTTTCAGGAACTTCTTGTTTTGGTTGAGCTTTCTCCTGCTGTTTAAGCTTGCGGAGTTGTCTCCTGGCTTGCCTTCGCTGTCGAGCGGTCGGCTTTGTTTTGACGATCTCCCAGTTTTCATCTTCCAGGAGATCGGGATGTACCCATATGGGCTGTCGATCTGGTGTTGGGCACGGGACTAGTTCTTGGGATGTTTGAGCCATTTTTATCACCTTGAAGGAAGTAGTGACCTTCTTCTTTGGTGACTTTTGTGTTTGTCCATATGACACCATGTTGACGGAGGCAGACCCATAGTTTTTGTCAAAGGTGATGACTCCGTTTTTCCACATCTCGTTGATCTTTTCTCTCACAACGAAGCATTGGTTGAGAGGATGCGAGATCATTTGGTGGTATGGACAGTACCAGGAATCGTTGGTTTTGCCAACATCTCCTGGTCTTTTGGGTTCAGGCAGGGTGAGCTTCCCGTTTGCCAGGAGAGCCTCGAAGATTTCTTCGACATCTTCATCGAACGGGTATTTCTTTTCTACTCGTTCTTTGAAGGCATCAGAGAGTTCAGGTCTCTTACCTGCACCTTTGTTTTCAGCTTTCTTTGGTGGCTGCGGAGCTGACTTGGTTTGCACATTGAGAACCTCCTTTTTCTTTTGCTTCGAGGTTGCAATGGCGGTCGGCTCTTTCTTTGATGATTTCTGACTGCTGAGGTCTTTGATCACCGTCTCAGCCTCCATTGATGCTTCTAGGAGTTCTCCCAGATTCTTTGATTTGTTGCCGATAATCATGGAGCGTATCTTTGCTCTCATGTTGTTACGGCAGATGTCGACCAGCGACGCTTGTGGCAGTACGTCTGAGCATTTGTACGCCATTGCCTTCCACTTGTGAATGTAGTCGTATGTCGACTCATTCTCTCCCTGTTTTAGGCTGCAGAGTTGAGCCATAGTCACAGGATGATCCTCACCTTTGAAGTGAGTTAGGAAGCGTGTCTCCATCATGGCCCAGTTTTGGTTAGAGTCCTCCTGAAGAGTGGAGTACCAATCAAAGGCCGTACCTTTTAGGGTACTTGCGAAGAGACGGATCTTGAGGGCGTCTTGATCTGCGATGGCTCCCGTCAGGATTTTGAAATGGATGACATGTTGTCTGGCCGAGCCCTTCCCCGTATATGTTTGGAGAGTGGGCTGTTTGAATTTGGTAGGAAACGGTACCGAGTCCATCCATAAGGGATATGGTGGCTTGATTCCGTGTTCCTTTAGTGAATCCTCTTCCTTTGCTTTGGCGAGGATATCGTCAACGTCCTTCTTGGTAAGGGCGCGTGACTCATTTACCTCCTCTTCGTGGTGACTTGGAGGAGCTTCATTATTCGGTGGACGTTGGAGGGTAAGAAGTAAGTTCTCCATGAGAGCTTCTATCCTCTGCTGTCCTTGCTCCAGCTGCTGGATGCGTGCGGCTACGTCATCTTGCGGTGGAGGCTGCTCAGCATTTGTGACCAAGACGTTCATCCCTTCGAGAGTCGAATGAGGATATCGTCTTGGTGACTGAGCTGGAGCTCATTCTTTTGGATGAAGAGCTCGAAGAGTGATTGCTTCGGTGTCCTTGACTTGAAGGAGTGGGAGAATCTTCTCTATGTCTTCGCGCCCGGGAGACGCTGCGATTCACCGGTCGCTTGACATGGATTTTTGTTGCTGACTTCTGGCGCCTTCTGGTTTTGCCAACCATATGGACAGTAGCAACTTGGTTGGGTGCTTCTTTTTCGACCCATTTTTGAGAGACCGGGAACGTGGAGTGCTGGGCTCTTTGCTTCTCTAGTCTCTTTTGCCGATACGCCGCGCGGCGACGCATACGACGAGCGATTTGAGCTTCAGTTAGCTCGGGCTGTGCTCTAGCCACGAAGGAGGTGGTCCCTCGCGCGCAGCAGCCGAGCTTGTCTTCTTTATAATTTGGCAAGGACAGGATCTGGATGCGGTCCTTAGCCTGTCGCAGCGAAGCTTTAAATTTGGCGAGCTCGGCCCCTGTTGAGATGAAGGGCCGAGTTGCAGGAATACAGGCCTTGACAGATTCTCGCTGTGGCCTGATGATGCACGACTTGATCTTGGGCTTATAGGAATAAGCCGGCTCGTGCTGGGTGGATTTTGTTTGGTGGAGGGCTGGTTTCTCCTCTTTCGTGTACGAGAGAGGGTAGAACCGGTTCTCCTTGAGCGGGGCCAGGTATGCTGGCCTTGCAGATCTTTGGGACCTTCTTTGTTTTGGAGAAGGTCTTGGAGACCAAGTCTTGAGGTAGACCTGGTTTCTTGCAAGCTGAGGTTTCGCGAGGTTGTCGCGGGCTTCAGTCTTCTTGGCGGTTGCCCTTGGTGTCACGGTAGTGACGCGCCCAGGGGCGGTTTTCTGCTTCTTGGCAGGAGTTGTTTCTTCTGCGGGAAGTGGGAAAGGTCCCAGCGACCCAAAGACGATGGACCGGGGAGAGGAGGTCGACCCGGTGTCCTTTGTGTTACCGAAGGAAGTGACACTTCGGCCGCTGGCGAAGCGCTTAGGAGCGCATTTGTTTTGCTTCTCTTGAAGCATCAGCTGGTACTTGTTCTCGTCGAAGGTGATTGTCAGCGAAGCTGCCATGTTAGTTTTGAAAAACCTTTCTGAAACAAGACTGGATCCATTAGTAATCACAAGAATGTGGTGATCATAAATGGAAATAAACTATGGTTTTTTCTTTTCAATTTGCTCGAGGGGACAAGGCCCGGCCCAAGCAAGATGAAGAAGGCAAAAAGCCATAGAGTATACAATTGTTCTAAACGCGAGTATGAAAGGCTCAGAGTGAGCGTTCCAGTGACTGCTAGAAGCAATTGTGAACCTTAATTCAGATTACCGAGGAGCGAGGCTCACTCGAGGTAAAATGATATAAGGTTGGGAGTACAAATGTGTCGGTCGCGAATACAGTAGACCCAAGAGGGCGTACTAGCACCGCTAGGCACAGATGTTGTAAATCGCATCCTTGAAATGGACACGAGATGGGATTTTTTTGAAAGGTCAAGGTTGGGTTCATAAAAGAGAGCAAATGGCACTCCGATCCGAAAACGTGCTCAACATTTCTGCGAGCACAGAGTCCGAAAGGGAAATAACCAGAATTTCTCGAATCTGGACCCAACAATGACGGAAGTTTTTTTTTTTTTTGAAAAGTCAGGATCAGATTCATCAAAGAGAGCAAATGACGTTCCAACCCAAACACGTGCTCAACATTTCTGCGAGCACAGTAATCCGAGGTGGAAGAGGTCAAGATTTCTCGACTTTAAACCCAAACGTGACAGAAGTTTTTTTTTTTTTGAAGATTTTTTTGAAAGTCAGTATCGGATTCATCACGGAGAGCAAATGATGTTCCAATCCAAACACGTGCTCAACATTTCTGCAAGCACAGAGTTTGAAAAGGAAGAGATCAAGATTTCTCAAATTTGAACCAAAAATCGACGAAATTTTTTTTTTAGGGTTTGAGAATACATCGAGTTCTCACGATTCGTTCTTATGAAACCAATGTTGATAGACTAGCCCCCAGGTAAGGGTAGGATTACTTAATGAACCCGTTTGGAGGACCCTTACCTAGAACAGCCTAGCTGTCTCCAAACTCTGGACAAGGCTTTTCTTGGATCAACCTCGATTAAAGAACGCAATCGGTAAAACTTTCGTGTTCTCAAATGCTCCCCCCCGTTTTTTTTATGGACTCATCAGAGAGAGCGAATGGTCCGTTCCCAGTCTGAACAGGGGCTCAAACAATTTCTGCGAGCCCTAAGTCAGAAAGGGAAAGAAAACCAAAATTTCTCAAATTTGGGTCCAAAAGAAAGAAGATTTTTTTTTTTGAAAACCTGACAAGTTTGAAATCAGATTTTTTTTTTGAACTCACCAGCGAGAGCGAATGGCCCATTCCCCGTCTGAACAGGGGCTCAAACAATTTCTGCGAGCCCTAAGTCAGAAAGGAAAAGAAAACCAAAATTTCTCAAATTTGGATCCAAAAGAGAGAAGATTTTTTTTTTTTTGAAAATCTGACAAGTTTGAAATCAGATTTTTTTTTCGAACCCATCAAAGAGAGCAAACGGTCCCTTTCCCAATCTGAAAACGTGCTCAAACATTTCTGCGGGCACTGAGTCCAAAAGGGAGGAGATCGAGATTTCTCAGATCTGAATTCAAAGAACAAGAGAAGATTTTTTTTTTTCGAGAAGGAGAAAGATTGGAGATAGACTTAAAGAAAGAAATTTCCAAAACAAAAAAAAAATCCCATCTCATGTTTTTTTTTTTTTTTTTGCGAGATTCAACATTGGCCGCCAACTAGAAAGGTGCCAAAGAATCTAAGTTCATGTTCTCAAATGAACGTGTCCCCCCGGGTGTGCCAGCTTGATGGACCCGATTTCTTCCCTCTCTCCCGCTGCCTCCGCCCCGGGTCTTTCGGGGTACGGCGGTGGGGAGGAGAAGAAAAAGATAAAGGGTATCAACATCTTTCTCTTTTTTTTGTACGGGTATGCCAATTTCACGTTTCTACTTGGAATTTAGAAACGGTGATCCGAAGATCCACCTTCACAAGTAGAAAGGGGAAATGAAACTTTTTCTAGTTTCTATTGCACACATATTTTAAGAAAAGAGACAAAGGTTTTTTTTTAATGACGTGAAAGGCGATTTCATTTGTTGCCGTGAAAGGCGATTTTGCCGTAAAAGGCGATTTACAAGTCTTATCCATTATGAAAGACAAGAATTGTGATTTTAGTCTCTAAAAGAAAAATAAAGTACAATAGAAATCAAGAAAAGGAATCTGACTTCTCATTCGATTGTGGGGACACGTTCAGATCGACGGTCGCGAGTCATGTATGGGCTCCTCCGTCGTCCATGCAGATGAGAACACGATGCTTGGATTCTTGGCTTGGCTTTCTAACCTCAGATTTTTAAAGGACAAAGACCAAGAGAAGGTCTTATATCCGATAAAAAGCTAAGTAAACGGGCTGAAAAGCCACGTTTTGGCCATGTTGGTAGAAGAAGGGAGGTCCTTGGGGGGGTGGCCCCCCAAGGGTGCTTCAATCACCTTTTGGTGGTCTTTGCAGCAGGGTTGCAGGGCTTCTGGATTTTTTGTCTTCTTCTGGGGGAGAGCGAGAGCTAGATCCGGGGATCCTTTCCCTTTGGAATGCCCTCCTATTTATAGGCCTTTGGTAGCCATTTAGGAGGGTTTATGAGCATTGAATGCATTAATGCTCATAATGGGAGGAGTTACAAGTTTTTAAATTACTTGTTTTGTAACTCCTTTTTCCTTGAATTTGATTGGCCGATGGAGAATAATGAGCCTTTAATTGCCTTCAATCCCCATCATGGGAGGAGTTTCATGGCTTTAATGCCATAAATCCTCTGACTTGTAACTCCCATTTGCTTGCTTTTGATTGGGCCGTCCAAAATAATGAGTTAATGACCGCATTAACTTGTCATAAAACGGGTCATTTAACCTCATTAATTGGTCGCCAAGTCGCTTGAAGAGTCGCGGGCCGCGCCGCGTCTTTTGGAATTCTTCTTGCGATGATCGCCGGTGGATCCACATGCTGTTTGATGTCGGATGGCGATGCAATTTCAGACATTGATTAATGTCAAAGTGCCGGCAACATCTGTCCTGTCGATTTCACGATCGGGCGGGCAGAAAGTGTGCTTTCTTTGTTGGCCGGTTGGCGATTTCGAGGCATCTAATTATCATCCAATGATTTCGGCGGCGAATCCGTGATGTTGACGAAGATCGACGGATTTCATGCACGAAAAATCAGATTTTGGAAAAATCACAGGGGCCAATCAACTCGAAACGCGAAAAGGACCCGAAAAAGGGTCTTCCGGCGAATTTTTGGGTCGCCGGAATTTCCATGGTCGCCGGCGACCATGGGCCAAGGTCGCCGGCGACCATGGGCCTTGGGCCCATTTTTTGGCCGCCTTTCGGTCGCCGTTTCTTCGCCATTTTTCGATCTTTTTTCATTCTTTTTTCTTCTGATTTTTTCCTGACATTTCCCCTCATTTATTGGCCTGATTCTCTTGAAGAAAACCCGACGAGAAGCCACGCAAATCGGAGCACAAAATTTCCTATTTTTCTGGAAAGCCGAAGACTTTATTGTGCGGTTTTGCCGATTTTTTGTCAAGCATTGAAACTAGGCCAAATGATGTCGGAATGACCTGAAATTCGACGTGGAGCTTCTTGAGCAGTAGATAGGACCAACCATAGGCTTTGGTTTGAGTTTTGAAGCCGTTCGGGGTCCCGCAAATGCTTGCCTTAATTTCGCCATGAGAGAAATGCCGAGCTTTGACTTGTGGTCAACCGATGTCCGATTGACCTGAAATTTGACAGGGAGCCTCGTGAGTGGTAAGTAAGACCAACCATGGGCTTTGGTTTGAGTTTTGAAGCCTTTTGGGGTCCCGTAAATGCTCGCATTGATTTCACCTCGAGGAAAATGCCGAGCTTTGAAACTAGGCCAAACGATGTCCGTTTGACCTAAAACTTGACAGGGGACCTATTTGAGTCATTTTGAGATGATCCATTAGCTCCAATTTGGATGCCATGATTCCGGGGTGCTCCGCTGCCGGTAGGCCTGTTTTTGCTTCCCGAGAGTTGATGAAGGGTCAAACGTCGTCCGTTTGACTTGAAATTTGGCATGGGGCCTTTTGGAGGTATTCTGAGACCATCCGTAGGCTCTGATCGAAGTTTTGAAGTCTTCGACACAGTCGCTGCCTGGAGCTCCTGCCTGGCTGTCGGAGGAGTGAAGTTAGGCCAAATGATGTTGAAATGGCCCGAAACTTCATGTGTACCCCTCTTTTGGTTGTTTTGAAGGATCTTGCAGTTTTTGTTTGATTCTGACAAGATCTGGTGCTTGAAGTGGCGCCTTCCTATTTATAGCAGGATGTGGCTCCATGTAGCATTTGGTGTTGAAGGGACATAGCGACATTTTTGGTGTCAACAGAAGTATGATCCCTATTCGAACACGTATAATCCGGGATGGAGGGATCATCCCAATCTTAGCTATGGGGATCCACAAGTAAATCAGCCCGCGACTCAAAATCGGCCAAGTTTCCAGCAATACAAGCAGCCATACATTCCTAGACAACAATCGGGCCAAACTTCTAATTCTGGTATGTCTTTAGAAGATATTGTTAAATCTCTTGCCACTAACACTTTGCAATTTCAACAGGAGACGAAACAATTTCAACAAGAGGCGAGGGCCAGTATTCAAAATTTGGATAATCAGATGAGTCAGATGGCAACCGCAATTAGTCGGCTAGAGGCACAAAGTTCGGGAAAATTACCCTATCAAACGGTAGTGAATCCAAGAGAACAGGCAAATGCAATCGTTTTGAGAAGTGGTAAGGAGGTTGAAATTCCAG
>QPKB01000008.1:30295045-30390045 GCA_003546025.1 Camphora micrantha | reverse complement strand
GAGAACACAGGAAGTTGCAACTACAAGAGTTGGAGGAAATTCGGAATGATGCATATGAGAGTGCAAGAATTTACAAGGAAAAGGCGAAGGCTTTTCATGACAAGATGATCTCTAGGAAAGAGTTTAAAGTTGGTCAATAGGTCCTTCTATACCAATCACGGCTTCGTTTGTTTCCAGGTAAGTTGCGTTCCCGTTGGATTGGACCTTTTGTCGTTACTAATGTTTTTTTCACATGGTGCAGTTGAAATTCAAAGTTTAGCAACTTCCAAAGTATTCATGGTGAATGGCCATAGATTTAAGCCTTTCTATGAAGGTTTTCAAATAGAGAAGGTGGAAAAAGTAGACCTTGAGGATCCGATCTATCCTGATTGAGAAGGAAGCTTTGAGTCGAGCCAACGACAATAAATAAAAGCGCTGCTTGGGTCGCAACCCAAGGGGAGCTCGTTCCTTTTCTTTTTATTTACGCATTTATATTTTGCTTATTTTTACCTTTTCTTTACATTTTACCTTACATTGGGGACAATGTAAGTTTTAAGTGTGGGGGAAGGGATTTAAATTGTGTTTTAATTTTAGATTTAAAAAAAATTATTTTTGTGGTCTTTGATGAGCAAGATTCAATTAAGCTTGAAAAAAAAATTCATGACATGTCTGATTTATGATCAATTAGTTAGTTATTTTCCTTGAGAATGGTAGTAACTAAATTTGGTAGACAAAAAGCCGATGAGATTTTGAGCCTTTAGACTGACACATCCATATCAGTCTCATTATTTTTTTTCATGTGAGATATTCTTCCGTGGATTTGTTTCTCTAGAACTTGCCTTGATTCTCTTCGAGGTCACATAGACACAAGCATGCATGAACATGATTAAGGCCATCTTGGTTATAAGCCACTTAAGCCAAATAGCCTTCCCAATATTTAATTTTTTCCTTTATTAAACCCCTTTGAGCTTTATATTTCTATTTATTGTAAACCCACATTACAAGCTAAAAAAAAAAAACCTACCTTTACCTAAGCCGTAGAACTAGTGGAGCATTGTTTTTCACTATGATATGTATGGATGTGCAAGAAATAAGTGTGGGGGTGTCTGGAATTGTGGTATGGCTATGATTGGTGAAATGGAGTAGGTTTTCATCCTTGATTTGTGAGTTCCATTATGGATATCTTTATTTAAAAAAAAAAAGTGTTTATGAAGTGATGGAGGAAATTGTTGTCCATGTTCATGAATCCTCCTAAAACTCCAAGAAAGGATATGTTCATATGTGATACATACAAAGGTGGAAGTTGTTGCGAAGAATCATTCCTTGCTGCAAATGAAAAGTGTTCCCTTTGAACGATCTCTTTTTCAATACAAGAGTTTTACATGGTTTAAATGCGTTGAAGCCAAATTGAAGAAGTTGCTGGATGGAGTGATTGGTTTTATGTCTTATATATTCAAGCTTGAAGTTGGTTCATTTTTGCTCCACTAGTTTTGATGGCTTTTGAGCTATACATTCCCAAATATTTCCCACCTTGATCCTAAACCCCGTTACAACCCTTGAAAAGTCATTATGATTCGTGTTATGCATGTGATCCCAGTGGTGGAGAATGAGAAGATATGCAATCCTATGGTAGATCATTTCTATTGGAATGACTTTGAGCGAAACACCTAACCTTCAAACACATGAGAGTCGAGTGTTTATTTCCGTGAGGGTCTACGCATTTAGTTTACTCCATCATCTAATGAAAATGCTTACTAAGAATAATTGCTCATGATATGTTATGAGTTTTGAAGAGCTCGGTTGTTCTTTGTTGATGGCGTTGCAACCTTGGTATTTTTGAAAAAAAAAGTAATTTGGAGTTTTGCCCGAGGACGAGCAAAAGTTAAGTGTGGGGGAATTTGATGAGAATGCAAAATGTTATATTTTTCTCCCTTAATGTTTAATCCTTTATACTCATTTGATGCCTAAATGTACTCATTATTCTTATATTTTGATTTAAGATGCAAATGGAGGTGTTAATTGCTAAACGAAGCTAATTGGGTGATTTTAGACAATTTTCGCATCACTTCGCAAGCTGGGCATAACTCTCTCATCCGAGCTCCAATTGAGATGATTCAAGATACTGTGGAACGTCAAAAGAAGGTGATCATATTTAATGCTGAATGAATGAAGCTGATTCGGGACCAGGTCTTGTTTAAAGGAAATCAAGCAGAAGGGCATTAAATTTGAAGAAATCAGGAGTTCGTCAAAACATATCAAATATTGGGCTCATATTGTGCAGAAAGAAAAATAGTGCAACTTTAATTCTTGGGTCGAGTCCAACAGAAGCCCGAGTGAAATGATATGGTCAAGAAGAAGAATTTGACTAAGTTAAGAATTCAATTGAATTTTTTTTATTATTTTATTTCTCTTGCTCACGTTTCCCACCTCATCTCACCTTTCCTATCTCTCCATTCTTTATATTTTTTTTTCTCTTTCCATCTTTCCTCATCTAAACCAACCATCTTTTCTCTCATACATCTCCTAAATTTTCTCTTTCTCTCTCATCATCCCAAGGCCATATTCTCACCTAAATTCTCTCCTAACTCTACCCTACTTCCCATCTATAAATACAAAACGTCTTCTACCCATTGAGTATTCAACATCTGACCTTCTCCACCACACGTTTTCTCTCTATTTCTCTCTTCTCCATATTTATTATTATTTTTCACTACTTTTCTTTGCAAGTTTTTATGGCCCTGCGTGGCTAATTTTCTTTAATTGGCTGAAGGAGACGGAAGCCTCGGAATCAATAAACTGTGAGATCTAATTTAATTTTTATTGTTCAATTTATTCTTAGAGTATGGGTTGTTCTTCTATTCTTATTTTCATGATTGTCTCGTTTAATTGCTAGGAGGCCTACTAGTTTATTATTCGTTGCAATTTAATGCTAGATTAGAAATCAAATCCGTAATTGTTTGATCCCTCTAATTTGCGAAGCAACTGATATTTAATAATTTACTGCGTCAGTGATTGTTAGATGTCAGGAAGAACACTTGGCTAAATTAAATGCAACCGCTTGTGCTTGTGTTATTTGGGTTCATCGATCTCTCTAATTTTAATGCTATTACTAAATTAAATCTATAACGCTTGTCTTAGGTTGTTTAGTAATTAGGGTTAATTAGAGCGCGTGTTTTCTAATTAACTAATTAAGGAAGTAGGAATTTAATTCCAACAATGAATATTCAAAGTGTTAATTGATTTATTTTTGCATCAATGATCAGTTCTGAATTTCCGATGGTGAATGTTAACTTTGACTAATGCTTGCTCATTTAAATGAATTCATTACTTTATTGCTCTTTATTTGTTTTTATTTATTTTTTATTTTTTTTTGCTTCCAGTATAATCAAAACCCCCATCTTTGATCACATAGCATAAAACTTGGTTAGACACTCTCCGAAGGAACGATCCTTACTCGCACTACTACATTTATTATTTTTGGAGTAAAGGTTTTATTATATTTAGGTGCCGGCGACTTGTCTTGCCCATTTGGAGAACCTATAGGTAAGCAATCATCTCCATCTTCTAGATTTGTGTTCTTGTGGCCTTAGAGGAGCTCCATTTCCATTATTGGAAGCTCTTTCTTCCTATTTTTTTGTTTGACCTATTTTAGGGTTTGTTTGGAGTTTTTGTAGAGATTGTTGATTTTGAGCTTGAGAGGGTGATTAGAAGATCTTTTTGCTTAGCTTGGACTTGAGGCAAGTGGATGATTTGATATTTGAACTTTGAATGATTTTGATGAAATGCATGGATAATTTCAATACATGTTTCCTACCATTATTGATTTGCATTGATTTGAAATAAATGTACATTAATGACTCTTATTAGTTCATTTAATGGTTTTGGAAATGTGGTTGGTAGTTTTCATTTATTGCTTGATTGTAGTTTAAATGACTCCTTGTGATTGGGATTTTCTCCCCTCTTTGTGGTTGAAGGTGTTGAGAAGAAGAAGATTGTTTGATTTGATGATTATGGAGGTATTAATGTGAAGTTTTGTGTAATGTTTATAAGAGGTCTTGATCCTCTCATGTTGATGAGAAATGGGACACAAAGGTGTTGTAAAAAGGACAGGAAATAGAAGGGAGCAGAACTGTCCCGGAACCCATTTCTGGGCAGTTCGCTTGAGCGAAGTGTCCAGAACAGGCTCTGAGCCAGTCCAGTAGACAGTTCGCTCGAGCGAACTCTCCTAGAATCACATCAGAAGCTCTCACAGAAACTTGTTAGTTCGAGCGAACTATTTGTTCGCTTGAGCGGAGCGAACCCCTTAATCGCTCGAGTGAACTCTCCCAGACAACCATTCCAGAGAGCTCGTCGCTCGAGCGAACTCCTTGTCCGCTCGAGTGATGATTACTGTTCACCTGGGACTGTTCTGTGAGCAAAAAGGAAACGTTTAGGTGACTGAGATAGGATTGTTGAGAACCCTGTTGTGATGGGAAAACTTGTAACCATTGTTTAGTACCCTTTTGAAAAGAGAAACCAAATCACAAGCTTTCATTTGAAGTTTTGAAAATCCTAAGGTGTATAAAGAGCCCAGAATGTCTCTGAACTCAAAGAGTGCCAATTTTTATTGTATATGATATACGGGACCTTTATCCACTTTGATTGAATTTCGAATCCCGATACTTGTCCCGAACTTCATGATTTATGAGTTATCATTCCCAAAAATACTGAATTTGCAACTGTAGCATTTTGCTAGTCCCGATATGCACTTCATGTTTGAAATGACATTTGTGCCTTCGAGCACCCCGTCCCGCCCGTTTATATAAGTGCATCATATGAATTTTTGTACATGTCTTGATTTTCGATATTTTACCTATGAGTCAGCACTACTAAGCTTGGATAACCCTGTTGGTCTGATTCACCGACTTGGAAATCCCCCTCCCATCCCGCCAGCTGCAGTTTAGATCCAGCTACCCTGTTATTATCGTGGTCTTATCCCGATGCTGTAGATTGCTACTGTGGTTCCCGATGCCTGGTTCGCTACCATGGTCATGTTCCGTATTATTATTATGTATATGTATGTGTTACTTATGTTGTATCTCCTCACTTTGGTGACTGAGGTCAACATCCCGATATGCTCATGTCACTTCGGTGATAGAGGACTTAGCTTCGTGTGGTTGCCATATTGCTTGTTTCCCGAATTCCTTGGATACCTTACATGTTTTATATTGCATTTATGTTTCGAATAAATGACAATCATGTTTTATGAGATTTATTGTTTTAACAGGTTTAAATGTTTCCCAAGGTGATTTCAATTGTTGTTTTATCTTTTCACCTACCTGCCAAACTGTCATGTTTGACCCTTGTTTTGGTACTCAGGTCCTGTTGTCGGTTTCCCAAAGGAGGAGCTCGAGGAGGCGGTCGGAGAACCGCAACGCCTAGTTGAGTGGCATGCCGATGATGTCGTTTAGACATCCGGGTGTTTGAGTCACGCAACATTTTGGGTTAGGAATTAACCATTCTTTTTGGGAACTTGATACTTTGTCTATATTGGCCTTTGTTGGCCTCTCTTTTTGGGAATTGTAATTAAATGGCATTGCTGTAAACTTTAACTTCCTTTTGGGACATAGCTAATGTTCATTGCTCATTTTGATACTAGTGTTAAATATATTTAATCTTGTTATCTTGGACATGAATGTATAAATTAGATTTGCTACACGCTTCCACACTTAAAAGAAATATTCATGTCGATGTGATATCCTCACCGTGGATACCTGTGGGAAATCCCGTGTATGAGTGACATCTTTGATGGACTCGTATACGTTTTGATTTAAATTAATTCATAGTTTTGGATTGTGACTTTCATCATTCATCATCCACACATTAGTATTTATGGTCCCGATCTCGGATCAGGCCCGCCGGCTCTTAGGGACCCGGTCCGGGGTCGCGACAAATTTCATTTAAACTCCATGATAAGAGGAGTTACATGGTTTAATGTCATAATTGTGTTCGACTTGTAACTCCCTCTCCTTCGCTTCTAATCGGGTCGACCATAATAATGAGTAATCAACCACATTAATTTATCATAAAATGGGTAATTAACCGCATTAAGTAGCCGCCAAAGTACTTGAAGAGTCGTAGGCCGCACCGCATCTTTTGGAATTTTACCCGCAACGTAGGAAGCTTTGATCACTGGTGGATCTTTCATGCCGATTGTTGTCAGATGATCATGCAATTTCAGACATTAATTGCTAGCAGTGGGCTAGCACCACCTGTCTTGTCGAATTCTCGATCAGTTAGGCAGAAAGTGTGCTTTCTTGGTCGGTCAGTTGGCGATTTCGAAGTGTCCGATAACGATCCCATGATTTCGACGGCAAATCTGTGATGATGTTGAAGATCGACAGATTTCGTGCGCCGAAAATCAGATTTTTGGGAAATCACAAAGGCCAAACAACATCAAAAGGGACCCAAAATGGGCTTTCATTGAGAATCCGACTACCCAGATTTCTAGGGTCGTCAGTGACCATGGAGATTTTTGCCCCTTTTGGTCGTCGTTTTTCGGCTGTCTTCTGGTTTTTTCCACTTTTTTCTTATTTGATTTTTTTCTTCGTGTTTTTTACAATTCTTGGCATGACTTCTCTGCAGAAAACTTGATGAGAAGCCATGAAGACCAGAGGGTAAAGTTTATGATCTTTCGGGAAAGCCGAAGACTTTGTCATGTAGAGGTGCCGATTTGTCATCAGAAGTCAAAACTAGGTCAAACGATGTCTGGATGACCTGAAATTTGAGGTGAAGTTCCAGGGCAATAAATAAGACCAGCTACAGGCTTTCGTTTGAGTTTTGAAGCCGTGTGAGGTCTTATCACCAGTAGACTTGATTTTATCGCAAGGAAGATGTCACGCTTTGATGTACGGTCAAACGATGTCCAATTGACCTGGAATTTGACAGGGAGTCTCTTACAACCATTTTACAATGATCCATTAGCTCCGATTTGGAAATTATGGTCCCAAGGGGCTCCGCCGCCGGGAGGCCTGATTTAGCTTTCGGGAGGTCAAAGTCTGGTCAAATAATGTCAAAATGACTTGAAACTTGATATGTAGCCCCTTGGATGTATTTTGAGACCATCCATATGCTTTGTTTGGTGAGTGATGACCTTGGTAGTTTCCGCCGCCGATTTTACTATTTGAGTAGGTCAAACGTTGTAAGTTTGACCTGAAATTTGACATGAAGCCTCTTGGAAGTGTTTTAAGACCATCCATAGGCTCTATTTGAAGATTTGATGTCTCCGACGCTGTTGTTGCCAAGAGCGCTGCCTTTGTTGTATGGAGAATGCGACTCTTTGCATTTGGGGCCAAACAGTTTCGAAATGGCCTGGAATTTGATGTAGAGCTTTCTAGTGGCATTTTGAGGTCAACTATATGCTCCTTTTGTGAAACAAGGCCTCCAGCTTCACCATCGCCTGGAGCTCCTGTTCAGCTGCTAGAAGAGTGAAGTTAGGCCAGATGTTGTCGAAATGGCCCGCAACTTCATGTCTACTCTTCTTATGGCTATTTTGAAGGATCTTGCAGTTTTTGGATGATTCTTACAAGATCTAATGCTTGAAGTAGCATTGCCTGTTGTGGTAGGATGCAACTTTATGTAGCTTCTTAATATTTGAAAGGGTATGAAGAGACAAAGTGATATTTTTCTTGTTAACAAGGCTATTTTGAGAGAATGAAAAAGATTGAAGAGCATGAATTTCTTGTGCTCAAAGATCAAGGATTAAAGACACTACTTGGATTCATTCTGCGTATTCTTTATGTAAGTGGTTTATTTTTCTCTTTCTAGTTCTTTTATGTGCTTTGATTGGAGACAATACTACACTTAATTATATCTAGATTTTTTTAAATAAAAAATATGAATTAAAAGTCGAGAGACATCACATAATTACTTGCAATTTTTCCTACTATAAGAAAAAAGGAGAAAGACTACATAATCATATTTTCAATGCTTGTATGATCGTCTAACTTATCTTTGATACATCTTTTCATCTTTTAATTTTTCCACCCTTGTTTTCTTTTTATTTCAGTTAATATTCTAATTGATTTTACAGCTATCTTTCTGGTTCAGAGATTTTTAAATGCATCTTTTATGTTAGATTAGAAACTTTCTATTTATGTTATTTGCATGATCCATGGTTGGAAAGTGATTAGTGCATTCATTAGAATTAGCTTTCATGTTTAAACTTGTGTTTTGTTGCTGAAAATCATGATTTAATGACTGATTTAGATTGCTAAATTCGGACCTGGTACATAGTTGAAAATCTGAACATTGAAAAAATTTCACTGTTTCAGTTTGATTGTGTTCCAAAAGTGCGCAAGTTGAAAAAAAAAAAGGCAAATGTGGTTTTTTGTCTTAAAAAATAACAGATTTAAACTATATAATAAGGACTTTCAAAACCCTAAATTTCAGGGGAAAAAAACCCTTGGGAAGTGGGTCAAACATTGGCAAGAACAGATTTAATGACTGATTTAAAAATTTTCACCTATCTCTTCCCAACAAATTGGGGTTCTGCATCTACGACCATACAACGCTTCGAATGGGGCCATGCCGATACTGGAATGATAACTATTATTACATGCAAACTCGCTTAATGGGAGACTCTTCTGTGCATTTTTCTTCAACACCGGTGAAAGGCAAGTACCTAAACATAATTTGTGAATTTAATACATGTGTTTTTCGTTGATTCCAGTTTGGTGCATATAGAAACCCTTTAATGCCCTTTTGATGATGTTAATTATTTTTCTGATGAGATTGGAGATTGGGGATGATTGAACTATTTTTCTTATTTTATTTATCACTATTGACGCACCCAATCCATTAAGCCTGCAAGGACTGGATTCTTAGCAGAGCCCCGGATACAGAACCATGAAAGTTGTTAGTGTGCATTGATTGTGGGACTCACTAGATGATTTGATCATAGATCTGGTTCGTTCATCGGGCAGGACATGGAGGGGCGACCATAGAGATGGTGGAACCATGTTAGGTGGGCCCTCTTTGGTCCACCATCCAGCAACCGAAGAGGAGGGCTAACGGTATTGAACAGGGTTTGGGTTCTTTCCGTTTTTGGGACTGTGGGACCCATGTGGGCCATTAAATTTTGATCGGGTCCCTACATCTTGAAGAGAGGGCTTGGGCGACCATATTGATGGGGGCTGAACATGGGAACTTGATCTGTAGGCCATTACCTGGAGTGCACAGTTACCGTGCGTTGGTTATGACAGAACTCGGTTCTGTTTAAGGAAGAATTGAAGATGACCTGTAGCATATGTAAATGAAGAGATAAAGAGAATGCTGACATGTGGATAGATAAGAGAGAGTGAATGATGGTGATGTGGGAGTGAGATGAGTGAGGTTGTACCAGCACACAACTTATATATATATATAGATATTTATACATATGGTACCATTGGTTTTAGAAATTAAAAAAAAAAAGGGATGAGTTCTGTTACAACTGTTGTGACAGAACATATGGCATTCGACTTTTAACACTTCGCCCATTAGTTTGTTGAATTTGAAAGAAAAAAAAAAGGGCCCATTGTAATGTTTATGAAACCAAATAGACCTTGGGCCCCATTTTATAAAGAATTGATTTTGGGGAAATATCTTAGGTAGGGTCCTTGAGTTTTTTAAAATTATAAATCAAGATTATTGTTATTTGCAAATTAATATTAAATGATATTTTTGGGTTTTAATGTGTTACAATTATATTTTTGTACTTTATTATTAGATCTTTTGACCAAGTAAATACCATCCGGGCACACGGTATATTACTAATATAGGATTTAGTACTTTGTATGACCTCGGGCAAATCCTAATGGATTCGAGTTCAACTCATCTCTATTGGAAAACCCTTAACTGGGTCTATGGACCATTAATGAAGAAGGGATGCGTTGATCTTATATTTATTAGAGATTCCTGTGGTTGTTGAGTACGAGACCTTATGTTTGACCTTAGGATTGATTTGTATCTATGTCTTAACCTTCGCATGCATATATATTTTGGTTTAGGATGTGTACTTCTTTAGATGCATACCCTATTGTGTGTTATGGACTATAAAGTGGCTTGGCGAATTTTGTATGATAATTTGATTATGATATGGAATGTGGAATGGCCAGCACTTTACTTTGACTTAAGACTCTTGTGTCGGAGCTTTATTATTCAGGTCTATTGTGCTTATATATTTATGTTTATGTGGGTCATTTTATAGATGACTACAGATCGATATATGGACAGTTGATCACCGATGTGACCGGATCACTTATAATCCGCTATGAATGTGAACAGGTTATCCTTTATTTTTAATTTGATCGGTTTATAACCACCGACGTTATGGACGGGCTTTCCCGATTTATTTAGGGCCGGCCACCCAAAACGGAGACACTTGTCTTCGTGTGAATTATATTGCTCATTTTGCTTTGTTTGGATTATGTTATACGTTCTTTCGTGTCATTGTCATTGTCATTACTTCTATATGATCACACTTGTCTATATTCTTCTCATATTGTATTAAATTTCAAATTATGATTATGTACTTGCTATTTACTTTGTAATATTTGGTGCATAGGTACCGAGCCCTACTTTATCGAAGAAACAGAGGAGGATCAAACGTTTCAAACGTTTGAGCCAACTGATGAACCCGAGTGGGATGCTGGAGATGGTTTCGGAGCCGTCTGAGCTTGCATTAGAGAGAACGTCATCTTAGTAACTCTTTAGATGAACTTCTTTTAATGATAAACTTTTCCTTAGTAATTGTTTGATTTATTCCGCAACTTTAATTATTAATGTTTATTTGATTTTCGTGTTGGATCTCATTTATAAACTTTGAATACCAATTGAGTAAAGCTTCCGTTGCATTTAATGAAATTTATTTTGACTCACCACGGTTTGTTATGTGGGTCCACTTTTGGGAGCTTGTGTTGTATTAAACACAGGAAATTGAATTTTAATTTTAATTTTTTCACGTTTTTCCAAATTCTTATTTTAGGGACGTGACAGGACCTGATTTGCGGCCGTTGGAAAAAAACGTAGTCATTTTACTTAAATGACTGCCAGAAGACAGTCGTATAATTAGTAAAATAAACGACTGCCACAAGGCAATCGTTGTTTGCGACGGCTCCAACCATTGGGAATTTAAAAATGGTCATCGTCGTTTTCAAACCTGCAATGGTTAGTTGGATGTAGCTTATATAAAACGACTGCTCATGAGCCGTCGTTTCTATACATTCTTCTCTTTTTTTTGCCCCTTTTTTGGGACCTTTTTTTCACTTTTATGACCTATTTAACGGTTTTTATCCACAACTTTTGACAGTTTTGCAAGAATAAAATAAGGGCCCAAATGCTACAAATTAGGCACTTGACAAAAAATGAAGAAAAAGAAATTAGTAGAAAAGATTTTATTAAAGAATAATAAGGGCCCAATCTCATTAGGCAGCCAGTTACATAGATACATTATATTACAATCTTCATTTAAAAATCTCCTGCAAGTATCTCTAGTCCTAGGAAGGGTCTTAGCGTATCATGGGGGCACTTCTCTCCTTCACTGGCACAAGATGGATGAATTGCAACAGCCTAACAATGTCTTTCCGCTGTCTTTCCACAAGAGATTGAATCAAGAGTCACTTGACTTTCGTAAGTAATTTTGAACAGCAACCAAATAATGAATTGAAGCCCAATAAAAATGTGAGGGTCTTGATTTGTCTTTTCTCACATTTTCTGGGAGTGGAACTTCTGGTAATCTTGCTTTATTCTCAAAACCTGCAAACAAACAGTAGAAAGAAAAGATTGATTTCTCTGTTTGTCAAAAGATTGATTTCTTTTGAAATGAGTTTCCCTGAGCCTGTGGTTTCATGGAAAACCAACAGTTAAACATGATAAAGGTATACACAAAACATTAGATGTAACTTGGAAATAAATAAATAAATGTATGCACCCACACCCACACGCACACATAATAGAGAGGAATATTCTTGAGGGAACCTTCTTTTTCTTTTTGAAAGGTAACAGGAGGGAACAAGTTATTTCAAAAATAGAAAATTTACTTTTTGAGGCCTACTTGGATACATGCCAATCAAATTATCCTAACCTTAATTTATGGGCCACAGAGTTTTAGCCATAAATAAAATGCAGTTTTTATTTTGTGCTTTATCCAATGTTGAATATTAGAAGTTCCAAAGTCAATAAGTGCCAATAGAAGAGGACAGAGGGGTGAGGGTTTTGGACTCATGATAGATGGACCCATTAAAAAACCTCATTTGAAAATAAGAAACTGGTTCCCTCTAGAAAATTTTGACCACATACATGAATATAGTGTTAAGTAAAATCCAACTAAAGGTTGATAACTTGGCCAAAATCAGTTTTAGAAGAAGACATTTTTGTGCGTAGCTCTTTTTCCTTTTGGATTCTCCAAGAAGCTCTTTTTCTATGAGAGTTAAACAAGTACAACTCACAAATCAAACATTAGATAGGATAAGGCTATGACAATGATGATGTGACTTCTCAAACATAATGCCAAAGCACCGAAAAATTAGATTCCAATATACATAAAACAAGAGGACCACAAAAACGGAATTGACAACCATATTTTCAGACAAAGATTCAGAATTACATTTTTTAATATCAATTCAGTATTATTTGGAGACCTACTAAAAAACTACACTTTCAGAAAACAAAAAGAAAAATAATGTTACAGATGGAGTGAGAGTGACAAAAAGATCAAGCAGCAATACATACAGTAGCTTTAGTCGAATCCCTTGAAAAATATGTAGTGAAGAAACATGGTTCATTCCTCTCTGTGACTTTGTACAGTGGTACATCTGGAGATAGACCTTCCAAAGTTGTCTCGAGTCCTATGTATTTCTGTAAAAATTCTTTAATGCATGAGACACACAAGGAATCCACTTTGTATAAGAAAATCAACCTTCGCTACTTACAGAAGAGGCATTCTTATAAAAATTAACCCGTCCAATCTCAAAAGTTGTTTGCTTTTCTTTGCATTCCACGGAATAACCAACCCAAACAAAGATCTCAGCATGTGCATCGAGTATCAAGATATCCTCAGTCAACAGATCATCTTGAGTGAAGTTGGAAATCTTAGATACCTGCCTCCAATGAAAAAGGAACAGATAAAAATTAAGCATTTGACACACACAAAACAAAACAAAAGAAAATTCTAGGTGATGATGAAATGCACCTGAAACTTTCCTGTGGTACCAAACACGAGAACAGGAATAAAAAATTAAACCCAAAAAAGAAAAAAAAAAGAAAAAGAAATCAACTTCATTCAGAACTTCAAATACTGGCATAGGCAGAACTAGTAAGAACAAGCATCAACCTTTATTGAATGAGTAAGTGTACAAATGAGTATATCTAACTGTCTCTTGAGAAGCCTTTTTGCTTGTGTAACTTAGCTTCCCCCCTAATGCAAACCAGAATGCAGAGCTCTCTGTAAAACCTCCCTTGACCTTAACGTCATAGTCTCCTTTTACATCTGCCAGCATCATAAAACCAGAAAGAACAGTTAAAGAATGCACTCTATTAACTAGCCATGGAACTTGGAAGTTTATTAAAATAAACCACTATATAGAAGCAACCTCCCTAACTATTAACTAGCCATGGAACTTTGAAGTTTATCAAAATAAACCATCATATAGAAGCAGCCAATGAATTCAAGCAGCTCCAACCAATGAATATTAGAACCAGGACCCCTTTATGTTGCATATGAAGCCTTTGAGCTCCTAAAATCCCTCTTCAACTCGGCAACCATTTTCATACAACAAGCCTTTGATTTTCCAGGGACCACCACCGCGATCTTCTCCCACCTCATTGGAACATCCTTGGGGAAAGCCTTGAGTGCATTAATTAGATCCATGTAGGTAGTTTCAATTCCCAATTGGTGAGAAATGTAAGTATCAAAGAAGAACATTAACATGTATGAGACAGTGCATTTGGCCTAGGAAATCCAAAATGTGTTAAAAAGAATGTGTGCAACACCAAACCCAATGTTCACCAACATATGATGGAAAAGTGCAAATGAATGTAACTATCATCCATCCACTATCACTAGTACATCAGCAAAATTCATAGCATGTAAAATAGTACATAGGCATATCACTAAGAACTAAATGAATGTAGTCCTAAAGATGGGCCAATCAATAGTATCGCCGAGAATAAGATCTTGGAATGATTTTCCTCCACCCATCAACTCCATGCTTCCCTCGATGATTTCGTCTACAATGACCTTATAGCATTCTTCCTCCTTAGTTGAAAGACCCCTCACTCTGCCAAAAGCGATACACGTAGACTTCCGTGTAAGATACATCAACCTACAGGAACGTGCGTCCTGAGGTGGGAGGTCACGCCTTACCTACAAACATTAGTAACACATGAATTTAGTCATTTCTGAATCCAAACACTTAAATAAGTTAAGATATCTACTATTTATAGAAAATAAAGACTTTTACTTGAGAAGAACTGCCGTTATCAGTAGAAGGTTGCATCACTATCTGACCCTGGGAAAGACATGAAAGGATCCGCTTCTCCATCCGCTTGCGTTCTCGAGACTCCTCTTCCAGTCGTTCCCTCAACTGAATGTTTTGCTCTTTGAGCTCATCCATAGCAGTTTTAATGGCTGCCCGTGATGCCATCTCATATCTCCTATATGGAGTAGAATGATGGATGGCGGTTTTGGACACACCCATTCCTAGGCCCCGTACACGGCCTCGATTATCACAACCAAGAGCCTATTAAAAAAAATCAGAGACAATCTTCAAGGTAAATGGAAGGAGAATATTGCCTTAAATGCATAACCATTTGCTGTGACTAGAAAACAAGATTACATATTGGAAATAAATGAAACTTTAGCTCATTGATCCAATGGAAGTGTTTTGGAAAGATCTTTGTTTTTATGATCATGTAATTGACAAGGCCGATGCCAAGTTAGAAACAAAAGCTTATTATTAACAGAAGCAATATGTCATACAGTTATTTCTAAAGTTTTGACATGGCAAATGCATGGTTATAATGAAATCATTTCCAACCATAAAATGAGGTCTTGTACAGTGCTTGAATGTAAACAGAACAACTATTGTCCTAGTTACAATACTCCATAGCAAACCGAAATTTGACCACAATCACATGGTAAGTATTTACTGTTATCTGTGAAAGTTGGAATATGCTGTAATGCTTTACAATTCTTGATTCAGGTGTAGAGCACCAGAAAAGCAAACAAGCTGGCCTTTCTGGACAGATCAGTCCCACTTTGTGACAATATTACTTCTAAATAGTTATGATCAACAAAAAACGTAAATAAGAGTATAAGATAATTCACCTACCAATGCGACCGGATCATGGTTAAGGTCTTTTTCCACAATGGTGGGGTCACGCTGAATCAGCATATCGATTTCATCCTGAAAAGAATTCAACTCCTTCCAATCAAGAGTTCTAGAGAAGAGTACCAAAAGGCAATTGGCATGAAACTTATGACGACTATTCTACATTATATTATGAAAACAACCAGTATACATTTGTATACATGTATGATTTGTGCACGTAAAACTTCAAAGAAGATTTCAGCCATTAAAAATGTATCTTTGGAAACATATATATGTATGGAACATAGTTATCAAAAATTTCTACATACATGTATATGCATGGTACTAGGCTTTCTAACTATGACCTACAAGATCTGAGTGAAATATAATACAGTTAAGCCATGTTGAAAAATTCAGATCATTTAAACAATAAATGTAGCCATCCATATCAATCTACATTAATTATATTACAAATACACGAAACCAAAAATCATACTAATGTTTTCTATAGATTTTTTTGTGAAACCAATCTATTTGGTCTCACATTTATAACCATGACTCAACTCGTCACCCACCTGCCTACAGATTAGCATCACTATCAATTCAACCCCAAAGGATTTAGTAATGATACAATGTATGATGGGTACACCTGACACAAGTGATGTATATACATTTGACAGAGATCAAATCAAATGCTCAAATTTGCGCGGAAAATATTTTGAGGACTACAAATTCAAGCCATTCACACCACACTACCTCCTCTAGATAAGCAGAGATCCAAATTCGAAGTGAATATTCCATCTATACATGAAAAGTCAAAATAAATATCAAGTCAAATTTCGTTTCTATACACATTGATCAATCCAATATCAGACATCAATCCATTCATCCCAACCCCACCTCACTCAAATAAAAACATTTCTTTGAGCGTGCTCAAGTGAAGAAAATCATCTTAGAACAATAGAGTAGATCATGATCCAAGAAGAAAAGATATGTAGACATGTCTACAGACAACAAGAAAGGAAATTTAAGATTTTGATTATGATAACTATTATGCATTATATTATCAAAACAACCAGCTGCAGACTTCTTACCAAATATTGATTCCCAATAGCACCATCCTTCCTACCATGAGTGGCGAGAAATACTTGCGTCCGAGTGACCAAACCATCTGGATTTTGTTGCGACTATAAAAAGAAATAACAAAATATGGAGTTGAAAATATATTATAATAGTAAAGTAACATCAATTAAAGTCAACAATACTTACCAACTCCGCCGCCACCCGTGCTTGTCCCTTTCTACCAGAAGTATGTGGGCATTTCAGAGCTTTTCTAGCAGCCTTCCCCTTTTGTCTTAGAGAATGGGCCTGCGACGTCCTGGGACGTCGAGTTGAGTTCAACAAAACTCTCCCAATCTTCTTTCTTGACACCCTCGGGTATGTTGGATATTCTCTCCACATCCGTTTGATATTTGTCTAAAAATTTCAGCCGGAGATTGGACTTCCAGTCTTTCCATGAATTGTTGGCTTTCTTAAGTACAAGCCTTTTGGAGTATTCTAGGAGCTGCAAATAAGAAAAATCAAGACATAAGTCATGATTAAAAAAATTCAAATTACTATGTAAAATTAAATGAAGTAAATGAACAAGCACTTACACTAATAATCTCCCAAACTAGCTCCTTGAGCTCATTAGGCACATCAGTCCATTTGAGGTAAATGGGAGACACATAGGTCCTCACAACCTCCCCTATCTTAGAGAACAACTACACTGAGTTGTCTCCAATAGGTTGCCCATTTTCCCCAAATGTGATGGGGGGAAGTCCACCTGTTGTTATAGGACATTGTTAGAAAATTTTCAAGTTCAGATACTATAGGTGCTGCAATCAAATTACAGAAAATTGCATGGTCTTTGAAGAATTCCCTAAATATAAATCAGGTCCATGTCTGTCCATGTCCATGTCTGCTGTTAGTAGTAACATAATTCTGGACTTTCTTGTATGAACTTGAAAACATATGGAAAAGAATTTAAATGGCTACATTAATGAGCTCTAAATGAACTTTTGAATAAAGACTAGTCTTCTGTATATGGACATGTGACAGACTACTCTGTAAAAAAAGGTAAAATCAACACACATCTCAGTCATACTGATCAAATTAGATCAAACAACAATAGCTTCTCAAATTAAATGAGTAGTAGAGCTAGAGTAGGGAGACAAAGTTGTTTCTAAATGGATGAAACAAATGACTCCTATTGGCTTGTAATTTATTTTTTAAAAATAAATGACTCCTTGACTTCTCAAATTTTCATACATGTGGATGGCCATCCAAGGAAAATAATGAAACAGTAAGCAGGAAAAAAACAAGCTTGGATCAGAACCAAAAGCTGGGATGGTAATTTTTCTAATACCAATAAGCAAATAATCAGACAAAACCTGAAACCCTGTTCAGAAGCTAGGAACTCAATTGCCCCATCATCAACTCTTTTTTTTTTTTTTTTTTTTTTTGCTCGGTTGGCCCAGTGGCCAGGACATTGGAAGTAAAGGGCTCCCACCAAGGTTCAAAACCTGGTGGGAGCTGTGGGAGCGGGCCTTATCCACAAGACCAGCCCTCTATTGTGTGCAAAAATGGGAATTGATCCAATGAAGGGAGGTGCTGTTTAATCCTAGCTGTTAGATAGAATGTGATGGGTGTGAAGATTTGCATGATTAATTGATGACCTACATAACTTGGATGGCTGTCAAAATTTGAAAGCTCCTTTATTTTGAAGTTCTGAAATGAAATATTGATGAACCTACCTTCTCTATCATCTCGATGATGGCTCTGGTAAAAACTCTATAAAGATGCTTATAAAAAAATAAAAATAAAAACTCCATAAAGACTATTACTGAGATATGTCTAGAAGCACACAATCAGCTTTAGGAATAAAAGCAATGAGCATAGACTTAACTTCTTAAGGAAGCTTCCCTGATCCTAAGATGGATCGAGTGGCTTTAAAACATCATCTCCAATAATACTCCAACAAGTTCTAAAGAAGAAAGCACTAAATTCATCTTGTCCTGGGAATCAAAATTGGAATGCATCACCACCTGTTATCTTATTTTTCTGAAATTGGGCTGCAAGGAGTTGGACCTAATGTGAATTGATTGCTTGAAAGGTAGGGCAATCTCGGGACAACCTTCTAGGGCACATTTGCCGAACGACCACAAGACCATGCAGTGGATTCATTCTCATTTGCACACCTCTTTCTCTTCTTGCCTACTACCTTTCCAAACTTAGTACGAATGGTCTCCATTTTGCTTAATAACTCGGAACCACTCAAACGCTTGGGATGCTTCCCATTTTCTTCATTCCCATTAAATTGTGATTCTTGGCTCCTGAAAGGATGTGTCATAGGCAACCATTTCCTATGCCCCATGTAAGCAAACTTCTGCCCGTGTTTTAACCGCACTGAATATGTACTTTCACTGCACACAGGACAACCAAACTTTCCTGCGGTCCTATAACCAGATAAATAACCATATGCTGGGAGATCATGTATAGCCCATAAAAAAATTGCTTTCATTGTGAACCTAGTCTTGCTATAAGAGTCATATGTTACTGCACCAGTGGACCATAACTCCTTCAACTCTGCAACTAGTGGCTGCAAGTAGACATCAATGTTATGCCCTGGACCTTTCTTCACGGGAATCAATAATGTTAACATAGTAAACTCCTTTCGCATGCATAGAGCTAGAGGAAGATTGTATGCAACAAACATAACAGGCCAACAACTATTGTAGCAGTTACAAGTCCTAGCCGGACATTACGTGTCTCGGCAGCAAAGTTTGTCCATTTACGTTTTACTTGTTTCCAACAGGAAGAATCTACTGGATGACACATTATTGAATCGTTTGGTACTGAGTTTGCCTTTGCATGCCATGGCATACTATCCGCAATCCATGATACACTGTACATTCTTTGTAGCCTTGGTGTTAATGGAAAGTATCTTAACTTTTTTCCACGGCAAGCGTGATCCTATAGGCCTTGATTATTCAATGGTTTCCATCTGCTTCCACCACACATAGGACAACTGTCCTTATTTTCATGCTCTCTCCAGAATAGTAAACAATCATTACGACATGCATGGATAATCTTGCAATCCATACGAAGAGACTCGACCATCTTCTTCGCATTGTAAGTATTATTTGGCAAAGTGTTTTCAACAGGCAGAACCCTTTTGAACATATGTAACAATTCCATGAAACTCTTATTAGACCACCGATGTCTAGCCTTCATGCTTAGCAACTCAACCATCACTGACAATTTTGTCTCCTCAATTTGACACGAGGGATATAAAGGTTGCATTGCATCTTCCATCAACTTCTAATACTGGACATTCTCTAATGTACCATCATGACCTTTCCTATCTTCTTGATGATTGTCTTCATCACTACATGCAGATGCACTACCCCCACATTTTTTTGAGCATTATCCTCGTCTTGAGATACATCATTCACCAAATCAACTTGTCCACATACTACATCACTAGCCCCTACATTTTACACAACTTTTGGGATAGAGTTCTCCATGGTAGATTCATGTCGTGTAAGACGTATCTATTCCATCACATATTAAATGTGTATGAGTTTCTCTTAGTGTCTTCTTCCCTCTAAAATTTCGGCATTTGACACACGGACAACAATACCAATCATCGCCCCCTAATTTATGTGTATTAGCCCTTACATACCGAAAGAATAGTTCTACTCCTTCCAGGCACTCTTTAGAAAGCCTAGGTGCTGTCATTCATTCCTTGCTTGGAGGCTCCATTCTGAACCTTGAAATTTTAGAATCTAGAAAACCCAATAAGTACCTGTTACAACAATCTAAACATGAATTTCAAAATCTGTTGAAATCAGATCCAACTACTAAACATCATAGACATCATAAAACTAAGTTTTTATATGTCTCTAAATGAGTTCTATGTATATTAAATCTATAGATATTGCACACAGAATCATATACTTAAAAATAAAAGGCAGCAGCAAATCATTGAGAAAGCTACTACTCCACCACTATACAATAATGATGAAAACCCATAATTCCATATACAGAGATTGACAAGGAATAATACAACTCCACCACTGTACATTAATGATGAAAACGAGATCTTGTTTCTACTTTTGTGTGCCTTTATATAGTTCTCTAATCAGAACAGTGGAAATCTTTATCTATTTTTTGATTGAATTTCGGTGTCACCTGTTAAATTTCCTGAAAATTTTTTAGGAAACTATTTATATAGTGTGGTGTGATAGGGAAGCACATATATTGTGTTCTTTGAATTTGTGATGGGGACATGTCAGCTCCATTATTGATGCCCATGGATTTGGCATATGTACAGTGCTGGGTGTGTAAGGATTTAGAAGAATAGGGGGATAGAAGATGATCCATGTGATTCATGGGAAGAGCACGAATGGATTTTACTAAACCCAGTCATCTATGCTTTACATGTTATACAAAAATGACTGTTTTGTGTATTCCTCTATTTGGTGTCAATGGAAGTTCTACCCTCATGGCTGATGTGCATGTTTTTTTTAACTTCACATTACATTTACTCTATTTCTTCATAATTAAAGTTACGTCCTCATGGCTAATGGGCAGGCTGATATTGGTAGCCCTTTTAAGGACTGATATTTGTTGTATGGTTGACATCTTCTGATGATGAGTTCCATGCAAATCAGCTCATGCTTGCATCATGTGAAGGTCAAAAACAGGAAGGGAAGACGGTTTAGAAGTGAAGTCTATAAGCATAGCCATGTATTATCTTTCATCTTAAGATTTAATTAGAAATTTAGCTATCAATCTGCAACTTCAGCATGAATAGAAGAGGCACCTTCTCTCATTCAAAAAGAGATTAAGAAATAAAAACAAAATCCTTTCTCAAGCAATGAAAGTGCAGAAATTGCACAAAGCAGAAGCAATGAAATGAGATTTTGGGTTTCAAATCAATTGAATTGCAGCTTTCATACAGAATAAAAAATAGAGATTAAAGTACAATATAAGAAATTCACAAATCCACAATTGCTAAGCTACAGAAGACATGCATCTGTCCTAGATGATTAATTTTAGAACAACCAAACACACTCACCGTTATATAAAACTAAAGGAAAAGCAGCAAGCATGAAAAAAAAAAAAAAACTTAAATATGTAAAAATAGATATATATTATACATCCCCATCAGATCTTTGGTAATTAATAAGCCGAAATTTCACAAATATCAAGATTCTGCAAGCAAGAGCAATTAAAACACATTTTTTCCCTTATACAAAAGAGAAATAATATATATCTAACTGATTGAAGAATCAATTAGCCTTTGTCACAATAGACACTGCAGTCGATCAAAACCACTAAGAGTTCTTTCTACCCAACGTTCAAAATCTAATTACAAAAACAGCTTATAATTCTTTCTACCAAAAAAACAAAATCTTTCTTTGATGAAAAAAAAAAAACTTTGAATGGGAAGTACACAGTAAAAAAAAACAAAAAAGAAAAAGCGATCTTCTAATTGAAAGCTGGAGAAAAAGAGAAAGAGGGAATTGGAACTAACGAGAAAGGAGGAGCTTAAAATAGAGAAACGAGCACGAGAAACCCTAGAAATTGGAGAGTTTGAATGAGAAGATGAGACCTTTGAGCAGATCAAAAGGCTTCCTTTGCTGGATTCCAAGAAGGAGATTCCAAAGTGATGATACCTTTGAGCTGGATTTGATGCTCTCAACAACACTCCTTCACTCTATATGATCACTTGCACCCCAAAAAAGTTGTTTTTTAGTAGGGAAGAGTCCAAATTAATGTGATCATCAATTTCCACATAACAAAATCATGCACAGAACTTTAATGGTCCAACTAACCAAATACTACATAAAATCCTATCTATGGACAGAAAAAAAAAAAAAAAAAAAAAAAAAAAAAAAAAAAAAGATAACCCATCATCTCCATATTCAAGATTTGGATTATCATAAACTAGATATTGGGTTATCAAAATCCAACCCAAAAACTCGAGAATCAGCAATTTAGACTCAAGAAATTTTCCATTTTTCATTATTCGAATGATGTTTTGGTCATTAACCAAATTTTGTATGTGCCCCATCCGGATTGATCATAGGAGTATGCATCTGAACTATTTGCACAGGATCACCTGAAAATTTTCCATGGGTTTGAATTTCAAAGGCAAGCCTTACGTTTACTATTTACAGTTTAACATTTATTAGCATCATCACATGTTGTATTCTCCGACAAATGCTCCGAGATTGATGCCATGTCTTTCTTTGATATCCCCAAATCTCAATCTCAAGTATGTCTTCTTGAGTGGGCAAGTAGGAGTAGGACCGACAGCTCAAGAAATTGGACATTCTCTGAGGCTGCTATGGCCATATAATTCCTCTGTTTTGAGTTTGTCTATGACCAATCCCTGTCTTTCACACAACAAGATCAGCCTCTAGTTTGTTTGTTTGATTTTTCTCTCTCAAAACCCATATCACACAACAAGATCAGTCGCTAGTTTGTTTGTTTGATATTCCTCTCTCAAAACCCATATCACACAACAAGATCAGTCGCTAGTTTGTTTGTTTGATATTCCTCTCTCAAAACCCATATCACACAACAAGATCAGTCGCTAGTTTGTTTGTTTGATATTCCTCTCTCAAAACCCATACCTGTGATTTCTGTGATTTTTTGTTTACATTGTTGTCCTTTATCCTTAATTGAACTTTCAATCAAATGGGTTATTGCCATAATAATAAAACCTTTGTGGAGCAATCCAGGCACAATCAAGGAGAAAGGTGAGTCTAGAAAGGAAAATCTTTGACTGACCCAAACCCAACAGATCTGAGGAGAATCTCAGAATGATGTACAGTATGTTTTAGCCCATTTTACTAAAAAGGTTCAACTTGAAAATCTCAATTTTTTTAGTTTCTTTCTAAGTGTTTTAGATATAAATAAAAAGTTAATACAGAAAAGTATTAGGTAGAATAGTTATAGATGGAAAGAAAAAGTTGGGGCAGCCAAAACATGAACCCTCTTGATAGCCCTGCTTCGAATCCACTTCCACGACTGCTTCGTTCAGGTAACTACAAACTCACACTGAAGGTATTCATTTTCCCTCTTTTGAGGAACTTTTACTTATAAGATAAAGAAGTTATGGGAATGATACAATTGAGGAGAACCCACTTGAATCTTAGCCATGTCTAGACCAAGCAAAGTATGGTGCCAAACCCTGCATCTTAGCCATATAGAAGATTCTTTCTTGTGGGTATTGGCCAGCCTACAATGTCTTAAAAGGTTGCTTTCATTTCCTGTATGTCTCCACAAAAGTTATACATAACTAGCTAAAAACAATAACTACATTCATCGTCCAAGCAAACTGACGCTTGTGTGTCTATGGAAAGTAAGAAAAAGATGTTGGATCCAAGAGATTTAACACAAATACAAGCTAATAAGCACTACAAACAACAGATCTAAACATCAACATCAACATATCTAAATAATATGAACCAAAACCCTAGATTTGTAAGAAAGAACACTCATAAGCAGAAGATCAATAGCAAAAGAAGAAGCTAGCATCAAAACAAGATCAGAAACCCTGGCTAAATTAGAAGTAAGATGAGATGGATACTGAAAAAAATCTTAGAAAGAAATTGAGAGAGTGAGATGATGATGTTTCTTACTCTTGCCATGCAGAGAGGATGAAAATGGAGGCGAAGAGAACTCTTCCTACAAAGACGAATCGATCTATTTCGATGTTTTCGTAGATCGACAAACCAAGAAACCCCAAAATACGAAAGAAGATGTAGAATGAGAGATCTAAATGCTCACTGCAAAAGTTATCAAACCGATCAAAACCCTAGTATCGTAAACCCCCATCCATACCTGCAAACCGCTTCAAAAACTACTCTTCGTCATACAGTTGAAGATAAGAGGTTTCAGAGAGAGAAAAACCACCACACTTGGGGAGTGAAAGATAGGCCGACTTCAAAGTGAGAGATAAAAAGGGAATGGAGAGATCGGATCTGGGTTTTTCTTTGGTGATTTGGAGAGAGAGGTAGAACGATGAAGAGGGGTCGTTTGCTGTTCAAATTCAAAAGGGCATGCAAACGATATAGGGTTGTAAATGACGGCCCGCGGTAACATCGGCTACACCATCACTAGGGAGATCCACTTAAGGACAAATGATCAACGACTGAGAAACATCAAAATTTAAACGACAGATGATCAACGGCTGAGAACCATCAAAATCTAAACGACAGCCACAGCCGTCGTTTTTCCCTTATCTTTACCGTCGGAAATTTGCGTTTTTGATGTAGTGATATATAATGAGCTTTAATCAGAATCACGATGTAGTGCCAGACTCAAGAGTCAATTCAATTCAATATTTAATCCATTTTGGATTCAATTCAATCCCATAATTCGATTAAAAAACAATTGAAAGGAATAACATTAACATCAATCACATTCAAATTGAGTTCAATCAAATACAATACATTAGGGTAATTAACAATTCTACCCCTTTCCTTCTCATTTCAAACCAATCATTAAGGTGTAACCATTGGTTAGCTAATATACGTGCTATTTTTTATGAACATCACATTATATATATAATTTGTACATTAGAGTCCCCGTAATCAACACCTATGGAGGTATAAACATCATCAATAACCTTGAAGCATTATCCCAATTCAATAGGCTTTTATTCAGAGAAAGCAAACTTCAGCCAGTATTTTTCCCCAAGTTTGGTTACCTGTCAATTAACCGAATTCTGGAAGATGACTAACCGAACCACAATTCGGTTAGCTTTCCAGAGCCTTGTAATTTCTGACAAATTTTTCCAATTTCACTCGGTCACTAGCTCGGTCACCCCTCGGTCGACCGAATTCCACTATTCGGTTAACCGAATTTAAATTCGGTCACCTACAGTCACAATTCCAGAGACCCATAATTTTCTCCCTAAGTTCAGCTACCAATTCGGCTAGCCGACATAGTTTGGTCACCTGTCGGTCACCTTTCTAGAACCTTAATTTCTGATAAAAATCCATCAGGCGAATTCGATCACCTTTCGGTCACATCATGGTCAGCTCTCCAGAAGTTGAATTTTTCACAAAAAATGAACCTAGGTGGGTTCGGTCACCAGTTCGGACAGCCATTCGGTTAACCAAGCTGTGCCCAGTGCTTCAAAATTTCAGAAGTGAAACTCTAAATTTGAGCTCTTTGAGCTCTAACAACTTCAATACCATCTTAAACCAATAGACATGCATATACTTGCCTTTGTTTGAAGCTAATTAACAAAAATCCCTCTTTGATAGCTTGATATGAGATGAAAACCTCACAACTTCAAAACCTAATTTCATGAAAACATGCAAACCGTATGTCCATGAGCTAGTTGTGCTAAACATCAAGCCTCAACACTTAATAGAACTTGAAAGTTCTGTAAAGGACCTTAAACACTTACTTGTAGCTTGATGAATAGAAAATTGAAACTTTCTCTCAAACTCTTGCTTCTAAAAATGAAAGCAACTTGATGGAGAAGATGAAGTAGCTCAAGCTCCTCACAAATTCACTTGTTTCAACAAAACCTTAACACTGGATAAAGAAATGGAAGGAAGAAGGAAGAAAAGAGTCTAGGTTTTGGTCTCAAACTCTTGGGCTGGAAAATGAGTGAATGAACTCATTGGAGCTCATCTCACCTTATCAACACAAATTTTCCACTTAAGCCCTCCTTCTCTCTTTCTATTTACACTTTGAGTCAAATGAAAGCTCATTTGATCCAATTCATGTCAAATGAATTTAAGTCTATTATGAAAGTTAACGTACTCTTTGAGATACACGGATTGCTATCAAGAGTTACCGTATTCAACAAAATACTCGAAAATCCGGGTTTACGAAAAAGTCCTTGTCTGTCCTTATTTGAGTCTCAAATCAACTCAATTACCTTAATCTCATTCAAATTCATTTTTTAAGTTTAATCCATTCATTTGAGACTAATTTATCTCGTTTGGGTCATTAGCCACAATTAGCCTAATTAAACATGGTCAATTAGAATTAATATTGTAAGACCCCGTCCCGAGAGTCCACGATTAGTGTTAATTAAGTCATGTTTTATCTCTAAGTGTGTTTAGTGAATTTTGATTAAGCTTTGGGTTAGAATAGCTTTCAAGATAGCTTTGGGGAAATTTTGAGAGCCCTCTTGATTAGTGGGACCCTTTGGGGGTTCCTTTGATGACTTTGCGTGAGCTTGGAGGATCGTTTGAGACTCCATAAATTTGTGCGTTAATCCCATTTGAGTCATCTCATGAATCTCTACAACCTTCGTGTTGATCCCGTTCCCGTTCGAAACCCCGAAACCAGACTTTTCTAACATCGAGGGTAAAACAGTCTTTTTACACCAAATCTGGACACGAAATTCAATATCCCCAAAACCCTTGAAATATATACTTTTTAGAAACTAGATATTTCGATGATCATTTTTCCTTCTTCGTCAAACTCATCCGAGGTCCCGAAAAGCATGATTTCAGCCCCACAAGATTTCTTAGGGGTGGAGCCCACTCCCCACTTGTATATAAGGAGACCTTCCTTCCCCTTCTTCTTTTCCAGCTCAAACCTCAACCCATCTAGGGTTTTCTTCATCTCCTCCTTACTTCTTGCTCTTCCATCTCCAATCACTTCCAATCTTGCACCAAAGACTAAGTGGAGATCATCATATTTTTTTTCTCTACTAGAGCCCTCTCTTGATGCCATTTGTGAGGAAACCACCTATTTCAAGACCTTCTATGAGCTAACCAAGTATATTTGAAGAACTTCCTTGTAAGCTTCCTCTTCAATCTTCTAGATATGTTTTCTTTTTCACTTAGGGAAGCTCCATTTCCATTGTTTCAAGCTTCTTCTTCCCCATTCATTTTTTGACCATTTTTAGGGTTTGTGTTTGGGGTTTTTTTGTGGTGTTGTAGGTTATCTTTGAGAAGGGCTTGATTAGTTGCTTGATTTGCTTGATCAGAGACAAAAGGCAAGTTGATGAATAGATAGTTTGAGCATTAAATGGTTTTATGAGAAATGTGGTTGGTTTTGTTATTTCTATTCATGTTTATTAATATGCATTGATTTTGAAATGAATGCTCATGAAAGTGTCTTGTTAGCTCATTTGATGTCTTGGAAATGTTGGTTTATAATCTTTTGTTTATCTCTTGGATGATGTTATTAAAGTTTTATTGGTGGTTTGTATGGAGTTTTAACGAGGTTTTTAGCCCTCTCATTTTGATGTAAGAATGAGGCTCAAAGGAGTTTGTAAGAAGAGGAAAAGGAAGGAGCAGAACTGTCCCAGAATCTATTTCTGGACAGTTCGCTCGAACGGACTTGACAGGTCGCTCAAGCGAACCCATCCAGAGGACAGTTCGCTCAAGCAATCCTTGGTCTGCTCGAGCGAACCCTCCCAGAGAGTACACCGCTCGAGCGAACTTAAGGGCCGCTCGAGCGATGGGCACTATTCTCCTGGGGCAATGTTTGGAGCACTAATGCAATGTTTAAATGTTTGGGGGAGGTTTATTGAGAACCCCTTTGTGTCGGGGAGATTTAATCGAGGAGTACCAAGTCTATATTGAAATCGACATACGGGACCCCTATTCACTTTGATCTAGTCTTGAATCCCAATACTTGTCCCGAAAATTCAAAAGTTTAATTGTATTCCATTGTTCCCGAATTTTGTTATGCACTCCCGAAATTTAAGATTTATGATTTGTTATTCCTGGAAGCATTGAGATTGTACTTGTAACATTTGCTAGCCCCGATGTGCATTACCCGATATTGAAGTGATATTTGTGCCTTCGAGACCCCCGTCCCGCCCGTTTATATAATTGCATCATATGTATTTATTACATGCCCTGATTTCTGTCGTATGACCTATGAGTCGGCACCACTAAGCGTGGACGACCTTGTCTGTTTGATCCATCGACTTGGAGGTCCCCTTCCCGTCCCGCCAGCTGCAATTTGGATCTCGATACCCGGCTTATTGCCGTGGTCCTGTCCCAACACCCGGCTTGCTCCCGTGGTTCCTGATACCCGGTTCGCTACTGCGGTTTCCGATGCCCAGCTTGCTACAGTGGCCCCATCCCGTATTATTATATGTACATGTATATTTCGTTGAATCTCCTCACCTCGTGTGACTGAGATCAACGCCCAGATATGCTCTTGTCACTTCGGTGATAGAGGACTTAGCTTCGTGTGGTTACCATCTTGCTGGTTTCCCTGTTCCTTGGTACACTTACATGTTTTTACATTGTATATATGTTTTTGAATAAATGATTTACTTCTTTCATGGAAATTTATTGTTTAAACAAGTTTAAATGTTTTCCAAGGTAAATTCACTTATCATTGTATTGCTATATCCTTTCACCCACCTGCCAGACCGTTATGTTTGACCCATTCTTTGGTACTCAAGTTCAGTTGCCGGTTATCTTGAGGAGGAACCTGAGGAGACGGTCAGTGAACCGCATCGCTTAGTTGAGTGGCATGCCGATGATGTCATCTAGACATTCGGTTGTCTCGAGATACGACACATTTTGGAGAGTTGTAGATAACTCATTCTTTTGGGAGATTATTTTTGGATTGTACTGGCCTTTGTTGGCCTTCATTTTTGGGAATGTTAACTAATTGATCTTTTGTATAAACATTTAACAGTTACTTTTGGAAAATGCTAACATGATCATTGCTCACTCTGACATCAAGTTGTTTACATATGTTATCATCTTGTTATTTTGGAAATGAATCTATGAATTTGATTTGTTACACGCTTCCGCACTTAAATAAAAAAAAATATTATGTTGATGTGAGATCCTCACTGTGGGCACCTGTGGGAAATCGTGTACACGAGTGACATCTTTTATTGACTCGTGTACGTATTGGTTGAAATAAATTCATGGCATTGAAAACGTTCAACCATTCATCATCCAAATTTAGTGTAAGACCCCGACCCGAGTGACCTTGATTAGTGTTGATTAAGTCGTGTGTTAGCTCTAAGTGTGTTTAGTGTGTTTTGGTTTAGTTTAGGTTTAGAATAGTTTGGTTATAGCTTTGGGAAATTTTGAGTGCCTTTGTGATTAGTTGGGGGCCCTTTGGGAGTTCCTTTTATGACTTGTGGTTACTTGGGGATTACTCGAGATTCTTTGGATTTGTGTTCTTATCCCGTTTACTAATCTTGTTAATCTCTACAACTTTCATGTTGATCCCATTTCCGTCCCGAATCCCGAAACCTGACTTCCATTGCATTGAGGGCAAAACAGTCTTTTTACACTAAATCTGGACCCAATATTTGATATTCCCGAAACCCGTGAAACACATACTTTTTGGAAACTAGAAATTTCGATGATCATTTCTTCCTTCTTCGTCAAATTCATTTGAAGTCCCCAAAGCCATGATTTTTCCCCACAAAGTTTTCTAGTGGTGGAGCCCACATGCATTGCTTATATAAGAGAACCCATCTCTCTTCCCTTCCCTTTTTTCAGCACAACTCTCTCCAACCTAGGGTTTTCCTTGCCTCTCTTCTCCCTCTTGCTTTTCCATCATCAAAACACCACCAACCTTGCACAAATTGAGCAATGAACTTCATCTTCCTTCTCACCATCTTGACAGCTTCCCATTGACGCCATTTTTAAAGAAAACCACCATCTCCAAGACTTGCTTTGAGCTAGCTCTCTCCATATGGAGACCTTCCAAGTAAGCTCTCTCCCTAATCTCTTATATCTGTGTTCTTCTAGCCCTTGAGAAGCTCCATTTTCATTATTGTGAGCTCTCTTTTCCTATTTCATTGTTTGACCTATTTTAGGGTTTGTTTGGGGTTTTTGTAGAGATTGTTGATCTTGGCTTAGAAGAGTGATTAGAAATCTTTTTGCTTGTTTAGAGACCCAAGGCAAGTGGATGGAATGATAAGTTTAAACATTTGATGTTTTTATGAAGAATGTGATTGGTTTTGTCATTTGTACTCATATTTATTGACTTGCATCAACTTTTGAAATAAATGTATCTATGAGTCTTGTTAGCTTGTTTAACTCTTGAAACATTGCATTTATGGTTGTAGTAAATGAACCCTTATGATTATGGTTTCTCTCTCTCTCTCTCTCTCTCTCTCTCTCTCTCTCTCTCTCTCTCTCTCTCTTATGGTTGAATGGAATGAAGAAGGGTTGATTGAATGAATACTTATAGGAGTATTGGAGAAGTGTTGAATGATGATTTGGAGGAGCATTTTAGCTCATCTTATTGCAGGAAGATGAATGGGAATGAAGGGAAATGGTTTGAAGGAGAAATGGGCTTGAAATCTGGACACAGTGGGGTATTTCCGCACCTGGCGATCAGCCAGCGGTCACCTGTCGGCTAGCCGCCTGGTGACCGGCAGCTAACCGCCATCTGACCGAACCATTGCGGTCAGCTTTTCAAAGAGCAAATCTTCGCCCAGAACCTGCAGTCAGCCTCATGGTTAGACAGCGACTAACCGCCGAACCCACTGGCGGCTAACCGCCAGCTAACTGTGCTATCACGTTTACTTTTCCCGAGAGCATGATTTCTTCCCAGAAATCGGCGGTTAGCCTCGCGGTTAGCCAGCGGCTAGCCGCTGAACCCATCGGCGGCTAACCACCAGCTGACCGAAATTCCACAGAAATTCTGAAATGAAGAGAAATGAAGAGGATTCTATCCCAATCATCAGTGCACCCTTTTAGAGAATGATGGGGATTGCTCAACCAGAGATATGTATGGAGTCCATTTGAGAAAGAAACCATCACACAAAGATTCATTCGAAACCTTAAGAAAATCCTAAGGTGTATAAAAAACCCGGAATGTCTCCAAACTCAAGGAGTACCAATTTATATTGAAATTAACATACAGGATCCTTATTCACCTTTATTAGTTTTGCATCCCGATACTTTTCCCGAAAATTATGAATTATAATTCATCATTCCCGAAAAGCTTTGAAACTGTATTGTAGCATTTTGCTAGTCCCGATATGCACTCCTCGTTTGAAATGATATTTGTGCCTTTGATCACATCGTCCCGCCCGTTATATAAGTGCATCATATGTATTTCGTACTTGTCTTGATTTCTGTATTTGACCTAAGAGTCGGCACCACTATGCTTGGATAACCTTGTTGGCCTGATCCACCGACTTAGAAATTCTCCTTCCGTCCCGCCGGCTGCAGTTTGGATCCTGCTACCAGGTTATTATCATGGTTTTGTCCCGATGCCGCAGATTGCTACTGTGGTTCCTGATGCCTGGTTCGCTGTCATGGTCATGTCCCGTATTATTATTATGTATATGTATATGTTACTTATGTTGTATCTCCTCACTTCGGTGATTGAGAACAACATCCCAATATGCTCATGTCACTTCGGTGATAGAGGACTTAGTTTCGTGTGGTTGCCATCTTGCTTGTTTCCCGTTTTCCTTGGATACCTCACTTGTTTTATATTGCATATATATTTGAATAAATGATTCTCTTATTTTATGAAACTGATTGTTTTAACAGGTTTTAATGTTTTCTAAGGTAATTTCTATCATTGTCATATCTTTTCTCCCACCTGCCAAACCGTCGTGTTTGACCCACTATTTTGGTAGTCAGGTCACGTGGTCGGTTATCTCGAGGAGGAGCACGAGGAGGCGGTTGGAAAACCGCAACGTCTAATTGAGTGGCACGCTGATAATATCGTTTAAATATTCGAGTGTTGGAGTTATGTAACATTTTGGGTTAGGAATTAACCATTCTTTGGAAACTTGATATTTTGTTTATATTGGCCTTTATTGACCTCTATTTTTGGAAAATGTAATTAAATGATCTTGATGTAAACTCTAACTTTCTTTTGGGGAAATAGCCAATAATCATTGCTTATTTTGATAGTAGTGTTAAATATGTTTTAATCTTGTTATTTTGGACATGAATGTATGAATTAGATTTGCTACACGCTTCCGCACTTAAAAGAAATATTCATGTTGAGGTGATACCCTCACCGCGGATACCTGTAGGAAATCGCATGTACGAGTGGCATTCTCTTATCGACTCGTATACGTTTTGATTTAAATTAACTCATAGTATTGGTATCTATCATCATTATTCATCCAATATTTTTAGTCGCGATCCCGGATTAGGTCGGTAACCCGGTACGGGGTCGCGACATTTAGTCCCGATCTTGGATTAGGCCCCTTTGACCCGGTCCGGGGTCGCGACAAATATCAATATATTATAGTTAATCTTGATTAACTCGGGACGGGGTGTAATAGGAAATGATATATTTTAAGATATTTTTCTATATTATCTACTAGTTTAGAATGTAATATAATCTATTCACCTAAAAAGGAGGTGTTTGGATAACTTAGTAAGTATCTTACAATGTCTCACTTTCTTCCAAAAACATTCATATTACATTATTCAAGGATATGTCATATAAAATAATCTTTAAAAAAATCTTTTCTAACTACAAATGGAGAGTTTGAGTAAAAACCATAGGAAAGCTCATGAGCAACCATAATTATAATGGCCCACTGTATGTTTTAACATTTATGGGTCCCACTATTAGATTGCCCCACATTGCTTACAAATTTAATGTGGGGTTCTATAGCCATATCACGACTACATAGCCCTTGTTAATTATCAATATTAGGTGGGTCCTACAAATGTCACGCTCGGGACTTTTATTATGATTACTAACATTAGGTAGGTCCTATACCACCAAAATTAGCCGGGTCTCATGATTACAAAGATTGAATTGTGTGATTGTAATTATCAGTTTGTCATCATTAAATGGGTCACACTATTTGATAGCTCTCCTACCCTTAATATGACTACCAACATCAAACAGGTCCCACAATGATTTCTCATAAAAAAAACTAGATATGGCCATTTGCGATGATCACCATTAGATGTATTATAGTATAGTTACCAGCATTTGGTAGACCCACCTTAATTAAACAACATTGCTTGGATCTCATGATTTAAATTTAATCTTATATATCTTTTTTATGATAGATGGGTCTTACCATGATTATTAACACCTGTGATTACTAATTAGTGGGTCTTTTTTGGGTTAATTGATTATATTCTCTCCATTTCTTATTTGGTACATCATCTTGTGAGTTTTTTTTATACATTGTCAAACACTTCAAAGGTATATTAAAATCTATGAAGATTTCAAACATCATAAGTGATACAATATAATAATATGATACTATTTTATTCTATGATAATGAAATCTTACAATATTTAAACTTATTGATATTATAATATGCAATTATCCAAACACCCCCTAAAATCTCCATGTAAAGCAAATGATAGGTGCATGAAATGTTGATAAAACTCGGACTACTAAGAGGTAAAATATGCAATATTTAACACTCATCACACCACAAAGATAAGGATGAAAGGTTTATACATGGAAAACCCTATTGAAAAAAAAAAAAAAACACGAGCCTTACCGTCCAGGCTAATAGAAAAACCAAGCACTAATAAATTCAAAAGTTGCAAAAACTCATAGATCCCTTTCCTAGTTGCAACTCAACCTAAGGACAGCGATGATCTTGCCAACGACTTGCTATTCACCTTCATTATGCTTCAACTAACCACCTTGATAGCCTCTTTTAAGGTGAATCTACTTCAGATGAGCAGAAGAAAGAAACTCTAAAGCAAGAACTTTAGCGCAGCAACTTAATGAAGCTTTGGAGAAGAAGAAGATCTCTCAATATATTATAGGGCTTAGAATAGGAGAGAATTGTAAGATGCACCTTTTAGGGGTGCTAGAGAGTCCTATTTATTGGCCTTGGGACGTGCATTGGGTTACCTAAAGAGGGTAGGACTCAAATAAATAATTTGAGAGAAATTAGTAAGTGGTTTCCTGATCAGATTTCTAAATCTACTTAGGATCCGCTCGAGTGCTTGACATTCTGTGATGATCCACTCGAGCGCCCAGCTTGAACTTCTGTTTTCTTGAATTTCTTCTTTCAACTCTTCTTCTGAGTAGTCCATCTATAAGATACATTGTAAATCGAATTTTCGGTTTTGTCCATTACCCAACGAATTAGCCAACACCTAAATAAACCTTACATTATTCGATCTCATTCTTTAGATCATCCACTGCTGGAACCATGGGTGGAAATCTCGGTCGATGCCAGTTCATATTGGCTGATACGAACCGGCATCGAAAAGTACCGGTACGATATTTAGATGGGGAACCAGTATCGGTATTGCCTATCAAAATATCACCAAAATATCAATTTATCTCGGCCGATATTTTGAATATATCTGCTTAACCAATATCTTGGCCGATACATCCAAAATATCGGACCAGTGAACTGAAACCTAATTTCTTTATTTATTTTTCTCCCTATTCCCTCATCTTGGCCGATATATTCAAAATATCTGACCAATGCACTGAAACCCTAAGTTTTTTATCTACTTTTTCTCCATATTCCCTCATCTTCCCCCTTTCACGTCATCTCTTTAGCAGCACCTCATCCTCCCTGTTGTTTTTCTTGCATGCCACATACAGAGAAAAATAAAAAATATGAAAAGAAGCAGAGAAAGGGAGGTAAGAGGAAATCGACGTAACTGGATTTGATGTAGCCTTCATCGCCGTTGCGGTTGCTAGAGCAGTCTCGCCTCTCTGTCCTGTGGTCGCCACCTCCCAGTGTCGGGCTCCTCCTCCTCTTCCTTCTCCTCCTCTCCTTTTCTCCTTCTCCTTCCCCTTCCCTTTCCCTTTCCCCTTGCCCTTCCCCTTCCCCATTTCATTTCCCTCTTATTTTTCCCTCTTCCATTCCCCATTTCTGTTTCAGTTCGGGCATATGACAGAATGAAAGCGGCGAAGGACAATCCCTTTTAGGGCTTCTTTTTATTTTTTGAATGCATAGTTGAGTTAATACACTCGTGTAACTTAAACAACTTGACACTTTGTGGGCCCCACGATTGGCCTCATCTACATAAAATCCAAACCGTTCAAAATGATTCCCCCCCTTTTAGGGCTTCTTTTTATTTTTTGAATGCATAGTAGAGTTAATACACTCGTGTAACTTAAACAACTTGACACTTTGTAGGCCCCACGATTGGCCTCATCAACATAAAATCCAAACCGTTCAAAATGATTCCCCCCCCCCCCCCCCCCCCCAATTATGCCCCGACAAAGCTTCACTCTAACTGGTAATTGGCATACCATTAGATTAATCAATCAATCAATTTTAAAAAATAAATCAATCTAATAAAATCTCATCTCCTACTAGTATGAAACTTGGATGAGGGCCCAAAGGAGGACAACTATTTTGAGTGGTTTAGGTTTTTATAGGCTATGAAGCATATATACAAGATTTCCAAACTATCATCAGTAGTTTTTTAAATTATACCTTACTAAAATGACCTATTAATCTTAAATATAAATCACTCAAAAATAGATGTCCTTCCTATGTGGGCCTTTAAATACGTTTACTCAAATAGGAGTTGGGCCCAGTTTATCAAGGGTAATTGTTCAAATCATGTAGCATTGCCAATTCAATTGTGGCCTAACTATGATTCGAATAAATTTTTTTCAAAGCTATCATGTAATATCTTGAGTACCTGGGCCCAGGATTAGTTTGGTCCAGGAAGGACACTTAGTTGCTAATTGGTTTTTAGAAGTGTTTCCCTTTTATGAAATTAGAGGTGCTATTGGAAAGTGTCTCACGTTTGGGACTGGAGTTGTATAACAACTCTAACAATCGAAATAAGAGAAGGATTAGAATTAGGAAGTATAAGAGGGCTAGGACTTTAAATTCCTCTTGATATATATATATATATATATATGTAACCATCGTTCATCCCTTATATGGAATTATCTTCTAACTTTTGAGAGAAACAATCTAAGAGGTGGTTGTTGCTGGAACCTAGGGGAAGAAGAGGAAGAAGGTCACTGATTGATGTCATATTCGCGCCCACACATAGCAAAAGCAACTATCACATACCAGAGGTGAGTGGATGTTCCTAAATACCTTGGATAATTAATCGTGGATGACTGATGATTTGGCATGTCTTAAGTGTTTTCAATGCTTCTGCTTTTAGAAATTATCCTTGTAATGGATTTGGCATAGGAACTATCTGAGTCATGGAGAATATGTAAGCTTCTGTGTGTCATAGGTAGTTGATTATTAAGTAATGTTTTCTTTGAATCTCAATGTGTTATGGACATCAGAATTAGATTTCTATGAGGACAGAACCTGGACGTCAACAGGGGAAGGAAGAAGCTAGACTTGTGGGACCACATGGTCCACTGGATGATGAATCTAGTCTAGGGAACCTATAAGGGAGTCATGAGCGACCTTAGTGTAGTTGGACATCTAGGATTTTTATCAGTGGGACCCACTGATCAATGAATTCAATTACAACAAGGCGTGATTTAGTACAGAAAACAGTAAACATCAGTTTTGACTTGTGGGCCCCAGAATATGATCTGATGATGGATCAGATCCAATGGGTGGAGGGTTTACCCCTGGGCGATCATGACCTAGAAGTCTGATCTTGGTTTAGTTAAGTGGGACCCACTGAATTCTATAAGAAGAGGGTTGCAGGCATGAGAAGAGGGTTGTAGGCATGAAAATTGACGGAAATAGGGCTTGATCGACATCTGTACTGGGACCCACTATCTGATTTTATCAAAACTTGTTACCCCATGTTTTGAAGAGGGCCCAGAGATGGTCTGAATGGTGGTGGTCCCATGTGGCCAGGGCTCCATCTGACTAGTTACCCAGAGACTTCAATTTTGTTACCCATAAGAGTTACTGTTGGCTTTTTTTTGAGTCTGAGGGCCAATAAACATGTTTGATGGTCAATCCAATTCATTAAGAGCAAAGCCTATCCGTGGACAACCTTAGACATTAGGTCTGATCTTGATTTGGTCCAGCGGGACCCACTGAATTTTATATCAAAGAGCACCAGTCATATACTGATTGTTTATTTTATATACTGATTGTTTATTTTCTTTGTTCTGTATATAAAAATAAGTCAAAGATGGGTTTAGTAACTGAGAAGGACTTGGACTTTTAGTCTAGAAGTATTAAATAACTTTCTTTGAAGTGAGGTTTTGTGGATTACGATTAAATATGATTAGTTATGATTAACTGTGATTAATTCTTTAAATTGAGAATAATTAATGTTATGTGTATAATATAGTGTGGGCCACCCCTATACTACTCAATACTAATTTAGATAAGAAGTGGGGCAGAAACCAATGAGATGTGCATGAGTTGGGCCCACGCTGCTGCATGTGTGTTCAATTATATTATTTAATATTCATATTCTGGTTGTTATGTGATATTATGTGCAGGGTCCCAGACGTAAGTGGGATGTTGGACTTTGTGTCCGGGCCGTTTTAGTGGCTGGTCCTTAGTGGACGTAAGTGACCATTATGATGGCTGGTCCTTAGTGGACGTGTCTGATGAGACAGGGTCATGGTGACCGGTATACATATATACGATGGGCCTTTGAGGTGTGGTAATGTGCATGGGCACGGATTTGCATATGATTGTATTTTTATTCATATTTGATTATTGATTCAGGTTTGTTGATTATGTGATGTTATGTTATATAGGACTTGTGAAGTTAGGAAAACTCATTCACCAGTAATACTGATGTTGTGTTACCCCTTCGGGTAATCAAATTGCGGGTGGGCCAGAGCGGATTGACGATCAGCACGTAGATTTTGGCCTGCGTGGCTGAAAAGAGAGAACGAGAAACTTAAATAGATGATGGAATCATTAGAACTTGTTTAGAAAAAAATTATCTAATGTTTCAAGTATAGTATGGATTGAGTTATATATATATAAAGTTTGAATTCTCAGAAATTTTAATGATATTTATAATTGAAATTATTTTTGAATTAAATGCCTAATACCTTGTGAATATTATTTGATGTTTGCATGGTGAATATTGCTATATGATCACGATTCGGATATCCGACAGGGCCACGGAATTCGGGTCGTGACATATCACAAGAGGTGATAGTTATTTTTATTGGTTGGGGTTTAAATGTGTCTGCATTAATGGATTTATAAATTATAAGAATGGACACATAAATTAAACTTAAAAACTTGACACACTTAATAATTAATGATTAGACAAAAATTTAGGATTTTATGACTTAGAGGGACCGATATTTTTATTTATAGTTTTTACTAATGGAAAGAAATATTGTTTTTAGCATTTTACAATATTATGGATTTTTTGGATATTTTTTTAATGTTTTTTGCGGAAGAAAAAAAAAATCATGCCATGACGGATCGCAAACTGTGACCGATACTGAGACGGTATCAGTTCTTGGGTTCGGCCGATACCGTGATTTTAATCCATGGTTGGAACACATAGTCATCAGAACGCCCTTTGAACAAGCTTCTCAACTTTCTTAGAATTTACAAATAGGCCCTCAACTCATCCCTGAACTTGGTCAATCCTTATCAACCCACTTGAAATGCCACTAAAACCTCTAAATCTACCAAACTAACAACTAAACACACTTAATTAGCTAAGATAACTCATTAATAATCAATAATCATATTTTATTAACTAGTAATAATAATTAGCATGGGACGGAATCTGTCGGGTTCGTAAAATTGAGAAATAGAACCATCTGGGTTGATCCGTTCTCAATAACTATGAAATAATCATCTTATGGTGATCCTGTTGTCGTTGGATGCTCCTGTTACAACTGTAGTCCTCCCACCATGCGATTGATTACGTTGATGAAAATGTGATTACACCGTGCCACCTTGTAAGGTCCACACTCTCTCATTGGGCTCCCGTCTGATACCTACGACAGAGGATCCAGGGTCTCTCTATGGATTTTCTTCGTGTGGGACCCGCTCGGTCAGCCTTTGTTGTTTCCGGTTTCTCAAGATTCGCTGCTGAGAACTCCCTGACGAACGGATCCTGAATCCAACAGCGAAAGACAGGACCTGCATTCCTCATTTTCGTGCGAGAAAAGGTAAAGAAAAGCACTCGCATGTCCCATCTCTGCGTCGCTTCCCCTCCAACCCCTATCATTTTCAAACTATGGTCCCTCTGGAATCTGTCATCCCTCCATTCCTCACCATCAACACACAAGACAACCACTACCGGTCAAGTCTAATGAGACGACTCCTGCTTTACTTCTACTGTATCCATCCATCTCCAACTCTGACTCTGGAATTGCTGTAAGGCTAGAGCAATGGGATTTCTTGCCTTGTGCTGTCTTTCTCTTTCCCTGCTCCAGCTTGTTGCTGGGCAGCGGACTACGGATCCCGCAGAAGGTTTCAACATGATGCTTTTCTTCCACTCCCATTCCATGTGTTTGCTTTATTGCTTGAGTGACGTGATTTTCCTTGTCTTGATTTGCAGTTGAAGCTTTGAAGGCTATAGCGGAGTACTGGGACTTAAAGAGCTGGAATTTCACCGCCACAGACCCCTGCGATGGAAATGCGCCGTGGAGTGCTGAAACCGCAAACCCCCGCCTTGCTTGTGACTGCATGATTTATCCTAACAACACCTGCCATGTCACCCACTTGTGATTGCTTCTCCTTCTTGTTCTTATTTTTATCAGCGATTGGATTCCTAAGCTGAATTGTTTTGTGCTGGAATGACAGCAAGGTATATGCGTTGGATGTATCGGGTGGAATCCCGGAGGAACTGTTCCGATTGACGGAGCTTATGGACTTGTGAGTTATTGATACATTTGTTCCGTTGTTTGGTTTTTCTTTTTTCTTTTTCTTGAAGTGATTTCGGCTTTTCTTATGAGATTGAAGCATGTGATGCAGGAATTTAGGTCAGAATGTGTTGAGTGGACCAATACCTGCAGAAATTGGCCGACTCGAGAAGATGCGATACCTGTAATTGTTGTTGTATTTTTTTGTACTTGCTGTTTCTTTTGGAATGGATGTACTATCTTTTGTGTCTTGAAAACGGTTTTCTGTTTGTGGAATTATTCAACAGGAGCTTGGGTATAAACAATCTGTCAGGTCCTGTGCCTCCAGTTCTTGGCAATCTCACTAAATTGATATCTCTGTAAGCAAATGCGTATTTTTAATTTCTGTTTTCAGTATGCCTTAGTTCATTATAGTTGAGAAAAAAATTAAAAAGAAGAGGGATTTTTTTTTTATTATTATTATTTTTTTATATTTATACCTGTTTCAGTGTAATGATTCCATGATATAAATAAGGTGAAGTTGTTTGGATTTTGATGAATGTGCTGTAATAATGGACGATTTTCTCCTACGCTCCTATGCTTTGCTATCCATTTGGATAGGCAACGGTCATCACGGTGGCACCTGGTGATTTTCGAAATGGGGGGCACAAGAATAAAGCTTTCCAAATTATAATGATATCTGTTTGCTTACTGTTGATGATCACTATCCATTTGGATAGGCAATGGTCATCACGGTGGAACCTGGTGATTTTCGGTGGGGTGTGGTGGCAGCACAAGAGAAAAGCTTTCCATATTATAATGATATCTGTTTGCTTACTGTTGATAATCACTACTCCAGAAGTTTTAGTTCAAACAAGTTTTCTGGGCCTCTACCAAAGGAGCTTGGGAATCTGGTATCACTGGAGCAGCTGTGAGTGTTCTATTTTGTTTCTGAATATTGTTTGTTAACTGCTTCCTTTTCCCTTTCATACTTATAATTAAAAAAATATAGCTGTGCCATTTACCACCTCAAATCTCAGCATGCACATATTTATTGCTTGGACTAACCATGTCTCACATGACCAGTTTTTGGGCCAGCTGGATGGTGGGCCCCACTGGGCCCAATCCACATGGGACCTAGAGCACTAGGGTCGCCCAATGGTTCACTAACAGTTGATTGGATCAGATCATCCATTAGGTGGGCCATATGGGCCCCACAGCCACAATTGTAAAAAGAGCACAATGACGACCTGCAATCTGCAAATCTCGATTTCTGCCATGGAAAGCAACCTAAGACTGCTATCTACATGGGGAAATTGATTTGTAAGCTCCTATGGCTAGAAATTAGGATTTGAAGCCTCAACAGCCATATCTGATGTCGACTTTTATGGTAATGAGCAGTACCTGCTATGCAACTGCAAGAACTCAGTGGAATCATCATCTAACACCCTTAATTACATCATACAACTGAATAACAAGGATTCTAGAGGCTGCAGTGATGTTTTGAGCACCATGGCACAAATTTGAGTGTCAACAGTTCATAGAAATCTCTGTAACAGTGTTGTAAACATAGTAGTCAATTCCATTCTGTTCCGGCCAATTCTGGCTGGAACGTCCTGTATTTAGCTCGAGCCAGAACAGAATACTCCTCAGAAAACTTCCGGCAACAGTGCTGGCTGGTTCCGTCTGATCCATGAATGGAATTGACAACTATGGTTGTAAAAGACAGATTTTCATGTGAAATCAATAAAACTGAATCTAAAACCTGCAAAATCTGAAACGCATGATTAATTAATACGGAGCAACAAGAAAACACCTCAATCCAGCTGATTTAGAGATTTGGCCAAGATGAAACTCTCAAAATTGTTATTTGGCCAACATGTACAGTACAAATTAGCCTTAGAAATTCAAATCCTGGCTACAGATCATTTATAGAATAGATTTTAAAGATAAGTCAACACAATGTAACTTTAAATACAAGCTAAAGAAGAAATCTACACTAGTTAGAGAGTCAAAGGACATTCTACTCATGCTTAGCACTTGCCTTGATTGATTAGCGGTTGGGGAAGAGATCTACTGGCTTGGATTGCCCTCAAGAAGCACTAATTCCTCTCTATTTGCCACTCTAATTCTGCCTCTCTTCTCTTAGCAAAGGATAAAACTGTAGAGACTCCCATCTCTTTCTTATGTATGGTTGCAACAGTTAAGATTCTATTGTGCTAGCCTTCCACCACTCACTAAACCTTAAAATTCACTAAACCTCCAAGACGTGGGCCCAACTCAAACCATGGGGCCCCAAACACAAACCTATTACTAGCTTAACACTATTCAGAGGTTTTCCTACTGACACAATGTTTTGTAGTTGGAGGGAGGTTGGTTTTTTGGCCGCTCACAAATTTCCTTCTCTTCCCAAGTGGTCTCCCCCAGTGCCTGGTAAGCTTAAGCTTAATTTCGATGGGAGCACTAGGACTAACCTAGTTCTCTTTGCCATTGGAGGCATTATTAGAGATAGCTCAGCTGGTTTTATCCTCTCCTCCTTCGGGTCGGTGGGCTTTTGTTTCAGTCAACGAGGCTGAGATGCTTGCTTTTAGAATGCGCCTCTGCCAAGCTACTAGGTTGGGGCTTTCTGACATCATTGCAGAGGGAGATTATTTTTGTGCTATTGCTTGGGCTTCAGGATCCTTTAGGCCCCCATTGCAGATGTTGCTGAGGGGGTTGTGGAGTTGGGGTTCAAGCTCAATTTGTCCTTCATGCATATCAAGTGGTCGGTTTGAGGTTGCCAATGCTCTAGGTAGAGAGGGGGTTGGGAGACTGGAGCTGGTCATCCAGATTCTTGCTTCCTAGGCTTTCCAGCTTATTTCTCCGAGTTTTTCTATTTTTTGGGTGATTTTTGCTTTCTTCTTATCAATATATGTTTCTTAGGCTGCTTAGATTTTAATAAAAGATCGTTACCATTAAAAAGAATTGTACTTGCTGAGTGGCCAACTCCGTCCTTGACGTATGTATGATCCTTCCATTGGCTAGAAACATTAGATTCATTCAAATTCTTAAAACCACTATTGTGCCCCTTACAAGCAATATGCGAGGTGATAGACTATAAGGACCCGAGACCAGAATTCCTATTTAGTTAATTGAGTTGTTTTCTTGCTTTTTTATACTTATTTCCCTTGACTTGACTTAGAGTTTAATTACCATTTTGTTAGTGGTTAGGGGTATTTTAGTAACTTTGTCTAGTCTAAGTGGGTGGGACCCACTGGAATCTAACTCTTTGCAACCCTAAGGCCACCAAAGAAGACCCATCAAAACACCTCTGTTTAAGACCCGTCAAAACACCTCTATTTCTCTCTTTCCAAATAGACCATATGACAGCCAGGAAAGTGGCTCTCCACATAAGCTTTCCCCTACCCGGTATTGCTATGAATAGTTACTATTCTCTTTGAGAATTGTGAAAAACTATAGAAAGAATGGAATTTGTGAAGATTTTGAGTACCAATCCCTTTGGACGGTCTCCTCTTTTATAATCTTTGAGTATAATCTTTTACAGCAATTGTATCCCCTTAAATTGGGGCAATTACAAATTACAATAACAATCACTTAACCAGGGCAATTACAATCTCAATGTCCTAACTCGAGAAACCAACATTCATTGCAGATATTTTCTAATCTATTACAGTGCATTAGTTCCATGTGGGTCCATAAGGGGCAGGGTCCATATGAGGCCCATGTGAAGAATGGAGGCCCATGTGGGGACTTATCTCATCTTTCTCATTACACTTATTTTGTTTCCTTTATCTGTTCTCTTTTACCAACAAGGTATGCATTAATAGCCCATCTTAGATTCCAATCTTGAGTTTCTGAGCCATTCTAAATCTTATTTCTACTAGAGTCATACTTCTTTTCATTACCATGTCTGTTACTTATCATTTCAAAATAAAGAAAGTAAAAAAAAAAAAAAAAAACTCGGTCTCTTGTTCTTTATTTAATGGAGAAACTTTACGCCATATTTCCAGGTACATTGACAGCAGTGGAGTTAGTGGTGAAATTCCACAAGAACTGGCAAAGTTGAAGTCTCTTAAGATACTGTAACTACTTCTCTCTTTCAATGAGAATTTGGAATTAGTTTCTATGATGTTGGCAATGCAAATTCAATTAATTATTGCTTTGCTTCTTTTTTGTGTAAGTGTATCAGTAACTCCAATTAATACTTTGTTTTGATAAATGCTGATCAACTTCATGGAAATGCAGGAAGGTTTCATCGATACTGCTAACAACCACAATCCTTTTTGTTTTACAGTTGGGCTTCTGACAATCTCTTTATTGGGAATTTGCCAGATTTCTTTGGGACCCTTACTGATCTAATTGACCTGTACATATTTTTTTGCTTTTTCTTTTTTACTTAGTTAGACTTTCACCTTAGTAAAGTCTTAATATGGCTACAAAAACCTTTCTTTCATTTTGTTAACTATCTGACATTGTGCTGCACAGGCGAATTCAAGGGACATTACTTAAGGGTCCAATCCCCAGCAGTTTCTCTGCTTTAACAAAACTAGACAACTTGTAAGTGGCTCTCTGGGTGAGATGTTGTTAAGGTTGATCCTATGCAGTAGTTTCAAACCCATAGAGAATATATGCATTTGAGATATTGAAGAATTTTCACTTGTCCTCGAATTATCTATGTTTAAGAAATCAAGTTTAGATGCATTTGATTGCAAAAAAAATGCTATTGGCCTGTGAGATTCATTGCTCTATGAATTCCAAGATTTCCTTCACTAGGAAGAAGCAATAAACTAAGGGATAGTCATTTTGTAGTTTTGGGATGGAGAACTGAAATGTAACTTTTGTCTGTCTTCTAATGAGTTGCTTCTTTAACCATTACAAATGCTTTTTTAAGTTATAATCATTTGGGAGGGTCACAAATCAAGAGCATAAATTTTTTCTCTTGGAATCCCCTTTCTAAAGAAGTATTTTTTTTTTCATAAAAGACTTGAAGGTCTCAGCCAGTCAGCCCCACTCAATTATGGCTTGCGTTTGGTTGAGTTTGTTTTGTCAAGACGATTCATTCCCACCTTGAAATAGTGACAGGTTTTCTTGTCATTATTGTGATAATTAGTAATAAATACAAGATTGTTATGGCATAATACAAAGAAGTGAAGAAATTTACTTCCTGTTATGCCTCTCTCTCTCTCTCTCCTATTTTTTCTTTCATATTTTCGAGTCAGAGCAGATGTACTAAGGATGTAAATGGGTTGCATGTGGAGAGAAACCAAGGTGTATCTGGATGTACACCATTCTTAGTAGGATGGATCCAAATCAAGATACTGCACAATCCTATGAGTTTAATCTAGATCTGGTATCAACCAAAATATTGGAATCTGATCTTGGGGAAAACATTCGCCTGTACACCTGCACACTGAGCATCCGGACCGTCCTAGAGGCGGGTCCCACCTCTGAATTTTGCTCACTACGTGTGACGCATGGTCCACATGTGTAAGGACCCATCCCTAAGATTAGATTAAATAATGAAATTAATTCAATTAGGGGAATGCAATCAACATTTGGGAATTAGGGCACAATTAGGCCACAATTTATTTGGGTGCAATTTAGACATTTGGGATGATTAATTAAATAATTAGGATAGAATCAAATAGTAAAGAATTGAGTAAGAATTATTTATAGGATCTTAATATACTTTAGTAATTATTATTAAGCAATTAGTATTAATAAAAAGCCTGAATAAAGAAAACTAATGCTCAAATTAGTTTGATTAACATACCTTTTAATGAAAATAAAAATTAAATAATTAGGATAGAATCAAATAGTAAAGAATTGAGTAAGAATTATTTATAGGATTTTAATATACTTTAGTAATTATTATTAAGCAATTAGTATTAAAAAAAGCCTGAATAAAGAAAACTAATGCTCAAATTAGTTTGATTAACATACCTTTTAATGAAAATTAAAATGAGGGAATAATTAGAATTATTCTAGTTGGATAATAGAATTTTATAGAATTTATAAGAATATATTAGCATTTAAATAATAGAAATTCGGAATTACATAATAATAAAATATTATAAATATGATGATAGGTACGCGGTTCGCCCGACATTATTGTAGCTTCAATGATGATCTTTAATCATAAAACAATTGGATTAAACAAATAATGGTGTGAATGCATATAGAAATTAGTAAATAACGTGTGGGGCCCAAAAGATGGGACCCATTGCTGCATAACTCTTAAGGCTTGGTTAAGGTTAGTAAGCCCCATTAGTAATTCAAATAGGAAACCAATCAAAAGAAAGAGTTCTAAATCATGTACTACCCATAGTTGTAATGAAGCTACAACTCATTAAGGCCTTTAAAAAAAATCTCATGGCAGTCCCCTATCCCACAAAACTCACGCCAAGCAATTCTTCTTTCTCTCCCATTGACAACTCTCTCTCTCTCTCTCTCTCTCTCTCTCTCTCCATATCTCTCTTGCTAGGTAAGTTCTTTCTTCCCTCTCTCTATGTTCTAGTTTCCCTCTAGCATTCACATGCCCTTTCTTATCATCTCATTATCTAATTAGGGTTTTCGATTCGAAATCCTAGGAAGCGCTACGAATTGGGGGAAAATGCGAGGAATCGTGGGATTGATTTAGGGCTTCATTGTACACGCCATTTTTCACTAGACTCAACAAATAAGATAAGCAGACAATATGAACTTTATAAAGCATCCATGATTCTCTTCTTGCCCATGGCATTCAATTCCTATCACTCATTTAATTATATTCTATGACGGGGTTTTGGAATGATTTTAGCATACACCCCTTGGTGATAACATAATCTGAATACTTTGATGTAGATGATCTATTTTGGCACCTCCTACCTTGATAATAAGATTTTTATAAAATCTGAAATCTACTGTGGGTATCTTGTTCAATGAGATTAGTCAAATGCCTAAAACGGAGTCTAAACAACACCATGGAACCAGATAAAAGGATTTACTCATTGTTGGTCTAATCCAACTTGGGGACTGTTTTGTAGAAGATAACTCATGAAATAAAAGGCCCATGTACACTAATCTAGGCCCAAGTAGAATATCCCATGTGTGGGATTGTGTTAAGTAATGTACAGCCTGTCATATGGATTTACTTCTATGTATAGAAATTAGGATTCTTTATTCTTTATTTCTGATTGTAATTACTGCTGATTTATGGCATGTGATTAGGGTAAACATTGTTATAAAGATCGTTGGTCGATACGACTATTTCCTCCAGACTCTTTCTCTTCCTCTTTCTCTCTTCATGCTCTTTCATATTATTTCATGGTATCAGAGCTCAAGGTTCTGAGAGTTGTCTTTCGTTAGTCTGAGAGATTTCCCAACCATCATCGAGTGCTTCTCCCTGGTGTATTTTCATCTCTTTTTTTTTCTCTCTGCTGATATTAACTGGAGTACCTCTGATCAAGGTGGCCCACCTCTGATCAATCATTTGTCGCCAGCAACCTACATGATGATGATCGGCTATTCTTCAGGGTTATTTTGAAGATTTTTCTGGATTTTTTCATCATCAGTTAAGGTAGTCAACCTCTTCTTCATCTGATGACTTTGGGTTCTTTTTTTCAAAAGGTTTTCATCACAACCGTACAAATTTGTGGATCTGTATCCAAATCCCATCAAACTTGGACTAGAGGACATACTATTGATCTCTTCCAAGATGATCAACCCTGATTTGTGATCAGACCACGTTGTGGGGCCCACGCACAGCTTCTGCCAAGGAAATCAAGGTCGCCTGGCACTGTTTTGGGCTGTTCTGTGTTAATTTTTGCTGGATGCATATATCATCCACTAAAACTGCATCTTTCCTGCTTGGTTAGTGAAAGCATCGCAGATTAAATCACTTTCTGTTTTGATTCTTTTTGAAGCAAGGCAATTGTGATTGGTTCTTTCTCTGCTGCTGGTTCTTTCCTACACCTAGCTGGCTCGCTGATTTGTGTGTTTTGGATATCAAATACCTCTCTCTCATTCTGCTGTATTTGGAAACAATGGAAAAATATGATGTTATTCTAGTTAAATTTAATGGGAATAATTATATGGCCTGGTCTTTTCATCTGAAGAATTTTGTAGAAGGCCAAGGATATAGAACTGGGTGGACTGGGTGGACAGGTAAACTGGGTGGACTGTAGGGAAGAGGATAACTCTGGATTTTGAGTGTGTTTGATATCTAATCTCCTCAATTAAATTAATCAAGGTTTAAGTTGATTATATCTAATTTATGTGGATAGCTGTATTGAAATCTAATGGAATGCTGTGTAATTTTTGATTTGTGATGTAGAGTGGGTCACCCCTACGTATAATAATGTCATGATCGGAAGTGGGGTCATTAATTTAATAAGGATTGTATGGGATTGATTTCACACTACTAGATGTAAATACTGTGATTTGTATTTAATGTAATATGTATGAAACTCCTTATTTGTTAAGTATGAAAAACTGAGATCTTGAACCCATATTAAGTTGGGCTCCACTAAGCTGTTTTTGGCATGTATTTAATTACTAGCTGCAGTATACCCTTATCTAAAGTAACTGGTACCCCCTTGATGGCTCTTATTCCCAAAAAGGAACCCTTCATGGCTCTTGTTTACCAAAGGGTTATTTGGTATCCAACAAGTAAACAAGCCTACGTAAATGCCACATACAATCATGCAAAATAGGATGATGACAGGCAAAAGATGATATGAGGTCAAAATTGAAGATGACATAAAAAGGCAAGATTGTGCAAGATACAATTATCGAGATTCTACATTAATTACAAGTACAAGATAGAATTTGGTGCTAGTTATCAAAGTGATGGTTATGAAAATCTAGGATTAGACCACATAACTTTGTTCATCGGATATATTCAAATATTGATGTGTGGGTAAATCTAAGATATATGTTAATTTACTTACAACACTTAAATCTAGAATCCAGCAAGCATTATGGATCTTTTTCTGATATTCCCACTGAAGCATAAAAAGGAATATAATGATACATGCTCCCAAATATAAGTGGTGGATCTGGCAGCCTTTGCTACAGTCTCTGATCTGGTAGGTGCTTTATACTTTGATGATGGACAACAATTTGTTTTGCATTTCTATTACTGTTATTTCTCTTAGAATTTCTGGACAATCATGATGATCATCATCAGCAGAAACCTTATACCATCCATCTTTTAAAAATGTATCATCTCTCATTTAAAAATGCCTAATTTTCATTTGCTTTAACTGCCAGAATATCACTAGTTTTTTTACAGTTGCATGTTTTAGTACCTTTCATTTCTCAAGTAGTCCTTAACTTTTCCGACATCTATATATTTCCATTGGAGGGTTGCAGTTATTTGCTTTATGTTAACTTTGAAGGGGTCAAATCTCATGGTGGTTATTAGAGGCATGGTAATCATACTATAGCAGCCTCTAACCTCTTACCTACTTTTTGTAGGAGAATTGGTGATCTGACTGCGGGAGACTCTTCTATTTCTTTTCTAGAAAACCTGACAAGTTTGTCTATTCTGTAAGTTCTTCCGCAAATGTATCTACTTTTTTTTTTTTCATTCAATCGATTCAATAGGTTTCGTTTGTAATCAGAATCCCCATCATATCATTCATGTAGATCTTTGCGAAATAGTCGAGTTGCTGGCCAAATTCCAGAACAACTTGGGAAATTTACCAAGCTCAAATTCTTGTAAGTTTTATAGATAAGTCATTACTTGTGAGTTGTTACTACTTTGTCCAGTCTTTTAAATTATTAATGCAAAATTTAATGTGCAGCTATGCTACTATGAAAATAAAAATAACTTGAGAGAAAGTATGATATGAACGCGTATGATGGTATTTACTGCCAATGCGATAAACGATTTGTGGTGGCTTGAGAATGACACTGCCCAGCAGGTGATTGGCCCATATGGAAGACCAATGTGATAACTGATTTGTGGGGGTTATAGTATGTACGTACAAGCTTGAGTAGGAGTGTCGCTGTAATAACCTGGGTCAGATTAGACCTAGATTCGTCTGACTCATAAGATACTAGGTTGAGTTGGGTTGTACTATTTGGTTTTAACCTGCTTCGAACCCATTAGGTACCATTTGTGTTGTTAGGTTGTTAGAATGATATTCCCTTGAGGGGGGGGGGGGGGGGGGGGGGGGGGGGGGGGGGGCGTGGATATCCTTCGTAGAACCTTGGGGGTGATTTCAACGACTGAAATTTGGGGTTATCCCCAGATTTTCTTTTGTTCCTCTTATTTAGTTTTCCTCTTGTTCTCCGGTGCTTTCATTTGGTTTACAAAGAAGAGAGTAACAGAGTGGAGAGGGGTTTCCTCTGAAGATCAACAGAGACCGACAAGACTCGTGGGAAGGAGGAAGAAGCCGGAAGGCCTAGTGGATGCAGTACTCGAGATCTCACATCAACCGTGCCACGATCTGCTACACTAGGAGGTGAGTGATATTTTCAAGTACACAGAAAACTATGGATTTTTGGGTTATTCAGTGTTTCCGTTCATGAAAATAACCCAAAAAGGGGATCAAGGAATGAAGATTTGGTTACCGACAGATATTGAAATTTCCTTGGGGGTTTGACAAAGATTTGTGATCTCCATATCAAAGTAGTAATAGATTATGATTGTTTATCTACTGGATGTGATGTTATAATTGGATTTTTTTTTTTTATAATATCTTAATCATGAATGAGGAAATCAGATGAATCCAAAGGCAGCGACATGGTTCAACCTAACGATTTGGATACCAGGGCCATGGGGCCCACTTGATCAAAGATCCGACCTAGGGATCCGAAAGCCAACCCTTGGACGACCATGGTGTGGATGGACCCTTTTTGAAACTGGGCCCCATCAGGCCTCATCTAAATCCAAATCGTTACTGCATCGGTAACTTGGGGATTTTGGGTTTTATCGATGGATTGAGTAATGGGGCCAGGTGGGCCACCTGATCAGGGATCGCTCCTAGGGATCTGGAAGCAGACCCCTGGGCGACCACTGTGTAGGTGGACTCATTTGGAAATGGGTCTCATCTGAATTCCAAAAATCCCTGCATCGTCAGTTTGGGGAAATTTTGGGTTTTTCGTGTTTTGGATTGCGGGGCCCATTGGCCCACCTGATCAAGGATCAGGACCGGCCATCAGCTTGGACCCTGATGGGCGACCAAGGTGGGCCAGGTCCCAGGTGAGTTGGACCATTGAAGGGCCTGCCGTCTGATTTACCTTTTTCTGTGTATATGGACTTGTTAATGGCTGTTGCAAAATACTGTTAACTATTCTTGAATGGCTGAAAATCTCTTATATGATATGATATGATAGAAAGGAGAAGATCAAATCGTTGTGGACTCCACCTCTTGAACCAAAATTGTAGAGATGAATATTCAGGAAAACGAAGAGGTTGCAGTTGTTGTGACTCCATATGTAGAGTCAATCAAATTGCGGGACCCACTTGTTTCCCTGACGGATGATCGAGACCAGACATCATCCTCTTCCTTGATGGGCGACCAAGATGGTCCTGGACCCACCACTAGGGACCCACTACCTCTTGCCATCCAACGCACTGGGCGTGAGACCCATTTATGGAAGAGACGCTCTGTGCTTCATTTTTTATAAATATTGTGACGTTTACTGTTGAAAAGAACCCGTCATTTAACTTAACCTTCCAAGGAATTCTTTTATAATTGTTTGGGTACAGAATGTTTATCCGAATTATGTATTGTTCTAGAAGATATAAACTAAGTAATATCCACACTAATTCTATTATGGGTTGGTATCTCAGTGTGGGCCCTGGTTGAATTATATAACTCAGAGTTATATATTATAAGTACACATTTTGGTAGTTCTGAAGCATGTTATTAACTTATGAATGAATACCCAAGACAATAGGGCAAATCCTAAAACTAACAGTAATTCTTTATGTTTGCTTGGGCCTGTAATGATAATATAGAATTTAGAAGATATGGGAGTAGTACCACAGAAGAGGGTACTAAATGTTGAATCTAAGTGGGGCCTAATCAATCCCGATTATGTGGAACTAATCCTATATCAAGATAATTATTGTACATAATCCTATGATAGTTCTACCGAATGCATAATAGATATAAAGAATTAATAAACTTTCTAATGAGAGTATTTCGATATGAACTTTATATGAGACAGTGGTATCACATTTGAAATATCAGTAAGGATCCCTACTTCGAGTATTCAATTGATCATTGAACCCCTTGTGGGCCAGGAGGAATAAGGTTGGATGGGGACTGAAATACTGTTTATGGAATTAATCTCCTTACGGGGAGTTTTTGAATGAATTATAGAAATGACTTCCTCTTGGGAAGGGACTGAAATACTGAAAACTCTGCTGGTAGAGTTCCATTATAAGAACCTAGAATTGAGATTACTGAACTTACCAAAGTTAAGGACTGATTATGAACCCTCATTAAATAATAAGAAAACTCTATATGTAATCCACTATCATCTTGTGAATTCTTCTGCACTTCTGTTAATGAATTATATTAATAATGATTTGTGTGTCTAGAAATATTATTCACCAGTCTTCTGATAAGTGGTTTGCCCCACTTCAGGTGCGCAACGTTTGGGGGAGCTTGGCAACGATGGAAATCAGCCATTGGACTTCAATTTGTGTGGCTGATTAGAGAGCGTTACAATTGATCTGGATAATGATGTTTAGAATTTTAGTGACTAATTGTCCCTTCAATAATATTGAATTTTTGTTCCCTTATGATTTAAGATTTGTTTTGTCAGCAGACTTGATATTATTTTTCTCTTATTAATCGGTATTCTGCCTTAGTTGATGATTTGGAAACTTTGTCCTGCTTTTTCACTTTCCATGAAATAAGAGCATCACCTAAGAACATGCACCAGCCCGTTGTGGATCGACGAGTATCAAGGCAACCTGCCCAATCAGCATCAGAATAGGCAGTCAATGTTATTGGAGAGCCAACAGGAAAAAAAAAGCCTCTGTGAGTAGTGCCAAGAAGATAACAATAATTCGTCGAACGACTGCTAAATGGAGATGATGGGGCTTGGTCATATATTGACTCATCAAGTTTACTGCATAACTGATGTCAGGCCGAGTAGTAGTCAAATATATAAGACTACCGACAAGCTGTCGATAATATATCGGATCAGGAAGGGGATCACCACTGTCACTATGGAGTTTAAGATTCAATTTAAGAGGAGTATCCACAAGTGTGGAGTTTAGAGGCCTGCTGATTCAATTAAATCCATAGTATACTTATGTTGATGCAGAATCAACCCCTTCTCAGATTGATGAACTTCTAATACCAAAAAATATGTCAGAGGGCCCAGATCCTTCATTTGAAAAGATTGATGTAGAGAAACTTGGAGATCTTGAATCATGGCTGTATCTGTGCCGGTGATTATGATATCATCCACATAAACTAGAAGAATGGTGATTCCCGTTGATTTCTTATGCAAAAACAATGATGGATCATAAGGACTCTGTTGAAACTGCAGCTTGAGTAAGGCATCCTTGAATTTATCAAACCATGCTCTTGGTGCTTGTTTTAGCCCATACAAAGACCGTTTCAAATGAGAAACTTGTCCTTTTGATGGTTTTGGGAAACGTTGAGGCAGCTGCATGTAAACTTCCTCTTTAAGATCACCATGAAGAAAGGCGTTTTTTTACATCAAATTGGAAAAGGGGCCAGGATTGGGATGCAGCTATGGCAATGATGGTGCGAAATGTGGTCATCTTTGCGACAGGCACAAAAGTTTCTTCGTAGTCGATGTCATATTCCTGTTTGTTGCCAAGAGCTACAAGCATTGCCTTGTATCTATCCAAAGTACCATCTGCCTTCAATTTGATAGGGTAAACCCATTTACTCCCAATAGGTTTAACTGAGGCTGGGCATGGAACAACATCCCATGTTTGGTTCTGCTGCAGAGCATTAAGTTCTTCTTCCATAGCCTGTTTCTAGCATTCCTGCTTTGCTACTTGTGAATTGGAAGTAGGAAAGGAAATAGATGATAAGGTAGCTAAATATGAAGAGTGAGAAAAACCGTATCGATCTGGTGGTCGAGAGATACGAGAAGAACGACTAATAGCAAGTTGAGGTGGATTTGATGCTGGAGGAGGATTCGGGGCTGGTTCTTGCAGAAGAGACAAAATAGTGGCATTTGTTCCTTGTCGACGAACATACACCTTGTCCGGATGAAATTGCAGAGGTGAAGGAACGCATTCATCATCAAAGGATGGTACTTTTGAAAAAGTGATTTCTGGATATGAGTCAGGATAAGACTGAAAGAAGTATTGGTGTTCAAAGAAGACAACATTTCTAGAAATCCGAATACGCTTGGATGTGGTGTCATAACAAATAAAACCTTTTGTTGGGAAGCATAACCAAGAAAGGCACATTATGCAGATTATGCAGATAACTTTGAACGTTCATGGGTGGGACGATGAACAAAACAAACATAGCCAAAAGTGTGTAAATGTGTGTATTGTGGTTCAGTTTTGAAAAGACAGAAATGTGGAGAGGGGTTTTGAAGTTTTGGAGAAGGAAGGCGGTTGATGATATGAGTAGCAGTGGTTAATGCTTCTGGCCAAAATCTAGGTGGAACTGAGGATTCTAATAACAGACACCTGACCATGTCTAGAAGATGACGGTTTTTCCGTTTTGCAATACCATTTTGTTTGGGGGGGGGGATAAGTGTCCAACAAATTTCAAGCATTTTTACAAGACAAAGGGATTATATCCCAACGGACTTGTCCCTTTACCGAAGGGATTATATCCCAAAGGGAGGATATAATCCCTTTGTCTTGTAAAAATGCTTGAAATTTGTTGGACACATATCCCTCCCCCCCCCCCCCCCCCCCCCCGAGTCGGTACGGAAAACCTTAATACATGTTAAAAATTGATTTTGAACATAATTCAAGAATTTTTTAAACACATCTAAGACTTCAGATTTGGCATGTAGAAAACAAACCCATGTAAAACGGCTTTAATCATCAATGAAAGTCACAAAATACTTATGCTGTGAATGAGAAATAATCGGTGCAACACCCCAAACATCACTATGTACTAAATCAAAACATTTGGTAGCAGAAGAAACATGTAATGGAAAAACGCAAAGTTTTACTCTTTCCCAGCTTACAAGTGGTGCAATCAAGAGCATCTGATGATAAAAACTTCATTTTATTAATGTGACCAGCATTTAACAAAGATAACAAAACTTTGGAATTGGGATGGCCCAATCTATTGTGCACAATTGCACATTATTCTTAGAGCCAACTATTGAAGCAAACAAGGACATATCTGGATTTGGTGTTGCTATGTGAAGAGGAAACAAACGCCCACACTTAGGCCCCTTTGCTATCACCTTCCCCGTTTCCTGGTCCTACATCACACAACCAGAGGAGGAAAAAGAAACATTGCAGTTAATATCAACCAATTGACCGACAGAGATTAAATTCGTAGAAAGATTTGGTGAACAAAAAACATCATGTTAAGGGTAGAGAATGAGAAATATCACCAACAGAGGTGATTGGTATTGTTGTACCATTAGCAGCATGGACCTGAATCCTTCCATCATATGGTTTAATTTTGGAGAAGTTTTTTGATGATGATGTCATATGATTGGAGGCACCAGAATCAAAATACCGAGAGAGTGATTTTTACCAGATATACCAAGAGTGGAAAAGGCCTGGAGGATCATTTGTTGGATCATGTCAGGAGTGATTGTAGCAGCAGAAGCAGGGGCAGAAGAAGATATGGAAGATGAATCAATAGTGCCAGCAGTAGTAGCCTGGTAAACTTTTGGATTTCTGTTCTGAGGATGTTTGCGGCATTCATTGATTGAATGTCCAGATGCTTTGCAATAATTGCAGATCCTCTGCTTGTACTGATTTGCATAATGGCCGAAATGCTGACACTTGTAGCACTGCACTTTACTGATATCTTTGTTTGGTTGCTTTCCCTTGGTAGCATAAGCAACATTTACAGGTGAGTTCGGTGGTTGACATTGAATGGGTACACTATAGGCAACATCAATTGCACCAGGAGTGGCTTGTTGGAGCACACCAGATTAAGTTAATTGTCTCTGTTCCTCACGCAGTAATTCATTGAGACACTCATCTAGTGATGGAGAAGGTACCCTACTCATGAGATTAGATCTGACCGATTCAGATCAAGGCCTTAATTTCTTGAGAAATTGATCCCGATGACTAGTTGCTAGGATTATTTGCAATTTGGGAAAGGCTTGTGCAGAGATATTTGCATATTTGATTTCATCTAATTCTGTCCATAAATTCTGGAAACCAGAATAATATTCCTGAATGGAGGAAGTTCCTTGCATATAATTGGCAATTTTAAATTCCAACTAATATTGTCGGGCAGAATTCCCCTGATGATAGACCTTTTTCAGGTAGTCCCACATATCTTTGGCAGTTTTGTATGGTTTCAAATTCATGAAAAATTGTGGTTCCATGGACCTGAGAATCCAAGCTTTGATCTTAGCATCTTTTGTGTTCTAGGACACAATTTTCTTCTCATCCTCTGTTTATTTTGGATCAGTTTTAGAGATTTGGCCCCATAATTCTTTACCCTCTAGGTAAAGTTCAAATTGAAAAGCCCAAGATGGATAATTTTTACCATTAAACTTGATTAAGTTGATTTCGGATTTCTCCATTTGTGACAAAAATTTAGAGGAACCAGCAGATTTATTGATTATCAAAACTAGCAACAGCAAGTAGCAGTAGTAGTCTGAGATGAATTAGATGAAGACAGAAAAATAACTTAGGCGACCTTTTTTGTAAGGCAACAACAACCCATTTCCTAACTAGCAGCAATTGGATGATGAATTACAGCAGAACTACTAGCAATTTGATGAAGAAGCAAATATCAGCAAGAAAACTGTCACGACCCAAATTCCAAGGCCCTATCGAATATCTGGATCGTGATTATACAACATCATTCACTATGCATTCATCAAATAAGATTCACAAGGTATTAGGCATTTAACTCAAAAATAATTTCAATTATAAATATCGTTAAATCTCTGAGAATTCAAACTTTATATATAACTCAATCCATAATATGCTTGAAACATTAGATAATTTTCCTAAACAAGTACTAATGATTCCATCATCTACTTAATTTTTCTCGTTCTCTCTTTTCAGCTACACATGCCGAAATCTACGTGCTGGTCGTCATTCCGCTCTGGCCCACCCGTAATTTGATTACCTAAATGGGGCAACAAACATCAGTATTACTGGTGAATGAATTTTCCTAATTACCGAAGTCATATATAACATAACATCCCATAATCAACAAATCTGAATCAATAATCAAATATCATTAAAAATACAACCATATGCAAATCCATGCCCATGCACATTACCACGCCTCAAAGGCCCATTGTATACATGTATACCGGTCCACAAAGGATCAGCCATCATAATGGCCACTTACGTCCACTAAAGACCAGCCGCTAAAACGGCCCGGACATAAAGTCCAACATCCCACGTTTGGGATCTAGTGCACAGTTTCTCACAAAAACATAACCAAAACATGAACTTTAAATAACATAATTGATCACACATGTAAGCGGTGTGGGCCCAACTTATGATGAGTTGAGCCCATCAGAAGCAAAACCGTGAGGCCCGTGGGCCAAAGCGGACAATATCATGCATGCGTGTAGGGTTGGGGCGTTACAAATGGTATCAGAGCCGACTCTCGACTAGTTCGAGTGTGGGTCCCCTGCCGTGGTCTGGTGCAAGTGGGCAGGCCAAGAGGGCTGGCAGGCTACAGAGACTGGCAGGCTACTGCACAGGGATTTGCAGCCTTAAGGGGGGTGGATTGTGACGCCCCGGAGTCCCACATCGACTATAGAGAGAAAAGTGAATGGGGTTATATATAGAGCTTACACCCTTACCTTGCATGAGGCCTTTTAATGAGTTGAGCCCATCAGAAACAAAACCGTGAGGCCCGTGGGCCAAAGCGGACAATATCATGCATGCGTGTAGGGGTGGGGTGTTATACACATCTCACTGATTTTTGCCCCACTTATCATAATTAGTATTGAGTAGTATAGGGGTGGCCCACACTATATTATAAACATAACATTAATTACTCACAATTTAAAGAATTAATCACAGTTAATCATAATTCACAAAACTCACTTCTAAGAAAGTTATTTAATATTTCTAGACCAAAATCCAAGTCTTTTTCAATTACTAAACCCATTTCAGAACTAATTTTTGATATACAGAACATAAAATAAACAATCAGTTTATGTCTGGACCTCTTGATGTAAAATCCAGTGGGTCCCACTAGACCAAATCAAGATCAGACCTAATGTCTAAGGTTGTCCAGGGATAGGCTCTACTCTTAATGGATTGGATTGACCATCAGACATCTTTATTGGGCCCCACAGTCTCAACAAACACGCACAGTAAGCCTCACGGTTAACAAAATTGAAGCTTATGGATTTCTGGGCAGATGAGGCCCAGACCACATGGGACCGCTACCATTCAGACCGTCCCTGGGCTCTCTTCAAGACGTGGGGTCCTCATCTCTGATTGATTTAGGTAGTGGGTCCCACCATGGATGTCGACCTTCAGCCCTGTATTCATCAAATTCACGCTAGGAATTCATTACACCTCTTGAACAGTGGGACCCAATGGTTCAAAATCCAGATGTCCAACTACACAAAGGTCGCCCAAGAGTCCCACACTTGATGGTCGGAGTTGATTTTTAATCGAGTGTACAGGTGGGACCCAGAAAGCCTAGTGACGAGAACTGTAAAATTCCTATAACAGTCGCTCTGTTTCATCATACCCATTGGATAAAGGCCCGGATGGGGGCCACTCCTTTTGGGTCCAAATCTCCTAGGGTCGACCAGGGGTCCCTTACATGATGTGTGGTCTTCATCATTGATCAAGTCAATAGATGGGTCCCATAACTACAAACGACCATTATCGAACACCCTGTCAGGCCTCTGTTTTCCATTAGATTTGCATAACTGTTTCATATTCTTGCATCCAAATCTATTAACACCATTATCATATCTATTAATATGAGATTCAATAATTTTTGCAGTATAGAATATACATAATATATGATCCATCAGATCATCTTAATGTCAATTACTCATAACATATGATTTCATAACCAGTAAATCTTCTCACAGATTATCCAACTCACATCACAATATAATCATCTTAATTGATCAACTAGTTAACTAGGAAAATCCACTCACCTTTCGTAAACGATCGTTGCTTTCGCAATATGTGGACGCGAATTAAAAATCCGTCAGTGACCTCCTTCCCCTGAATTCCAGCCACAACTTCACAACTTCCTCTCTCAGAATTTCTCAAAGAATTGGATATCACCCTACAAGAGGACCGTGATTTATTTATATACATGAAGAGAAGACAGAGTCCTAGTCCTTTCATGCCTTCCAATTAGAGTTGTATAACAACTCCTTATCTTTCCTTTCTAAAACGTCCACGTTAACACTTTTAATTCAAAAACCGGTTAACAACTAAGGTTCCTTCCTGAGCCAAAATAATCATGGGCCTAGGTATTCAAGATATTACAAAAACACAATAGCTGCAGTGCACGGAACTAGACATAGGGAAAACGTTCTAGTCAGTAGTAGCTAGATCCACACGTGGGCCCCACCTGGTGATCTGGACACAGATCAGAGGGTGGGGATGAAGGAAGAGACGTTTTATGCAACTACTGGAAGTGGTCTCAGTCAGATCAGATCTTGATCCAGGATTTTGGACTGCCGAGATGAAAACTATTGGAAAAGATTGATTTTTCACAAAAATTGGTAGAAAACCTACCTCTGGTGATCAATAAATTAAGAAAAAATCTTCATAAACCCAGGAAGCTCCAGACGACCATGATGGAAAGGTACCGCTGATGAGCTGGTGACGATCACATGTGGGCCAATCCTGATCTGAGATGATCAAGGATGATCAGAGATGATCTGGCTGAAGAAGATGATCAGAGAATAACTTCCAATGCTTGGAAGATGACTTAGGAGACGTTCACAGATGATCGACTGGGCTTTGATACCATGTCAAAGCAAGAAGAAGAGAGAAATAATGTTATGAATTCGATGATCCCCCTTGAGGGCCACGGTGCTTCATTATATAGATATATTGTTGCTATACGAGTTACAGTGATTGTAGCAATCATCTAGGTTACAGCCATTCTAATCTAATTATAATCTAATCATATCTCCTAATAAGGCAAAGAATAAAGTTACATAGCTGTACACACATCACTTGTTTTGACCCACAAGTTGTGCTTTATTTGTCCTGGGCTGTGACCCACTAACCCATTTAACACTACTGTGGCCCACCTGCAATCATCACAGCACCATCAAGGATCCTTCCAGCCATGGTCGTCTAGGTCTTCTGAGTATTTTGGTGATTTTTTTCAAGATTTTTCGACACTGTCTGGTTAGCTTTTCGATCATTCTCGTGATTTTTCAAAAACGTATACAATTTTTGATCAAAACCGTATAGAAGTCTGAATTTTCAGCGGAATAGGTTCAAACTTGTTCCAGTAGGTGTGAAAATTGTGTGATTTCATAGACCAGGAGCCTGATCAGTGTTCAACACCATCTGTGGGGCCCACGTAGGGGATCTAGGGATCCATTCAAGGACGTCGGAGGGGTTTTTTCCATTTTTTATTGTTCTATCCAGCACCATCTCTTCTCTGATTGGTCTGATTGGTTGGATCTTGCCTATTGCACTCAAGAACAGTATTTCATACAAATGTTTTTTGGATTTTGATCACTTTCTTTCGCTGTTTCACTCCGTTTGCCAATATATAAATGAGATGGAAAAATCTGAGGTCACTTTGATCAAATTTACGGGAAAGAATTATCCTGCCTGGTCTTTCCAATTTCAAATATACCTAGAAGCTAAGGAATTGTGGGGATTTGTTTCTGGCACAGACCCTAAACCCAGTGAGGATGAGAAGATCTCCTCTTGGCATACTAAAGACGCCAAAATCAAATCCTGGATTCTGGGATCCGTCGAGCCTCATTTGATAATGAATCTCAAGCCCTACTCAACCTTTAAAGCCATGTGGGGGTATTTGAAGAAAGTATACCATCAAGATAATTCTGCGCGTCAATTTCATCTGGAATGTGCAATTGCTGAATATGCATAAGGGACCTTATCGGTAAAAGACTATATTCAGGATTTTGTACACTGTGGTCGGAATACGATTGTATTAAGTATGCGGATGTGGCTGACAATGTTTTGACAGTGATCCAAGACCTTCAGGCCTCTAGTCAGCGAGATCAGTTTTTGATGAAACTGTCGACTGAATATGAAAGTGTCCGATCTGCCCTGATGAATCGGACGCTCTTACCTTCATTGGATGTTTGCTTGAATGAACTCTTACGCGAAGAACAACGCCTTACGACCTCAGCTCATATTGCTCAACAAAAGACTGAGACCTATTTAGTCGCGGTCTCGACAAATAAGCTTCTCAGCCTCCGCCTCCTCGAGACTTAAGCAAAACCCAATGCTACAGTTGTCAAAAAGGGCATCTTGCATCTTAATGCAAACAGAAGGTCTGTAGTTACTTTAAAAAGTCGGGACATATCATATTTGAATGTCGCCGCTGCCTACCACGTCCATCGACACAGTATTAGACTCCACAGTATCTGGCTCCGCAGTATTAGAGTCTACAGTCTCAGACTCCGTATGCTTATGTGGCTTCCTCGGTTATGCCTGCTCCTACATCTGCACCCTCACAGCCTAGGCCCTCATCCTCTCTCACTCCCGAATTGGTTCAACAAATGATTGTTAATGCCCTCTCTGCCTTTGGTCTCTCAGGTAACTCACCTTCACCTTCTACTTGGTTCCTTGATTCTGGGGCGTCTAATCATATGACGTATTCCTGCATCCCTCTCTTCAGTGTGATAAGATACAATGGCAATCTTCAAATACAAACTGCTGACGGCGGCCGTGTTCCCATTACTGCTCTCGGAGATATCCTTGGTCCCATCCCATTGAAAAATGTTTACCTTTGTCCTAATTAACTTCAAACGTATTGTCAGTCGGGCAACTTGTTGAAAATATTGTAACATCTCTTTTTCTTCTTTTGGTTGTGTTGTGCAGGACTAGATGTCCGGGAAGGAGATCGCGAGGGGGCCTAAGTGTGGATGCTTGTTTCCGCTGAATTTTTCTAAAATTTCTAGGAATCAATTTGACAATAATGTGTTTTGTTTTTCTATTAGAAATAACTGCCGTTTGTGGCATAGACTCTGACACCCTAATTCTAAGGCTTTGTCCCTTATGTTAAATTCTGGTTTATTAAATAAATCTATTGGTTTATCTTCTTGTGTGCCTTTTGATTGTGCTACTTGTAAAATGGAAAAAGCAAAACGCTTCCGTTTCCTAATTCCACTTTACACACCACTCAGTGTTTTGATTTAGTTCATAGTGATGTATGGGGAATTGCTCCTGCTCACTATAAATATTTTGTGACTTTTATTGATGATTTCAGTTGGTTCACATGGGTCTCCTTTCTGCATTCCAAATATGAAATTTTTAATATTGTTAAAATCTTTTTAGCTTATGTTGAGAATCAATTTGTCACCTACATTAAAATCTTAAGATTTGATTCGGACGGGGAATATATGTCCTCGGAATTTCAACGTTTTTTGCAAAACAAAGGCATTATTTATCCAAGTGTAGAAGATAACAGGCCTTAAGAAGGCCCAGCTCATCAAGGCCCATGTAAAAATGAAGATGAAGAGAGTGTGGCTTAGGCCCATAGGTCCGGTCCAGCCCATCAAGGCCCGTATACATTGTATATAAAATCCCACGTGTGGGATTCAGTCTGTAATTATGTTGCTAATTTCTCTCATAGTACTTCCTGGATAGACTAGGAGATTGATTTATTTATGATTCTGATTGTATTAATCGATATGTATAAATCCCTTGATTAGGGTATAATGATATTATAAATAGATAGACAATCCTCTATTGAGGTATCAGTTTCTCTCCAGCTTTCATCTCTTCCTTTTTCTCTCATTACATATCATTACATGGTATCAGAGAGTAGGTTCTGATCAATCCATCTTCCTTCATTGATCAAACCCTTCTTATTGGCGTGAATCCTGTCTCCATTGCTGCTTTCAATAATAATAATAGTGTCTGACGTGCCTTTGATCAAACTGTGGCCCACCACTGATCAACTTCCTATCACCAAGCAACCACCACAGTTGTGTTCGCCAGATCTTCAGGGTTATTGTAGGGATTTTTCTGGAATTTTTCATCACCATCTGAGGTAATTTTTATCATTTTCTTCCTCTGTCGTTTTTGACACATTATTATCAGAAAGTTTTTATCACCACCGTCCAGATTTGTGGATCCTTATCCGATACTCATCAGGTTTGGCCTAGAGGAAGTACATTTGAACTCCTTCAAGAGTTTCAAACTTGATCTGAGATTAGATCACTCTGTGGGGCCCACGCACAGATCCTGCACTAGATTTCATGGTCGCCTGGCTCTGTCTGGGATAATTTCTGCACTGTTTCGTGTTTTCTATTGCTGGATTCTTCATCAGATCAATACAGTGCAATCTTCCTGCTGTATTAGCAGATTTATGGCAGATCAATATCAACTGTACCTTCAGTTTTGTTGATCTGAGGGCTGGTCTCTTTTTGCACTACTGTTTTGCACTCTCTTGTGTGCCATTAGAAGCCTCTGCCACCTCTTTTACTAGTTATTAAGTTAACTGTGGAAGTTAACTATGGGCTGTTTCTAACCTTCTTGTGCTGCTACGGGCCGTTCTCTTCTTTACCCACTGCAGATTGGGTGTGCTGCTGCTCTTTGTTGACCCTTTTTTTCGTATACTGCAATGGAGAAGTATGATGTGACACCAATCAAATTTAATGGGCATAACTATATGTCCTGGTCCTTCCACTTAAGGAACTTTGTAGAGGGACAGGGCCTTTTTGGTTATCTTGATGGATCAATATCTAGGCCTACAAGTACCACCGACTCCAAAGGCCCAGCCACCTGGTCCAAAGAAAATGCTAAGGTAGTAACTTGGATCCTTAACTCTATTGATCCCTCTCTTGCCGTAGCTCTTCAAGTCTACACTACTGCAGCTGATATGTGGGCTCATCTGAAGAAAGTCTACCATCAAACCAATAAAGCCCGGAACTTTCACTTGGATAGTGAAATTGCCAAATATACTCATGGGGATAAATCTGTGCAGGAGTACTTTAATGGTTTCCTCACCTGGTGGACTAAAAGGGATTCCATGTTGATTCAAACAGTCTCTTCTGGCTTTCTCTCTGAGGCTCTCAAGTTACAAGAAGAAACTCACATTAGTCAATTTCTTATGAATCTTCGTCCAGAATTTGAATATGTCCGGTCGGCCCTTATGAACAGAGAAAATTCTGCTAATCTTGATACCTGCTTTCAAGAGGTCCTTCGTGAAGAACTTCGTCTCACCTCACAGTGTACGATTCTGGAAGAACCAAAAGCCTTCCTTGCGCCTCTTCCTTCTGACTCGGCTCTTCTGGCAACCCCAAATCCAAAGCTAACTCAATGCTATGAATGCAAAGGCTTTGGTCATATTGCCAAAAATTGCTGCAAGAAATTGGTTTGTAGATACTGCAAACGGACAGGTCATGTTATTGATGACTGTCGCAGCTTACAGCGAAGGAATGAGACAGCCTACGAAGCCTTCCTCCAATAAGCCAGGACAGAATATTCCAGCTGCATTTCAGGCTCAAGCACCCTTACCTGATACGGGAAGCACTTCCTCCGAGGCTATCTCAATGACTCCTGCTCAGATTCAAGAACTGATCCAGAACACAGTCACCTCTGCCTATGCGTCTATGGGCATTTCTAGTGGTCGGTATCAAACTCATTCCTCTACAGCTTTTTCTGCTTTCCATTCTTCTGCATCTCTTTCTTCTCCTATCACCTCATCCACATGGTTTTTAGATTCAGGAGCCTCTAACCACATGACCTCTGTAGAACACAGCTTTACAGATTCTCACCCTTACCTTGGAAAAGAGAAAATAACAACTGCTAATGGTGATCAACTACTCATTTCTGGAGTTGGTACCATTACCTTATCTAGTGTCTCTGGCCAGCCCATTATCCTTCCTAATGTTTACTTTGTTCCTAAATTATTAGCCAATTTACTTTTTGTAGGACAACTTATCGATGATGGCTATCTTGTTCACTTTTCTTCCTCTGGTTGTGTTATCCAGGGGCGACAAACTGGGAAGGTGATCGCGACGGGGAGTAAACATGGGCGCCTGTTTTTGTTGGACATTGGACATCATTCCTTATTTGCTTCTTCTTTTAATAATTTCAATAAATTGTGGACTGTTTGGCATAAACGTCTTGGTCACGTGAACAATGCCCATTTGATTTCCCTATCTAAGATTGGTTGTTTGGATTCTACTATGGATAATAAATGATGTCTTCTTTCTCTCAGTCCAAGTGTCAAACTTGTTGCTTAAGTAAGAGTCACATTTTTCCTTTTTCTGTTCATAATTCTCGTGCATTGGCATCATTTGACATTATTCATTCTGATGTTTGGGGAATTGCTCCTACTTTGAGTAGGACGGGATTTAAGTACTATGTGACTTTTATCGATGACCATTCTCGTTACACTTGGATTTACTTTATGCGCTTAAAATCTGAAGTCTTTTCCATTTTTCAAAAAATTTATGCCATGGTCCAAAACCAATTTCAGAAAGCCATTAAGGTTCTTAGATCAGATTCCGGTGGAGAATACATGTCTCATGATTTCTCTGCCTTTCTTTCTGATAAAGGCATTCTTCACCAAAAATCTTGTCCGCATACTCCTCAACAAAATGAGATTGCAGAAAGAAAGAGCAGACACATTCTTGAAATTGTTCGCACTCTTTTAATTGCATCCTTAGTCCCTCCCAAATTTTGGTGTGATGCTGCACAGACTGCTGTGTATCTTATCAACCGTCTTCCTAGCACTGTTCTAGGAAAGACTACTCCTTACGGAGTTCTCTTTGGTCATACCCCTTCATACTCTCACTTACGTGTCTTTGGTTGCTTGTGTTTTGTTCATCTTCCTCCTACTGAGCGCACTAAGTTATCACCACAGGCTGCCAAATACATTTTTCTTGGCTACAGTAACGAACACAAAGGTCTTTTGTGTTATGATCAGTTCGAGAAACGCATGCGCATCTCTCGGAATGTGATTTTCTTGGAACATATTCCCTTCTTTTCTTTACGTTTGGATAGTCATCCTATTGCTGTATCCTATTTGCCACAATTCTCGGAGTCTCCTTCTCCATCACCTCTTCCCAAAGTCTATGTCCGGCGGAACAAGGTACCTCCTCTGGCGACTCCCTCTCCTGATCCTCTCCCAGCGCCGCCTACTGAATCTCCAGGTAATAATACTTTTTCTGATAACACCATTTCTTTGCGACGCTCTAGTCGTCCTTCTGTTGCCCCTAATCGCTATGGATTTCATGCTCTTCTTACTTCCTTGGATAGTACTCCTATACCCACCTTATATTCACAGGCCTCAAAGATTGCTTACTGACAGGATGCTATGACTGAGGAATTGGTTGCTCTTGCAGCAAACCAAACATGGGAATTGGTACCGGCCCCGGATGGAGCCTCTGTGATTGGCAGCAAATGGATATACTCCGCCAAAGTACACTCTGATGGGAGTCTTGATCGCTACAAAGCCATATTGGTTGCACAAGGTTATAAGCAGGAATATGGAATTGACTATGAGGAAACATGTGCACCAGTGGCAAAAATGACCACTGTTCGTACTCTTCTTTGTGTTGCGGCAGCCCGCAATTGGCCTCTGTGGCAAATGGATGTCAAAAATGCTTTTCTTCATGGGGACTTGCGAGAGACTGTTTATTTAAAACCTCCACCAGGATATGCTTGTCCTCCAAAGCATGTGTGCAAATTGCGGAAAGCTCTTTATGGACTTAAACAAGCTCCCAGGGCTTGGTTCGATAAGTTCCGGGCAGCAATTCTTCAAGCCGGATTTCGTCAGAGTCACTTTGATAGTTCCCTCTTTCTAAGATGGACACCGAAGGGCTACACATTCCTCTTGGTCTATGTTGATGATATGATTATCAGTGGAAATGATACTACCGACATTATGGATCTCAAACACCACCTTACTCGCCACTTCAGAATGAAGGATATTGGTCCTCTCACCTACTTTCTGGGGCTTGAGTTTGTGCGCAACAAATTAGGCATTAAGGTCCTTCAGCGCAAATGTGCGACAGATTTGATCACGTCAGCCAGGCTTGATGATGCTCACACTTTTGATATGCCTCTGGAATTGAATAGCAAAATTAGTTCAGATGATGACACTCTCTTAGATGATCCATCTGTTTTCCGGCGGATAGTTGGTAGTTTGCTCTACTTAACTATGACTCGGCCGGATATTTCTCATGCTGTTCATACAGTAAGTCAGTTTGTTAGCAATCCCCACAAACCGCAACTTGCTGCTGCGTTACGCATCCTCCGCTATGTTAAAGGCACTCTTCATCATGGTCTCTTCTTCCCTTTTGATACTTCTCTGCATTTATTAGCTTATGTAGATGCTGACTGGGCTGGCTGTCCGCACTCTCGGAGGTCTACCACTGGACGGTGTATGTTTCTTGGAAAATCTCTAATTTCATGGAAGTGCAAGAAGCAAACCACTGTCTCAAAGTCTTCTGCTGAGGTAGAATATCGGGCAATGTCTTCCGCCTATGCTAAAATTATCTGGCTCCGCCGCCTTCTGTGTGAATTGGGTGTTCTTGTTGGTAGTTCCACACCTCTCCGTGGGGACAATACCAGTGCTACCAGAATTGCCAACAACCCGGTCTTTCATGAAAGAACAAAGCACATTGAGATTGACTGTCACTTCATCCGTCAACATGTCGTTACTGAGAAGATAACTCTGCCTCATGTCTCTTCTTTTAACCAGTTGGCAGATATCTTCACCAAGGCCCTTCCCAAAATGCATCATCATGATCTAACTAGCAAATTGATGTTTTCTGCCTTACCACATCAATTTGAGTGGGAGTGTAGAAGATAACAGGCCTTAAGAAGGCCCAGCTCATCGAGGCCCATGTAAAAATGAAGATGAAGAGAGTGTGGCTTAGGCCCATAGGTCCGGTCCAGCGCATCAAGGCCCGTATACAGTTGTATATAAAATCCCACGTGTGGGATTCAGTCTGTAATTATGTTGCTGATTTCTCTCATAGTACTTCCTGTATAGACTAGGAGATTGATTTATTTATGATTCTGATTGTATTAATTGATATGTATAAATCCCTTGATTAGGGTATGATGTTATTATAAATAGATAGACGATCCTCTATTGAGGTATCAGTTTCTCTCCAGCTTTCATCTCTTCATCTCTGATATTTATAATATCTTTAAAATCTTTTTAGCTTATGTTGAGGTTCAATTTGCCACCTGCATTAAAATCTTGCGATTTGATTTAGACGGGGAATATATGTCCTCAGAATTTCAACGGTTTTTACAAAACAAAGGCATTATTTATCCAAGAACTTATCCTCCTTGATGTCACTCGTTCCCTTCTTCTTGAATCATCGGTTCCTACCCGTTTTTGGGTTGAGGCACTAGCTACGGCAGATCATTTTATAAATTGTATGCCACCAACCTCTATTGAGATTCAGAGCCCATATTACCGATTGTACAAGACATCTCCATCCTATGATGATCTTCATGTTTTTTGCTCAGTTTGCTTTGTGCACTTGCCTTCTTCTGAGAGAACCAAACAAACCGCACAATTAGCTCAGTGTGTGTTTTTAGGTTATGCGCCCTTCCAGAAAGGGTTCCTTTGCTATGATCCTCACATTCGTCACTTGCGTACCTCTAGGAATGTTCATTTTTTTATTTTTTTTTGAACAACAGTACTTTTTTCAAAAACACATTGATCCTCTTGATGACTCTTCCTTCGTGTCTTTATCTGGTTTTTCTGACAACACGTCAGTTCAATTTAATCCCTACTAGGGATCCCCCTCCTGATCTTCTTCCAGCATCCGGTCCGCCTTCGGCACTTGGTCCATCTGGACATCCTTCAATGCGTCGCTCCCCTCGCATTTCGGTGCCGCTAGACCGCTATGGGTTCTCACATACTTCCTTCATGGCCACTTTGTCTTCCTTTTCCATCCCCCAATCCTATTCTCAGGCTGTGCAGGACCAATGTTGGAACAAGGCTAGGCAAGATGAATTAGATGCTTTAGAGCAAAATTATACGTGGGATATTGTCCCATCTCCTGTGGGTGTCAAACCTATTGGTTGTAAGTGAATTTTTTCTCTCAAGTTAAAATTAGATGGCACTTTAGATCGATATTAGGCGTGCCTTGTCGCTCTTGGAAATCGGCAAGAAAATGGCATTGATTATGATGAAACTTTTGCTCCCGTCGCCAAGATGACCACCGTATGCATAATTCTTGCTGTTGCTGCATCTCAGTCCTGACCTTTATATCAAATGGATGTCAAAAATGCATTTCTTCATGGTGATCTCAAAGAAGATGTTTATTTGTTGACACCAAAATCAACTTTTGCTGTTGCTGTTGCTGCATGTCTGCCTTAGGGGTACTCATTGTTGACACCAAAAAAGAATCGGGTCCATCACTCATCCGGGAAGGGTATGGTTGCCAAGCTCCGTCGCTCCCTCTATGGCCTGAAGGAAACTCCTCGCGCATGGTTTGAGAAATTTAAAGATGCTTTTATCCTCTTGGATTTTCATCTGAGCCAGTATGACCCTTCTGTGTTCTTACATCGTGCTCCTCCGGGATTACTATGCTACTGGTCTACGTTGATGACATTGTAATTACTAGTCCCAATGCACATATGATTCAGGAACTCAAAGCTTCTCTTAATAAGACATGTCACATGAAGGAACTCGGCCCCTTAAACTATTTCCTTGGTCTTGAAGTTCATCAATCGACTAAAGGTATAATACTCAATCAGCACAAATATACGATTGACCTCATTGACTTGGCTGGCCTTACTGCTTCAGCTCCAGTAGATACGCCGGTCGAACTGAATATCAAACTTAGTAAAGAGGAGGGTGAACTTCTTCCAGATCCTACCCCATATTGCCAGTCAGTTGGTAGCTTGATCTACCTCACGATCACTCGTCCTGATATCTCCTATGCGATCAACGTAATGAGTCAGTTCATGACTGCTCCTCGTCACCTTCATATGGTTGCGATTCGACGCATCATTCGGTACCTTATTTGCACACCTACTCGCCGGTTGTTTTTTCCATCCAACAATCCTTGATCTCTCAATGCTTATTCAAATGCTGATTAGGCTGGTTGTCCGGATACTTGCAGATTGACAACAGGATGGTGCATGTTTTTGGGTGATAGTCTGATTTCCTGGAAATGCAAGAAACATGAAAAAGTTTTCAAATCCTCTACTGAGGCTGAGTACCGAGCCATGTCTGCTGCATGCTCCGAAATTCTTTGGCTCCGAGGTCTGCTCTAACATTGGTTTTCTAGCAGAAGGAGCTATCCCCCTCTATGCAGATAATACAAGTGCAATTCGGATTTATGAAACTCCGATTTTTCATGAACGCACTAAATAGATCGAGATTGATTGTCACTTCATACGTGATGAGCTTAAACGTTATGTCATCAGCCTTCCGCATGTCTCCGCTAATCTTCAAATTGCTGATATTCTCACCAAAGGTCTTCCATGACCACGCCATCAGTTCTTGGTTGGCAAATTGATGCTTGTTGATTCTCCCGCATCAATTGGGGAGGGGGGGCGGGTGTGTGGTGTATTAAACTGGCCCAAGGCCCATAACAGGATCCAGTCCAACACATATCACCCGTGGGTGGATTTAGTCAATATATCATTGAGCTGTACATATTCTATTAAGGTTTTGGTTTCCTAACTTAGAATAGAAATTGATTGTAATTAGTTAGTTTCTTAACTTGGAGCCTTGATTAAAGCATTGTAATACCTATATATTGACATACAATATCCAAAGGAGGGACAAGCAATAATACACTGAGTATTTTCAATCTTTCAAGTTCTATGATCATAGTTTTGTCAACTACAAGCCTCCCATTATTTTCTGATGCTCATATCATTTTCATCAAGTCAGGGATTTGAGCTTCAACAAGCTAACAGGCCAGATACCAAGATCATTTCAGGACTCAAAATCCTTAAACTTTCTGTGAGTGCTCCTTCTGCACTGATTATCCTTGTGTGATAAATACTTTATACCATGCAAGTATTTCTTAGCAGTTTTCATTGACGTTTTGACAAATTTTCCCTTTTTTTTTCTATGTTTCACTCCATGCATTATAAAGTTTAAGTTTCTATGTTGTGGAATATCAATTGCTTTTATCATCAAGAAACCTTAATGTCTGTCTACATTATTCCATCCCAGAAGTCAGTTTTCTAGACTTGAAATATATGGAGTCCTTGAAGCTTGAATTAGCCAGTAGCAATCTTTATAATGCAGATATGTTTTGCCAACCCCGGTCAAAAGAAAAAAGAAAAAACCTTTACAAAAACATTGTAGTTAATTAAATGCTATTTTCTCTAACAGCTTTTGTTTTTGGGAAATGACGAGTGATAGAAATATTTTGATTTGTCACATCAAATGGTAGTAAGCAGTTGGCATCTAAATAGCAGCTTATACTTATGGCCCTTCCTTTTTTTTTTTTTTTTGCTTAAGACTGTAATATCTATTTAATTTTTCTGAATGCAAGTTAAGGGTTGCTCATGCTTTCTTACATATTTATTTATTTTTCTCAAGGTGTACATGAGATATACATTCTGGATCAAATATAAATTATTATCGTCTTTCTATCATTTGCCAATCTTGACTTATTGGAATTCTAGTATGTTTATTAAGTTAAACACATTGCTTCAATTCCTATTGAACTAGTCTTCAGAGGAGGCTTCTTTGATACTGTTCGTCCAATTATAGTAGAAGCCTGTAGTGCATTATGAAATTCTTTTTTAGTTGATCATACTCGTATGAAGGAATTGCTTCTGTTGTACCATCAAATTCACCCAGCCACCCACAAAAAAGAATTTGACACTTATTCGAGTGGTGTAGGTCCTTCAATTGATTATGCAAAATTTGGAAGCCGCCTTCTATCTAATTGCTAAGATTCAAGCTATTTTGCCGTCCTGAAAATTGAAGCTATATTAGTAAGGTTCCCGTTTTATGCACACTTGTTGCCTGTCGGGAGGAGGTCTGTTTTATATTTTAAATCTATAAACACCCTCATGACTGTCATTGCTTTCGCGTAGGCTCCACAAGCTGAACTATTCCTAAGCTACGCCATTCGTAAAAATGACTCCTTTTAGGTGTAATTTCCTTAAGTTTATATTCTTTGATGATCATTTAGATAGAAGGCCATCACTGAAAATGACTGCTGTTAGCTGTAATGTTCCTTCAAACCGAATATTCTTTGATGATCAATATGTGTCATCCCCCCGGACCCGATTAAGGATAAACCAGACCCCGGGGTGCAGGATTAGGGGCCAATTAAAATTTTCCCAAACCTTTGTACATTGTTGGCCCCTTTATGGATTGACGTCCGTTGTGAGGTTAAGTGAATTCCTGAATCCTTTACACGTTTAATCTGGAAGCTTCTAAACATTGAGCAATTGCAGACCGAAAATGTGAATGAGCATGGTAATTAAAGTGAGGCATAGCTTTTACTTCTATAAGTTAAAGTTTATACAAAAGGTACACTAGTATTTTTAATTATAAATGACCATCCCAAAAAACCTAGGTCATATGATAAAAGATATATAAAATGAATATCTCCCAAAATAGAGGCTGTGTAGATGCTCATGTACTAGACAAGAGGATGCTACTCTATTTTATCGGCATGCCACTCATGGTACTCCTGTTGGTTATGATCCTCTTGGACTGCCTCAACCTCCTGCTCACCGGGAGTGGGGTCACCTATGGAATCAAGTGTAGAATCAGTAGGCTAAAAAGCTAGGCAGGCGAATAAATATACATAAAAGGTATGATGCATCATAATAATCATGTGAATAACAATGAGAAGAAATCTAGGCAATAATTGCAAGAATATATCAATAACAGGACTCATAGGAAATGATAATCTCTATATGCATACATCTTAGCAGATAGGCATCCACATAGGCTAAAATACTGGGATAACAATCGGCTAAGCATGCAATGCAAGCTACCATGACTCAGCGGGTGTCCAAGCCACCTCCCAGGGGTAATGACGATGTCCAATCCACCTACCAAAGCCTGATAACATGTCTCTGACAGTGTCCAAGTCACCTATCGGAGAAGATGATGGTTTCTAAGCCACCTACGACCATCCAACGTCCACTGAACGGTATCCAAGCCACCTGCCCAGTATAATAATATGCCTAGTCTGTAGATGGTATGGGTAATGCAGTCCTTTCCACAGGGGATCCTAACTATAGTTAGACTAAATACAATTGCATGGTGATGTGATCTTTAAGATGCTAAATACCGCAAGGGCACGACTGTCTATAGGAGACAGTGGCAAATACGGGTCGAATCTACATGGAACCAAATAAAGAAACTTTTAAAATAGGAAAACTAACTAATTAATAAAGAATCTAAATTTGCGAATGAATCTAAGAGTAAAAATCAAATAACCAATTAAAAAGATGAGAAATATCAATTAATAAAGGTGTTTAGAGCAATAAGAATCTAATAAGCATCCACCACTTTTTTTTTTTTTTCTTGTTCTAGTTTCTACTTCAAATCAAAGACAAATCACTATTTTTGAATTGAAAAATATAACTTTAAAATCTCTTTTTATTTTTAAAATTCAAAATCCAAGTTCCTTCAACTCATAAAAGGATAAAGACAATCTAAGCACTACCCATCCAAAGTAAGCATAATCCATCAAATGATCTAAGTCCTAAGCATGGCCTATCAAATCTAGGCATGGATAGTCTAAAATTAAATTTTATTTTCAGAAATTAAGCATGGAAGTTATCCTAGGGCACGAAGACAAGTCTATTAATCAATTAAGCACATAAACGTATGGAACCAAGCAAGAGATACTAAACAAATAACGAAGCAATTAATTATCGTCATAGCTGTAATCTATAGACAGCCTACCATTGCTAAGAACTTGAATTTATTTATCATTAAGAACATCATTCTTTGCAATCTTCTTGATGCAGGACAAACCCATGGTCCCCATGGGTCGACCGCCTTTGGGCCCAGCCCACCTGTCCTTATCTTATTTAGAGTTATTTTTAATGTTTCATGTCTTTTATTTATCTAAGTTGAGATGTTTTAATCTCAGCTGTAGGTTGTTTGATGGTTGAGATTAGCTCTAGGGTTTTAATTTCTCTATTTAATGCATTGTAAAGCCTCTTGGCTTCATTAAATTTTGATGAATCAAAGAAAACCAAGTTTGAGTTTCTCTCTTTGCAATCTCTTCATCTCTCCTGGAAGTGAATGTTGTGAAGCCATGGGTGTGCGAACCTGAGAAACTTTGGGTAGAATCCCGACCTATCCCCTTCATCTATCATCTTTTCTCCTGCCCGCCCCGCATCCATCCGTCGTCCGGGTCATTTGGTATCCGAGCAGAAGATCGATTAAACCCGGAGTCAAATTTCGGCACTCCCTCGCCACTGTCGAACAATCACCAATACCGCGCCCTATGCGGCAGACCCAAATCCATGATATCTGACATGTCTGATCTCCCCATGCTCATGTCAAAACCGTTGAAACCCACAGCCGCAAAACACCACCTTTGCTGATCCGAAACTTCATCAACCCTAAAATCCCCAAAACCCATTGAATCTCATCTCATAGAGACCCACGTAAACCCTAATCCACGTCAACCCAAAGCCAACAGTCGGAACCCCACCCTTGGAGACCCAAACCAATCAATCCCTCCCCACTCAAGTCCATTCGGCCGAATCCCCAACATCCAGACAAAAAAACCCAACGTTTCGCCCCCATTCCCAGACTAAACATTCACCACCCTACCAAACCCATCAACCCATCGCATAACCCAAACCCTCTTCCCAAACCCATTGTGAACCCCACTAAAACCCTACATCCGAGGCATCCCAACCCCATCTGCTGATTTGCAGTCCAAAAGAGGAAAAAATAAGGAGGCAGAGAAGGCGAAAAAGAAAAAAACAAAACAAAACAAAACAAAATAAAAGTTGTGCGTACTTGGAGCCCGAGCTCCAATAGCCCTTTCATCGGCCACTGTTTCCCTCCAGCAACTTCAGCTCCTTTGCCTCTCCATCTCCCTTCGTCACCATCACACCACGCCTGCGCCACGGCCGCATGGCTGCGCACGTCCTCCTGTTATCATTGAAAAGCAGCAGCGGAAGAAGGTTCGAACCTCCTTTTGATTCTCTCCATTCACGAATGTCGAGATGAAGCAGAGAGGGCGTCATGTGTTTCACTTGTGACATGTGTTGGGCCTGAGTCTTAGGCCTGAGTTTGGGTTAGGCCTGATTCAAAAAAAAAAAAAAAAAAAAAAAAAAAAAAAAAAAAAAAAAAAAAAAAAAAAAAAAAAAAAAATTGTTCAAGCCCACTGAGCTGAGCCAATAGTTCTCTTGTGTTTTAGTGGGCTACACTGCAGCAATCAACAGTCAAGTAGCCACAGTACTGGTCCAGGTCTGATCCGGTTTCATATCACTCACCTAGAGTAGTGCAATTTTCAGTAGTGACATCAGCGGTCCAGCCAAATGCTGAGCCTTAGTGTTTTGGGCCAAGTTCGAGTTCGGGCCAGATTTGGTTCAAAAATTCCTGTTCAGTACATCAGACCTGATCCACAACAGGTCAGCCTGATCTGTCATCAGCACAATCTAGTCAGGTCATTGCCGAATCCAAACAACAGTGAAAAAAAAGCAGTGTATGACATCAGCCGCTTCAATTTCAGCCATTGATCTTCAAAGAGTGATATCTTGATCCTTTGTAGTCTGATTGATGATCCGTTTTCACCAACAAGCTCCGATCAGTGAGATATACACAACAAACAGGTTAGATCATTTAAAATTTTGATTTTTTTTTTTTTTTTTTTTTTGTAAAAAGGAGAGAATAGTTTGAATTTCTACTCTAATGGAAGAACAAAATGTCCATCATCGGGCAAGATTCATGGACAAATGGCAGTCTCTTTGACAAGGAAACATGTATGTTGCCAATTATATTGATAAATTTGACGAATATAGAATGTATTGCAATGTAAAGGAAGATCCTTTGGTTACTTTTTCAAGATTTAAAGTGGGTCTTCGTCCAGTGCTTAGAGGCAAATTAACAGAGCATGGAGTGTGCACCTTAGAACAAGCTTATCAAGTAGTGCAATATTCAGAGCGGTATTTGACTCCACAAAATTTTAGTCATGATAACTTCTATGGTACTAATTTTCAACAAGGTGCTTCAATAGAAACATCTAACCTTTGGAGTCAACAATCCAATGGTCATTCGGACATTCCAATTATTGTTAGAAATAACAGAGGTCAAAGAATAATTAGCAGTAAGAGTAATTTGCGGGACCAATGGCAATGTTACAAGTGTCAAGGATTTGGACACTTTTGTTTTGATGGTCCTAACAGAGAAGTGTATGTACCAGACATCGTGGACTCCACTATAAATCAGAATAGCCAAGTTACTGAACATGAGGAAGGTCAGGAACAAGGCCAGATGTGTGCTTCAAGCACCAAAAAGTGCAGACGTCTACCAATTCTATAGGTGATGTCAATGAAAATGCATGAAGGCAAGGACAAGAGAAAGAAGATGCAGGCACAACTTCAGATGCAACAATGACTAAAGCTGACTGTAGTCAAGAAAAATATGACGAAGGCAAGGTGACCAAAGTGAATAGTCAAGATCAGGATATGTCAGATGGATGAGAAGATGGTAGTAGAACAGTCAATGAAATCAGACTCAGATGACCCAAAAGTGGTTAAATCAATTAGTCCAATGTATTTGCATGCAGAACCTGACATTCTGCTTGCAAATACATTGGACTAATTGATTTAACCACTTTTGGGTCATCTGAGTCTGATTTCGTTGACTGTTCTACTACCATATACAAGAACAAAGGAGATATTTAGAACTGTGCGAACTACCGCGGGATTAAATTGATGAGCCATACGATGAAATTATGGGAGAGAGTTATTGAGAGAAGACTAAGAAGAGCAATAAACGTTTCAGAGAATCAATTTGGTTTTATGCCTGGGAAATCAACCATGGAGGCTATCTTTCTCCTGAGAAGGTTAATGGAACAGTATAGAGAAGTTCAGAGAGATTTGCATATGGTGTTCATTGACTTGGAGAAGGCCTATGATCGGGTTCCTAGGGAGATTCTATGGAGAGTACTGGAAAAGAAAAGAGTGTGTGTCGCATATATTGAGGCGATAAAGGATATGTATGATAGTGTCGTGACATCTACAAGAACGACTGACGGAGAGACTAAAGAGTTTCCTATCACGATTGGTCCACACTAAGGCTCAGCATTTAGCCCGTACTTGTTTGCCCTAGTTATGGATGAGATTACAAGACATATCCAGGATGAGGTGCCGTGGTGTATGCTATTTGCAGATGACATTGTTTTAGTGGATGAGACGAGAGAAGGAGTGGATGCTAAGCTATAATTGTGGCGGAAAACGTTAGAGACTAAAGAGTTTAGGCTAAGTAGATGCAAGACGAAATATATGGAATGCAAGTTAAGTCAAAGTAGGACACCTGGTAACATAGAAGTAAGTTTGGGCACACAAAAGATTGTAGAGAACGAAAACTTTAGATACTTTGGATTTATAGTGCAACAGGATGGAAAGATTGATACTAGTGTAAGTCACAGGATTTAGCCTGGGTGGACCAAATGGAGGAGTGCTTCGGGCATCTTGTGTGATCGGAAAGTCCCCCTCAAGGTTAAAGGAAAGTATTATAAGGTGGCGGTACGCCCAGCGTTGTTATATGGATCAAAGTGTTGGGTAGTAAAGCATAATCATGTTAAAAAGATGGAAGTTTCGGAGATGAGAATGCTAAGATGGACGTGCGGGATCACAAGGAGAGATATGATTAGAAATGAGGAGATTAGGGGCAAAGTAGGAATAGCACCGATTGAAGATAAAATGAGAGAAAATCGATTGAGATGGTTCGGCCATGTTAGAAGGCGTTCGACGGAGGCACCTGTTAAAAAGGTGTGAAAGTATGGAGATTGTCAAGAGTAGGAGAGGGAGAGGGAGACCCAAGAGAAGTTGGAAAGAAACTATTAAATATGATCTTGCCTACATGGATCTAGCGGAGGACATGGCCCTAAACAGATTTGATTGGAGTCGTTAAATCTATATAGCCGACCCCACCTGTTTGGTTTGGTTTGGTTTATTTGCAAGCAGAACCTGACATTGAGATTCTCCACATTGACTTTATTTTTGGGGATCAGCAGGTAAAAGTGAATGATTGTGATCTAGTGATACAGATTCTACATCCAATCACTCAAGGGAGCATCCAAGCAAGATCAATCCATTAGCGACATCCAACCATTCTACCTGTTTCTACTTTAAAGAAATCATTTCCGATGTTCAAGTCATATAAAGAAAATGAGGAACCGGCAAATCAGAAATTCATACGTTGGATTTTCGATCCTTAAGGACATCTATAGAACTCGAGGTCGAGTTCTCTCCAAGTTGGGGAGAGTTGATGCAGGACAAACCCATGGTCCCCATGGGTCGACCCTCCTTTGGGCCCAACGCACCTATCCGTATCTTATTTAGAGTTATTTTTAATGTTTCATGTCTTTTATTTATCTAAGTTCAGATGTTTTAATCTCAGCCAAAGGATTGTTAGATGGTTGAGATTAGCTCTAGGGTTTTAATTTCTCTATTTAATGCATTGTAAAGCCTCTTGGCTTTATTAAATTTTGATGAATTAAAGAAAACCACGTTTGAGTTTTGCTCTCTGTAATCTCTTCATCTCTCCTGGAAGGGAACTTTGTGAAGCCATGGGCACAAAGCCTGAGAAACTTTGGGTAAAATCCCGACCTAACCCTTATCCCTATCATCTTCATCCTTTCCCACCTCGTATCGTGTACCGCTCTGCATAACTTCTCCTTCAAAACAATTGCTTGGACAAGGCCCAAAGATACCCAAAAATAAAAATAATGGAGGGACTAGAAGTGGAGAAGAAAAGGGAAACGGAGAGAGAGGGCTTGGCTTGGGGATTTCCCATATGGGTGGTGCTCAATTTATAGTTTTTGGAGGGAAAAGTTTGAGTTTGAAGGGACTATATCTCAGGCTCTTTGGATTAGATTCCAACTAGAATTGCTTTCCACCTGGAGTCTTCTAAACTTGAAATTGAGAAAATCCCCAAATCTGAATTTCAAATTTGTTGCACATCTTTGGAGCACATGTGGGGTCCACATGGAATTAGGATCTCTTGCAAAATATAGTGTTGTCCCTCCTCAAATTACAGCAGTCAACTTCCCGAGGTCATATCTCCCTCAATATAGCTCCGATTGACGCAATTTGGGCTCTACGGATATCTACTCGATAAGAGCTTTCCGACGGTGGGTAGATTGCGCCGATCCGACACTCGGTTTGAAAGTTATGGGTGTTACAAGTTTGCTGCCCTAAAAAAAGTGAATAATTCTACAAGAAGTTTCCTCCCACTTTCTTTCATTCCTTCCTTGACTTCAATTTCGCATTTTGCAACATCAATGGGTCCCGCCATGGCCGCCCCTACCTTCGAATTCACGCCTAAGGTAGTGCGGGTCCTATGCTTTATCTCTTTTTCAAATTTTCTTCTCCTTTATTTTTCTCTTAATTTCTTTTCAATGCGGGCCCCGATTTATGTAAGTTTCCTACAAAAGTAAAAAGGTTAATTCAGCTATAATTAATTGTATAAAACTCATAAGTTCCATGAATGGGACCCGAATCATCTTGAAAACATGCATATTAATGTACCAGTTGAACTAAATGTCCATGAACTATACAATGATATAAACAAAGGTAATGCATGTTTAAAATAAAAAAGCTAATTGGTGTGACAATTAGGATGATGTAAACTAATGATTTCATGAAATTCATGCAAAATGAAGATTTTGATTCAAAGTCCAACTTTGATGCTCAAATGCATGAAATTATAAAATTCTTTGAAATTCAATGCAAATTACCCTAATTAAGTCCACAAATTCACATGAAATGATGTATTAAAGATACAATTTTGTGGACTTATCGCGTGGTGCCTTACTCGGGAATAATAAGACAATAGTGTCTAGCTAGGCTCTTTCACGTAAACAAGACTATCAGTATTAAGAAACTACTACAAGTCATCAAGACTAACAAGATCCAGCCACCAAGATTGTCCATGAGTAGCCCTTGCCAGTGCATTTCCATTCAAGCCTCTAGCCATAGACATGACTACCAGTACCATCGATAATACAGGGGGGATCCTATTCCTAGGTACACTTTAGGTCCTTCGTTCTTTGAGTCGTAATTGGTACAATAAGGGAGCATGCTTGTGGCTTATAGATAATAACACAAGAGACGTATACACCAATGTGTTGATCGTTCGCAAGTCGAGGAGTTATTATAATCCAGCTCTAGGGGCAATTAATAGAGGACTTTTCTATTCATCTCACGCACATGCAGATGCTGATTGGGTTGGGTGTTCAGACACCAAAAGTTTCACTAAAAGATGGCGCATGCTTTTGGGGATACCTATTTTCTCTTGGAAAAGTACTATCTTGAAGAGCAGTTTCAGATTGCATGGCTAGAGACATGAAATCCATCCCAAGGAAGGCTGGAGACATCAGATGTTATGTGATTTTCTTCGAAACCCCGAGCTATAGTGAAGAATAGATCCTCACTGCTCAAAGAGGGAAATAAGGGGATATAATCTCAGATGGGAGATTGCACCAATTAAGAGATCTTTTGTAGAAATTCAATCATGATTATTTTATTGAAAAAGCGTTTGTTTAAATACAACCCATGTGAACTGCTAAAAACTAACCACGATCACATGATCTCAGAAATTGCTAACAAACTGCATACAGAAAGTAAAGAGTGCTAACAAGTTAACAAACTGCTCCATGTGTAATACTTCTTCAAAGTACACCGAGTCAAGTGACTTCAATTATCATGGAGCCACTCCAACAGACGTGAATGCTCACCTTGCACGCACCATGCAAAGCTAACATGTATCAATCCCCCCCCCCCCCCCCCCCCCTCGAGACAAACCTTGACCTCAAGGTTGATGCTAAGAATTCTAGTTTCCAACACGTTGTAACTCTCCTTGTTCAATCGGAATTGGTTGCACCTTCAACGTTGCCATTATACAAGAACCTCAACATCTGCCAAATTAACTTTTTTTTTTTTTAATAGAGCTTATAATAAAAGGTGGAGGTAGAGTTTATTGGTTTTCACCAGCCTAGCTATCCAAACCTGAAACATGCTACAAAGGAAAAAATGGACCACAAGCTGCCCACCTGGGTTGAAAGAAAGGGCCTCTAATAGCTCAATCCAAAAGTTAACATGATCCAAAAGGTAAAAGGTATAAACAACAAAGAAGTTTGCAGAAACAAGCAAGGATGTGACTTTTGGTGGACATGCGAAGTAGTCCAATGGGTGGTTCACCAATAAAAACTCCATCACACTTTCCATTGCCTTCTTTGCTACCAGCATATTTGTCTCAATTTTCACCTCAAGAAGCACGGGCATAGTGCAGGAGACAACATGTTTTGGCGACTTCTCTACCTCAACAAGGAACACGCGGTAGTATCCATCGACAGATAAGCGGTTGTCGCAGCAAAAGCGGGGAATGTTAAAACCAGCGACTTGGCACGCCTGGAGAACGAAGCCCTTGTAGAGCTTTACTGGGAAGCTATCGATGTATACTTCGACGGCATCCTCGGGGGAACGATAATTGAACGCGGGCGTCGCCAATTGGGGTGGGCAGAGGCGGTTTTGGTGGGGCGGAGGCCCGATAACAACATGGTCTGCCTGAGATGTCCTCTTGGTTGAGCTTTCTGCACTCCAAAATTCTCCAAGCATTGTAATATCTTGATTAGCAATTTGCCCTGGCGTTCATAGGTCTCTTTCAACTCAACCTGAGACATTTGTAGGTTGCGCATTCCTTCTTCCATTTTAGCCCAAAGTGTGTTGTCCTCCATCTCATGATCAAACTGCTCTGATACCAATTGTTATGTGATTTTCTTCGAAACCCCGAGCTATAGTGAAGAATAGATGCTCACTGCTCAAAGAGGGAAATAAGGGGATAGAATATCAGATGCGAGATTGCACCAATTATGAGATCTTTTGTAGAAATTCAATCATGATTATTTTATTGAAAAATCGTTTGTTTAAATACAACCCATGTTAACTGCTAAAAACTAACCAAGATCACATGATCTTAGAAATTGCTAACAAACTACATACAAAAAGTAAAAAATGCTTAGAAGTTAACAAACTGCTCCATGTGTAAAACTTCTTCAAAGTACTATCGAGTCCAGAGACTTCAATTATCATGGAGCAACTCCAACAGACGTGAATGCTCACTCTACACGCACCATGCAAAGTTAACATGTATGATCGGACCCCTTCCAAGAAGAACTCTAGCGTTGAGGGAGAAGGCCATATCTCCTTGTTTGTGTCCAATCTCCATGCATCAATTTCTTTTCCTGAGCTTGAGGCAGTGTTTTGTAGGGCTGGAAGGATCCTGGATTCCTTCATTCCTAGAGATATAGTAATTGGTGGAGGCATTGCTTTTGTAAGGTTTGGATCCATGAGAGAAGCGAAGTTAGCCATGGAGCTGGCCAGAGGCAAATCATGGGGAGGGAGGAGGATTAATATGTAGCTGTCTAACCCAGGGAAGAAGATGGAGTCCTCCCTGCCAGTTAATTAGCTCTAGTCATAATCTCTCCCTAGAGATCCTAGTACTATTGCTCCCATTTTTGATAATCAATGGTTTAATCCTCTGAGAAGATTGACAGCATCAATTGGAAGCTCCCAATAAGAAGGATGGATCCTTCAGAAACGAGAGTCTCCCATGGTGAGAGTGGCTCCCTGGGTGATTGACACAGGCAATAGATCCCTCATACCCTGGGTGATTGACATAGGCAAGAGATTCCTCATCAATAGCCTAGTTGGCTTTTTGAAACACCCAGTGCAGGGGCTGTCTAGGGTACTGCCTTGGTTGGAATCTAGGCTTGGGAAGTTAGCTGATAATGTAAAAGAGGTTGAAGTGTTGGGAAGTCCCACATCCCACATCGCCTAAGTAATAGGCTTGATATGTCTTAATATACCTGTATGGGCTTAACAGTTATCAGCTTAAGCTTAAGCTTTTGGGTTGGTATATGGTTTCTCACGGGGTATCAAAGCGGGTTCTGATCCCGTTGTTCTTGTGTAGCCCATGTGACAGGCCCGTCCATGAAATCTATTGGGCCTGCATGCGAGGGGGAGTGTTGGGAAGTCCCACATCCCGCATTCACCTGAGTAATAGGCTGACATATCTTAATATACCTGTATGGGCCTTCCACTTAATAGGTTAAGCTTTTGGGTTGGTATATGGTTTCTTACATGAAGAACTCCTACTATCCCTCAGAGGCGAAGAAGATTCCCCTTTCAGGGCCATGGAAAGGTGGATGGAGATCCTGGGTAGGCCATTGGGGGAAGTCTGGTTGCGGTTCATAGGCGTTCCACTACATGTGTGGAGGGAAGGAGTGTTCAAGCTTCTGGGCGACTATGTCGGCAAGACCTTGGAAGTTGATATGAGGACTATTCAGCAAGAGGATCTCCTTTTTGGTAGAGTTAAGGTGCTACGAGATGAAATCAAAAGTCTCCCCAAGGAGATTTTTCTTTGTTTAGATGATATCCAGGTACCGGTGAAGGTGGAGGAAGAACCGATATAATTTCAATAGAAACGGGAATCGGTACATGGATGGGAGAAGATGGTTGGGAGGCCAACCGAGATCCTTCCTTAGCTCTGACGATGGAGGGGAAGACGAAGATGAATCCATTGGAGGGGAAAGGTACAACGAGAGTGCAGCAGAGACGGAGGTTGAAGATGTTGATATCAGCTTTTCAAATTTGAAATCCAAATTAGATGGTAACGCTTGTGATTTGGATGACGTGGGCTTGGGTCGGGTTATCGTTAGCAGCCTAAATCTTAATGAGCCGGTGGTAGCAGAAGCCCAAGAGAAATTAAACGATCGTGGCCCATTAAAAGAGCCACTCTAGACATCGACTTTAAGTCGAAAGGATTTAGATGCCCGGGACCATGATTGCAAAGCTCTAGAGTCTGCAAAGAGGAAGTATTGGGCTTCCTAGCCTTTTCTTGCAAGCGTTCATGGAGACTATGCCTGTCGAGAGAAGAAGTTAGCTCATCGAAGTTCGTGGCCACCTCTGTTATCGATGGAGTGTGCAGGATCAGATCTGCTTCCCCCTCCGATCGTGGCCTTTTCCAAGGATTATTGCGACCGGTAGCTCGTTGGTTGGAAATAGAGTTGTCCATCTATGGCGAGCAGAACGGTCGGTTCATCGGTGAGAGTCTTGACCACTCCAGTGTCCCCTTCTCAGAGGGTTAGGATTGTAGAAGCCCCTGGTTCGTGAGTCAGTTATTCCGACAGAAGGTGGATTTCCATTGTTAAATAACCAGGGGGATCTTTCTCCCCTTCTAAGCAGTGTGATCTGTTCGATCCCAGTCAGAGCAGTGAAGGTTGGGTGTCCTTGTCAACTCAATGCAAGGAGAACCCGGAAAAGGTATCTTCTAAGGGTTCGCTAGGGCCTCTTCACAAGTCTAAATCTTCTAACTGGCTGTCAGAGAAATTGAAACTATGTGGGGAGGTTGTGGGGTTCTCTGTCAATAGTTGTGACAAAGGTTGGGCGAGTCTAATTGAGTTTGCTGAGGCTCGCTAGAGACAAAAGAAAGACTTATCTTGTCATGATAAGTCTAAGAGGAAAGGAGCTAGGAAGTTGCAAGGTCTTTGAGTTCCATTAAATATGACCTATGATGCACGGATACTTCAAAATAGGCAACGTATCGTGTCCTATCGTATCCGATACTTTACTTTTTATGTGTAAAATCCATATCCCTACCATGACTACGACGTGTCCTTGCCGTATCCATGCCGTATCTTTGTATCATAGATTATGACAAAGGTGGGTGTAAACAAGAGGGGGCTGGCACCAAGGCTAAGGTTTCTCGGTGCTCTTAGGTGGCTTGGAAAGGTCGTAAATGATTATTTTATCATGGAATGTTCATGGTCTGGGAAGCTCGAATCAGCGGGCTATAATTAAGAGGGTAACTATGCAGGCAAGGTGAGTGGTCCCTTTACAAGTCGAAACTTGAAAGTGAAGGAGTCGACACGATACATGCATAAAGATAGCAAGCAAGGTCGAATCTAGGAGAGAATAAGCAAGATTAGTAAGCAAGGCTGAACGAATGAGCAAATCAGGCCTAGGGTCTCTAAACAGTCGGGCAACATTCCGACATGAATGGCCAGCCTGAATGGATAAAAGAGGTATAAGGTGCATCCGGGTGACTGGGAGGAAGCTGAGCAACTAAATGCTCGCTAGCTAGCCGATACACCACAACCATGGATACGTCATTGGGAAACAAGGTGAAGACTGCATGCTAAACCCTAATGTGACACAAAATGCTACGAAGTTAGTCATAAGTCGGGTAAGGAGGGTCCACGTACGAAATACAATAGCATAAGAGGTGCATATCCCATGTACGCAAGGCGACAAGTAACAATAAAGACATGATGTGATGATAGAGAATAGTCAAGGAACCATTACAAGTGCTATCCTAGGGTTTGGGTTGCCAACATGTCTTGGCAGTGGGATTTGGCATTACTCATGCTTATGGCGTGTTTGAATGTGTGGTGAATTGAAATAAATTGAGGTAAAGCCTCCATTATCTAGACAATATAAGATAAGGGGTCATATCAAGAGTATACAAATTCAAAATTCCCTCCTTTTTTTAAAATAAAATAAAAAAAAAAACAACCTCCTTTCTCCACTAAATGACAGAAAATTCCTTTTTTTACACAAAAAGTAAAAAAGATCCCCTATCAAGCCACTGAAAACCAAAGACCATCTTAACCCCTTATATTTTATTCTCTATTGATTTGATGCTCCACCTCACTTTACTTCAATTCACCACCCATCCAAACACGCCCTTAGGGTTTGGTCATTGATTATTTTGATCCTTAGCATTGTATCGTCGTGTTCGGCTTTCCAAAACCCTAACCATGTGCATCCCTAACTCTGTCGTACACCTACATGCCTCTGGACAACCCACCGGGGTTAGTCCGAAGCTCAACAAACATCCCTGGGGTCACACAATTCATTTTGGATATGTATGGTTCATCAGTCCCGAAACTAGCCCCTATGGTTCATTGTTCACACCAAGGAACCGAACTTTGTGTGCACTAATCTTAGGGTTTGGTTAAAATACCTAAATTTAATTTCCAAGAGGTTGGAAAAGCTTTGGAGTTGATTGGGGGTCAATTCAGGTTAAAAGCAGCCAAAACATGGGACTTCCGGTGGACCACCGGAAGTTCATTGCAGATGGCATACGGCTCACCATAGGTGTAATATCTTGGGCCTAGTATAAGGGCTATATTATTTTCTGATATTTAATATTTAATTGTCTTGGTTTTTACTTAGAAGTATAGGGACCCATAGTTTGATGGAGGAATTTGAGTTGGACTTGTGTTGGTTACACCAAAGACTCCTAGCAATGTTAGGATTAGGATTGGCATGTGTGAAGGAAATAATAAAAATTAGAAAGAGGACTTTGGGAAGGATTTAACTTTAGCTTCTATATATTGATCGAACCAAGCCTCTCTCAAGCCGTTCTCTCTCTTTTCCACTTATTTTATCATCAACCCAAAGCCTAGTATTACCCTTGAACAAATTAGGAGGAAGAACCAGTTCTAGTCATCCATAACATAACAGGTGAGTAGAGATTCTAATCTATTTGTACGGCTCTGGATTTCTGACTTTGCTCCTGTATTTTCTTCTATTTTATGATGGGTAGGATTTCCTCATATATATATATATATAAGTTATGATGTCGTGCGTATGTGAGAATTGTGAATTGAATGTTGTAAAAATTGATGTGGTTCTATGGCTCTGCACTGTTTGATGATTTCAGCATGACATGATGCATTAAAACATTAATGAGTAAAATTGTATCTGGTGAATTACATGTCCCAAAGTCTTGTATGTGATACTGTCGACAAACCCAGGCCTTGATTGATGTTAAAGAATAATCAGATCTCTTAGATATACATGATAATTGGGTTCTTATAACTAATATTGTCCCTAGATAGTAGTGCATGTGGAAAGAATTGGATTCCATGAAGATTCAAAGCAGATTCTGAAATTCTGCACTTTCTTCCCTACACGAACAATTTTTGTCGACAGGGGCTATGGGACCCCATGGCCCACCTGATGATGAATCTGGTCCATGAATCTGAGAGTGGACCCATGGGCGACCATAGTAGTGATGGACCTATGAGAGATGGGCCTCCTGTGGGCCACCATCCACATAATTTTAACAACAGAGGCGTGAGTTTGGTGGAAACAGGGCTGAAGGTCGACATCAATGGTGGGACCCACTACCTAAATCAATCAGAGATTAGGACACCACGTTTTGAAGAGGGGCCCAGGGACGGTCTGAATGGTGGTGGTCCCATGTGACCTGGGCTCCATCTACCCAGTTATCCAGAAGCTTCAATTTTGTTAACTCTGAGGGTTATTCATTAATTTTATTTGTATTTGTTGAGACTGTGGGTCCCAGTGGGTCCCAATAACGATGTATGATGGTGAATCCAATCCATTAAAAGTAAAGCCTATTTCTTGGCAACCTTAAATAGTAGACCTGATCATGATTTGGACCAGTGGGGCCCACTATCTAACCATTCAGAATATACCAAACGTGAGGTCCATCAATAAAGAAAATAGAGTTCTGTTAAGGATCCTATCATGGCTACTTGAGTTTCTAAAATTTGGAATAGGCCTTGGTAGTTTATAATAAACTCAGATTAGGCCCTTGTGACTTAATTTCTTAGGAGTTCATCAAGATAGGGTTTTGAGTAGGAAGTTCCAGCTTTATATAAAGTCTGAATTTGCAAGGAGGTCCTTCCAGTTTTAAGAAATTATGATTTAAACCCCTTTGGCTTATTTAAATAAATTATTGAATGTGGAGAATGCTATGGATGAGGTCCTAATTTTCTCAATTGCAAGCAAAGGCTTGTTATTCATCGTTGTTATTTGCAAATCGTTTTATATGGTTTCCTTTAGTTCTTGATTGGTCAAATATGTATGTTGGGCACTGTTATTTAAATATATGGTGACTGGAAATGTGTATGTGGGATGTCTTTGTTATTTGGGGATCACTTATGGTAGATTGTGTGGTTTATATATGTATATCTTGGGGTTGAAGTGGTAATTGAATATTTCCCTCAAAACTGTATAGGGTGAGTTATGTAATTGACCTCTCTCATCTCGTACACCAATTTTGATTCGGATTGGGGCAGCGTGAATCCACATAATTTGAGAAGGGGTTGATTATGGAATTTGCCCATTAATAATGTTGAGGATATGCTAAATATCATAATTTTGATAAGACATATTTGCTATTTGAATTGGAAAACTGAGATATGGTGATTTTGTTTGTTTGGAGGAACTTTTGGACACCCCTAGACCACGAGCATGTATGGCCGATTTTGTGAGGATTCTGGACCTTAGTGGTCGCTGGTTTTGAACCTTTGTGGTCGGATTTATTCTGGACCTTAGTTTTTGATGGTTTGGACCTTTGTGGTCGGATTTATTTTGGACTTGCTGGTCGGTTTTATGTTAGACCTTTGTGGTCGGTTTTATTTGGGCTAGTGCTATCAGGTGGCTAGGAGGTTGTCGTTTGTTTGACCTGATTTCAACCTTGGCTTGAATGAGACTTTGGATGTTATTTTAATTTGTTGTGTAATCTTATCTAAGTATATGTCTAAATGCACAAATAAATTAGAATATCTATTCACTCAGTTGTATTGATATTTTGTGGATTTGCCTCAATCCAGGTAACCAGAACTTAGCTACTCAGGAAAACTGTGATGACCGGGAGATAGACTTTGGGATGCGAACTTGAGCGTCGAAGCCACATAGATGAAGAAGATTTAGATTTAATAGATTTTTTCCGATTATTTCATTTTATAGACATTGCAATTATTTCTATTGGAAAATGTTATAATTGTTTAAAGATTTGGATTTTTAATACAAATTGGTTTAAATTGGTAAATGCCTAAATCTTTATGTGATCTTTGATTTAACTTATGTGTGTGATGCTTATGAGTCTTGGCACGGAATCTGAAGGGCCCCGGATTCCGGGTCGTGACAATAGGCCAATCCCTATGGCTAGCCGTAGGCACTGTAGTGCCACTTCCGGTGAGCACTGGAAGTGAACTACGGTGCGCTACTGGGGGTTGGTGGTTGGGGAACCTCCGGGGGATTTTCAAGGGGGTTTTCTAAGGGATCCTTTGGGGGAAATTTGGAGGGGATTAAGAGGGTCAAATCGCCTATAATTTGGGTCCCATTAGGGCCTTAAACATCCGCCAAAATCCATTGAAATAAGTGACCAAAACTCAACTACACATATATAGAAACTAAATTTCATAGAGATGAACATGCATGCATTACAAATCAATATAAACACTTGCCTTGGGTCCAAGAGCTTCCAAATCAACTTCTAATACTCCTCAAATGGGCTGGGATTCCCTAAATAGAAAACTCCCAAAAATCAGTCCAAAAATAACCCAAAAATGGAAAACTAAGAAAGAGGCAACGACAAGGCTTGTATGTTAGGATGTAACATTTCCAAGAGGTTTAGATTTGAGATATGGGAAAGAGGGAGAGGTTCCATACCTTTAGGAGGTCCAAAAATTGAAAGGAGAATGGATAGAGGGGTTGGGCTGCCCAACTTTGTTTTCCATATAAAAATGATGTCTAAGGAGAGAGGAGAAGAAGGGGAAGAAGACGCCGGAGTTTGCTTGTCGAATAGGTGGCTTGGCGGCAAGCTTGCAACAAGAAAAATGGAGAACAAATGAAGGTGCTGCTACAGTGCTGGAGAGTTGCAGAACGGGAGAGGAAGAGAAATGAGAGGGAAAGAGAGTTTGGAGTCCTTATATACTTAGTGTATGTGGGCCCCAGGACTAATGGATTTGCCACGAAGTTTTCAGGGATTTGTGGACCTCGGATAAAAAAACTCAAAGAATGAAACATGTCCGAAATTAAATCTTCTTTCCAACGAGCACAAGTTTGACACATTTTCACGTCCCGGGCAAAATGTCAACTATTTGGTCAAAGGGTCCAATTAATGACAAATTTGGGATTTTGAAGGGTTTCAGCTCTGAATTTCCATGATCCAAATACAAAAGTTGTTCAAAATGATGTTCCGGATCTAAAGAGCTCAAAATCAGAGTTTTACAAAATTTACAAATGACACCCCAAACTTTCCCGAAATTACACATAGGTCCCTTAGGCATCAAACTAGGTTCGAAGGTTCTCAAAATTTCCCAAAGCTATTCTAACCCACAAACTAAGTTAATAAACCTCTAAACTCGCTTAGTAGTCTCACACACCATTAAGTAATACTAATGACGCGATTAATGGGTCAGGGTCTTACACTTACGGTGGTCTGGGTACGGCTAGCCGTGAGTGTACTATGGGCAGACGTTAGGTAATCGTAGAACAAAACTCTGAGTTTTCACAATTGTAGAAAAGCAATTGTAATACATTCACGATTAGTTGGGAAATTGCCTATGGTAAGCCGTAGGTGACCTATGGCTAGCGGTAGAGATCCTTACGGTTAACCGTGAGGTAACTCTTTATCATGATTCTACTGAAATTTTGCAGTTCTATAAAAGCGACCGTGACAGGCCTTCTGTAACCTTACGGCTAGCTGTAAGGACCTTATGGCTAGCCGTAAGGGCCTTACGGTTAGCCGTAAATCCCTAGTTTTGCAAATTAAAAGAGACGATTCTGAATTCAAATGTGATTTCAAAACAAACACCAAAACTTGTAGAATGCCATCTCAAATATCATAATCAAGGCTTGATCCACCACATGCAACACCTAATTCTATGAAATTAGCTATGAACAATCCAATTACCATGAGATCAACCTCAAAACCACACAGCTTAAATAGGGTATTCTAGAGTACATCCATCATAAAGTCAAGGAAAGCAAGCATCCTTGTTATGAAATTATAGATATTTACTTGCCTCGATGTAGATTTAGGTGAAATCATCCAAGATCTTCAAATATTCCCTTAAGATCTCTAGATAATCTCCAAGAAAACCGTAATCTCACCCCCAGCAAAGGATCCTGCACCAAAACAAGGGAATTGGGGCTAAAAGGGATTGCATGCCAAGTTCCTAGCATTTGGATCATAGATCTAGGTGAAAGAAAGGGTTTGGGAAGGGAATTGCTCAACAAATGAGATCAAACCAGGAGAAGGGAAGAAGGGAAGGACATATTGATGAAAACGATGATGATCAAGGGTCCTTGAAGCTTAGATTGGCATCTCTAGCTTGGATTGATGAGATCCTTGGTCTTATTGAATGCAAGGAAGGAGAGAGAGAGAGAGCGGAGAGTGGTAGAGAGAAGAAAGCTTCGTTGTAGTAGAGAGAGGGAAATGAAATGGATTGACTTGAGAGTTGGGTTATACAGTTTAGTGAAATTCTAGTATTTACAAAGAAGTCATTGGCTCTATGATGTAGTTGGATTTTTAATCAAGATCTGAAAGTGGCCAAAGCCTACATTAAGCGGATTGAGCATTGCAAGAAGGTCCGCTAGCATTAGGTTAAGAATTGAAGAGAAATTAAAGCCCAAACAATCCATAATTTAGCCTAAAGATGAATTTCAGGGGCTGTTTTGGCAATAGACAGAAACATAGTGGCTGTTTTGCAATTTTTCAGAAAATCCAGAATTAAAAGAAGCCTCACGTTAAGCAGTTTTCCTTCCACAGTTTTGTTGGTGAAACTGAACCCAATCCAAGAAAGGAAGCCACAAGTAGGTTAGCCAATGAAGGCTCTTTCATAACATGCACTCCCATCAAAGAGTGGGCCATGTGGGGTCCGCAACCAATCTACTCCAGAGTGTGTTTGACGATCAGATTTGATTGCAGCAGTGATTTTCTTTATTTATTTTTTGATTTGATTCCTTCTTTTGTTTAGAAATTGTATCTAAAGACTTCTATTAGTTGTCACGACCTGACTTCCGGGGCCCTGTCGGATATCCGAATCGTGATCATATAGCAATATTAACCATGCATACATCAAATAATATCTAGAAGGAATTAGGCATTTAGATTAAAAAAAAATAATTTTTCCAATTATAATTATCAATAATCTCTGAATAATCAACTTATTATGTCTTGGCTCAAATCAATAATGTGCTCAAACATTAAATAACTTCTCCTAAACAAAGTCTAATAATTCTATCAAATATATTAAGTTTTTCTCGTTCTCTCCTTCAGCCATGCATGCCGAAATCTACAAGTTGATCGTCATTCCGCTCTGGCCTACCCGCAGTATTGTTACCTGAAGGGGCAACACAACATCAGTATTACTAGTGAATGAATATTCCTAATTACACGTCATATATAACATCACGTAATCAACAAATCTGAATCAATAATCAAATATGATTAAAAGTACATTCACATACAAATTTGTGCCCATGCACATTACCATGCCTTAAAGGCCCATCGTATACATGTATACCGGTCACCATGACCCTGTCTCATCAACACGTCTACTAAGGACCAGCCATCATAATGGCCACTCACGTCCACTAAAGACCAGCCTATACAAAGGCCATCAATCATCTGGACACAAGTCCAACATCCCAAGTCTGGGACCCAGTGCATAATATCTTACAATCACATAACAATCATAACTCAACATTAACAATCTGCATAATCAACAATGTGGGCCCAGCCCCCTCTACACCATTAACTTGTCACCACTCACCACCCCTTTTTTGTTCATGACTATTATTGATTGGTGTAGTGGTAGACCCCTTCTTCATTATAAACAGTAAGTTACACAGTTTTACAGGATCAAATCAGTATTCCACATAGTCCATAAAATTTAATATTAACCATATAAACTTAAATCTGAATGAAAAGGGTTACTTGGTAATTATACACCAATTCTAAGGTATATTTATACACACACCTATAAAGTCAAGGTCTATTTATACTCACAGATGCCCTAAATTTAGATTATACATCTGCATAATTGAATGTGTAAATTAGTGGGCCCCATTGGCCCTACATTACGTGCAAACCTAATAGACATGGTCGTCCAAGGCTAAGCTTTCATTCCAATGGATTGGATTCACCATCAAGCATCCTTACTGGGCCCCGCAGTCTCAACAACACAAACATAATTCATGAATAATCGTCATGGTTAACAAAATTGAAGTTTCTGGATAACTGGGCAGATGGGGCCCAGGTCATATGGGACCACCACCATCCAGGTCGTCCCTAGGCCCCCTTCAAGACGTGGGGTCCTAATCTCTGATCAACTTAGGTAGTGCGTCCCAGTATGGATGTTGACCTAACACCTTTTTTCTGTCAATTTCACACCAAAAATTTAAAATTCCATTGGATGATAGCCCAAACGGAATTCGATCCTTGTAAGTTCAGTACCTCCATGGTCGCCCATGGCTCCTCTTCAGGATCCATGGTTCAGATCTATCATGTGGTGGGCCATGGGGTCTCATAACCCCTGTTGACAGAACCAGCAATACAGGCTGAGTTCAATATCTGTACAGATTATCATTAAAACTAATTCTATCAACATGTTCCATTACCTAGGGACAACCTTAATGAAGAACCCAAATCCTCAAATATATCTTAGAAATCAGAGCACTCTTTAAAATATATCTAAGAAATCAGAGCACTCTTTAATCATCAAAGGAGCCTGGATGTATCAACAGTCACTGTAGCAATTCTACATATAATGATCTCACAAAAATCTGAATTTCCCAAGCATCTAATTCATAGTTTGGAATCATTAATTGGAAATTGTAAATTACCAAGGAAGATTCACTCACCTTTTGTACGTGATAGTCGCGTTTGCAATATGTGGGCGCGAATAGGACATCCGTCAATGGCCTCCTCCTCCTTCTTCCCCTGGATTCCAATAATCAAGTTCTATCTCTCTAAGATTTCTCTCAAAACAAAGAAGTATAGATTACAGGGAAGGTCTCGTTGGTGGTCATATATATATATATATATATAAAGAGGAGATAAAGTCCTATTCATCTTAAACTTCCTAATTCTACTATTCCTCTTATTTCCTCTTTTAGAGTTGTAATACAGCTCCAGTCCCAAAAACGTGACACTTTCCAATACCATAATAGGTGATAACATTTGAAATGACACCAACCGTATTGATTCCTCTAGAAGGAGAAGGTTGGGGGTTCTTTGTTCTGTTATCAACTCGTATACTTATACTTACCTTACTGCTTATTCCGGTTCTCAACTAAAATAGAAGACCTTATTCTTCAACAGCTCTTGGCACCTTCGGAGCCTTTTTCTAAACTCCCCAATCCAATCCTCATAACGCTTCTCTCTTTTCGTCACCCCTATAGCCCCTCACCCGGTCTATCAAGTTCGGAACAGAATATTTTCTGCTTTTTCTTGAATGCTTGTTTGTAAACAGCCAATTCGTCGCTCAGAGAGGAAAGAACGGGAGGCGTCGTCGGAATGTGGAACGGTGGACGCAGAAACAACGGAAGAAGTTCCCAGTCCACTATTATCCCTTCTATGCGCTTCGGGCTTGCTTGCATTGGTTCTTGAACTGGACAACCTCACTCTCGCTCGATGCTTTGAATAGCGTAGCTTCGTACCCGAACAATAATCGGATCCGGGCCTAATACCTTGTGTTCGGCCTGAAACAACTGTATGTAGTAGAGAGAGAGGGGCTTACTGACGCGAAGGGCCGAAAGGCTAT
>QPKB01000008.1:30275045-30287545 GCA_003546025.1 Camphora micrantha | reverse complement strand
TGAGGATCAACTCCCATGCTATTCGAAGCTTGTCCGATTCGCAACCGGGCAGCCTCTCGGATTTCTTTCTTCATGGCCTCTGTTTGCTGCTTTGATCTTGCTTGTTTGCTCCTTGTCCCTCTTCGGCTTTCGCTGGCGGGCTTTCGTCATCCATCACTGTCTGGGCTGGGCCGTCGTTGTAAAGACGCGCATCCGTACAGTATGCCTCGACTCCTTTAAATAAAGGGCTTGTCGGCAAAGACCCTGTGAACTTGTTCGTTCTCATCAACGTATTTGAAGCATTGATGAAGGGCGGAAGGTACCACGTTGTTGCTGTGGATCCAAGGCCTTCCAAGCAGCAAATTGTAGGAGGTGTCACCGTCAATCACGTAACAAGTGACCTCAGTCTTCAGATCCCCTGTTTGGCACTTGAGACGAATCTTGCCGAAGGCTCTTTGCGAGTCGGCATTGTACCCAAGAATAGTGACCTTGGTGTGACTTAGCCGGCTCGTAGGAATTCCAAGATAGGGGTTCAGGAGGACTCTCATTTTGATTGGCTGTGACCATGGGAAGAGGAAGAGAATTCTCTGTGGAAGAAGAAAGAACCAAATCATCCTTGGACGAGAAGTCAAGTATGTTCTCAAAGCCTTAGAAACATATCTTCTTCTAGTCACAGGACAGAAACATTTGTCACCCTTTTTTTTGGGGGGGAATACCCAAGAAAAATGCACTTGCTTGCTTACTTAACAAACTGAGGCTGAGGACCCAACTTCTTTCTAGTAGGACCCAAGAAATGGACAAAACAAGTACACCCAAAAACCTTAGGAGAAAGATCGAATAAAGGGTAGTCTGGCCTTAGAAGCTTTAGAGGAGAGTTCCCATCAAGATTAGGAGTCGGCATCCTGTTGATCATATAGGTGGCTGTTAGAACAGCCTAATCCCAATAGATCTTAGGAACCTTCATCCCTATCATGATGGAACGAGTGACCTCTAAGAGATGCCTGTGCTTTCGTTCTGCCACTCCATTTTTCTGAGGGGTATAGCTATTTTAGTAGCCGGTTTGAAACTCTATACCATGATCCAGAAAACACTTTTTGAGAGCATGATGTAGGTACTCACGAGCATTGTCAGAACGAAAGGTTTTTACATGAGGGGTAAGTACCTTTTTGTGAAATATCTTAACAATGGAAGGTACTTCATCTCTACTCTTCAGGAGATATATCCAGGTGTATCTAGTGCAGTCATCAATAAAGGAAATAGAATAACGAAATCCAAAGATAGAAACCACTTGGGCAGGTCCCCACACATCAGAATGTATAAGAGAAAATGGACTTGAACTTCTATTATTATTCAATGGAAATGGGGTTCTACAATGTTTTGAGAATTGACAGGTTTCACACTGGAAATCCAAGTCACTAGAGAAAATCCATTTCTTAGGAAATAACAATTTAAGACACTTCAAAGACGCATGACCCAGACGAGTATGCCACAGGCGTACTCGCTCTTTATTGTTGACAGACTCTGAAAGAGAATCCTCAGAAACAAAAGTAGCAGAAAGGCTCCCTGTGTCGAACAAGTACAGCCCGTTGGCTTCACGACCACCACCAATCGTCTAACTCGTTCGCAGGTCCTGAAAAACAGAGTTAGATGGAAAGAAAGTTATGCTACAACTCAATTGTTTTGTCAGCTGACTAACTGAGAGAAGGTTAGAAGGAAAAGTAGATACATGAACAACATTGGGTATTGATAAGGATGAAGAAAGTGGAGAAATCCCTATTCCAGATGCACTAGATAGGGATCCATCTGCAAGTCTTATGCCACTAGAGATAGGACTATAGGAGAGGAAGCCATCACGCTTACCCGTCATATGGTCTGAAGCACCTGAATCAAGGATCCAGGAGGTGGAAGATTGGGACTGGGTAACATGGTTGGCAGATGCAGATGTACCTGACTTATCCTTGAAATCAAGGCTGGCTTGAAGAGCAGCCACCTTCTGTTGTAGATCGCTGATGGCTTGATCCCTTGGGTCTGGCGTCGCACTATCAGAGGTAGGCTGATGTGTAGGTGCATACTCCTCTTCAATCGCAGCCGTGTTTGCAATTTTTGACTCTCTTTGGGTCTCAAATGAGGATGTAAATCCCAGCACCACTCCTTCGTGTGCCTCCGTTTGCCACAATGAGTGCAACGGAGCTTCTCTCTATCTGCAGAAGACATGGGGGCCCGGGTCTGGCCCTTACCAGAACTCTGGTTCCCTCTATACGGTCTAGAATCAGCTACCAGTGCAGACCTCTCTGAAATATTAGAACCACCACTCATAGCACGACGACTTGCTTCACCCCTCATGTAATTGTAAACAGATTCCAAGGAAGGTCAAGTATCCTTCCCTAGAACCTGCACCCTCTGAAGCTCATACTCAGATCGAAGCCCGGCCAGATACTCGAAGATTCTCCGCTGCTCATTCTGTTTCCTAATGCCTTCCACTGTGGTCGCTAAGGGCTGATAGTGATCTAATTCCTCCCACTTCTTTTTCAGAGCCGCGTAGTACTCTTCCATGGACATCTCCCCTTGCTGCATGGTGGCAATCTCCCGATGCAGTTGGTAATTCCGTGCCAAAGAATTTCTCTGAGAATACATCTCTTGGACTGTATCCCATATCTCCTTTGCAGTCCTCAAGAACAATAGGCCCTCGCTAATTGTGGGCTGCATCGAATGAAGAAGCCAAGACATAACCGTCAGATTGTCACTTTCCCAGTCCTCATGGGATGGATCATCTGCAGGCGGCTCCTTCTTAGAACCGGTAATATACCAACACTTCCTTCTGCTCCCTATGAACATTTTTGGGCTATGCACATACAGAGGGATCGGTATCTTTGTGTGGTCCAGCTTAGCTTAGGTTGATTGTCGAAAGAACCCTTTTGCGCTTGGGCTAAGGCGAACTTGTCATTGTGAGTTCTTGCTTCTTGAAAGTAGCTACCTCCTCTCAAATGCAGTAGGTAGTAGCAGTAGCTGTTCTCTTCTCTCTGGCATAGGCAACTCACTCAATACAAAACTAAAGAGCTAACTCAACAGATAGAGCTACAACTCTAAGATTTCTCTCAAAACAAAGAAGTATAGATTACAGGGAAGGTCTCGTTGGTGGTCATATATATATATATATATAAAGAGGAGATAAAGTCCTATTCATCTTAAACTTCCTAATTCTACTATTCCTCTTATTTCCTCTTTTAGAGTTGTAATACAGCTCCAGTCCCAAAAACGTGAGACACTTTCCAATACCATAATAGGTGATAGTTCTTATTTCATAATAAGAAAACAACTAAGGTAATACCTAGGCTAGACTAATCCTAGGCCCAGGTAACTCAATATATTACGTTAGTGATTGTACTTTAATTAATATGGTTTCCTAGGGTTTTATGGCTGTTTTAAGTCTTATAAATAGGTTTTATTTCCGTCATTACAGTAGCAGCTACAGTACCAGTATATGTTTTCCAATAAAACACAACACTTTGTGTTTCTCTTTCCCTCTCCCTTGGTCATGTGGACTATAGGTGATTGAGAAGGCTCTTTAAAGGTGAGTTTGGTGATTTTTTGGCATTGTCTCTTCCCCATTAAATTTCTGGATTTCTGTTTTCATTACTGCATATCAGTGTGGTGACTGGATATTTTCTGGTTTTGGTTACTTGGGCCCTCGACAGTCCTATTGTGTCGAATTGGGATTGCGTTGCTCTAGCTCTTCAAACAAATGGGCTTCACATGGATCTTGGGTCCAACAAGGGGGTAGTGTTTCTAACGCCCCGGAATCTGGGGCTCTTTAGATTTGTAAGTCGTTACTAACTTACTATAAGTAGATCATAACAACCACATAGGTCAAATACAACATAACAAAAAGGAATTAGGCAATTCTCCTAATCAAGTAAAATCAATTATAATAAAAAGCTCAAAAGAATAATATGAATGTCACCATAATAAAGTCTTCTACATAAATAACAGCTCAAAATTCAGATATGCTTAAATTGTTTATTTTCAAATGACTAATTCTTGCTACTACTAATAGAGCGTTGATGGCCTCTCCATCAGCCACACAAATTGAAATCCAAGGGTTGATCATCATCGTCACCCTGCTCTCATATGTCTTCCATACCTGAAGTGGGGCGAACCACTTGTCAGTAAAACTGGTTAGTAATATTTTCTAAATCAAGGAGAATAAATAAATTAAAATCAAGACACATAGTACAAGGATGCAATGTATGAAAATGAACATGTGTTGGTGTAGGTTTAGTTGGGAAATCTTTAAATCTTAATAACTTTTCCCTTAATTGAATCCTTATCCGCATTATCGCACTGGTTGATTCAGTTGTTCCCAGACGGGAGTTGTAATATTCATTATGACTCTCCCGTAAGAAAGGCTCAGTAATTCAGTCACAACCAGGAGTCAAATTCATAAATCAGTTATGCTCTCCCATGAGAAGGGATAAGTTCACTACTCACTAACCAAATTCAGTCCCTGTCCCGGCCTTATCACCCTGCACCCATTGGGGTTCTACATTCAACGTCAACATTCAGAATAAGTAATCATCTACAGTGACCATAGCATGGTGAGGTCATCCCGTACCATGCTAGCCGCATAGGTCCTCTTGTTTCAGTCTTCTTCGAATCATAAGGGTGGTTACTTCTTTTCATCCAATAAGAATTTCAATGAGCCAAGATGTGAAAAAAAAAAAAAAAAAAAATGTTATTCCCTCTTGATATACGAGTACGAACAGTCCCACATAAGCCGGGATTCATCTATGCTCCACTCTGATTCGGGATTGGTGCCCGCGTATGTGGCATTGCCCGTATACCTACTGATTCTGAATTTTAACATAAATAAAAATTAAGTGATTCTTTAATGTGTTCAAAATCATGTTATAACAGTCCTCTATATAAGGTGATTAACTAGGGTGATGGTATAGCAGGTGCAATTCATCAAACACATAACTTGCATCACTTAAGCAACTGTGTTATATAAAAATTTAGATCTGAAAAGTCAACTGGATTTGTCCACATTCAGGACTGCACTATTGTAAACCCTTTTCTTATACTGGGTCCCATGGTGAGTCCTTTACCGCTATAATAGGGTGACCATAGCGCATCCATTAGTTTTTGGGTTCAGCCAAGTATAATTTGGCCAACCTGCTTGTTCAGAAATTCATAGAAAACATATTGAATTCCCCTTTCACTCATATTCACAAGTCAATTTCATCATACAGTCAGTGGAGAATTTATTATGCTTCACATCAACACAATCTAGGGTTCTTTATTCATTGGACGATCAGTCCAGTCATTATTCAATCATAATTCAGTCCTTAGTTATTCAATTTCTCATACATCATAGGCAACAATAATTTAAAGGAAAGTTCTTACAGTAAGGATGAGGAACAATTATCAACCAGGCACAATTCACTTGATAAAACGCTAATTCACACCTAATTGATTACACATTCTTTCTTTCTAATCAAGAAACCCTTTTCATCCATCATTAAACCCTCATGGCATAGTATCATAGATAGAAATCAAATTATAAATGGAATTGGCATTAGGGTTCCAAAGAATCAGATGAATATAGCCCTAAAATCATCTCAATTGTCCATGACACAGCTTTTATAGGTTCAGCCAGCCTTGAAAATCAAGCCCTAGGTTCAGCCATGATGAACCAAACCCATTTAGGGTTCGGCCAATCATGGCAGTACCCACCAAGTGGTCGGCCACCATGGTTCTCACCCATTTATGGTTTGGCCAAGGTGGATCTCCACCCTCATGGTGATCGACCATCATGGTTTTCATCCATTGGGGTTGGGCCATGGCAATTCTTCTTCCTTGGTGAAATTGAGTAGTTCATAACTAGAGTTTCCGCTGGGCCCTTTATTCTTGATTCAAATACATCAAATAAGCAATAAAACAACCATCATAGGGTTCGATCCATGATTACACATGTTTCTTCAAATCCCATCAGCATCAATTTAGAAAAAACCACTCACCTTGAATAGCCAATCGTTGCTCGTTCAATGTGGGGCCTTGAATAGGACATCCACTACTCTTCCTGCGGTTGATCTGTTGGGAAGTCCCACATCCCACATAGCCTAAGTCTTGAGTTGTACGGGGCTTCATATACCTTTTTGGGCCTTCCACCTATTATCTTAAGCTTTTGAGTTGGTATATGGAATCTTACCTGGTATCCAAGCGGGTTACGATCCTGTTGTTCTTGTGTAGCCCACTTAGTAGGCCCGTCCACGAAAGCTGTTGGTCCTGCACATAAGGGGAAGTGTTGGGAAGTCCCACATCCGACATCGCCCAAGTCTTGAGTTGGACATGGCTTCATATACCTGTTTGGGCCTTCCACCTATCAGCTTAAGCTTTTGGGTTGGTATATGCAATCTTATATGATCTCCTTTGTCTTCCCCGCGAATCCCCTCGTTTCCCGCTGAATCCCAAACAAAAACTCACGTTAGCGTTTCCTTTACTCTCTTTCTCTTGCTCTCAATTGTGATTGTGTGTTTTGAGAGAAAACAGGGGAATACGACTAAATAGAGGTCAACCAAGACTTGGATCCCGATTGGGATCCTGCGCACGAGGGATTCCTATTTGGAATTCGTGCATAGCCCTATATGGCACTGGCCGTGTGAAACAAGCAAACTTATAGGCCCTCTAACTTGGGTTTCTCATGTTATTACTTAATAACTATTATAAGCTGGTCCCACCACTTAATTCTACTCATATTCCAGCATCGTCTAGGCCCACTACAATAGTATTTAAGAAACAAAATAAGGCCTAGGTTATTAAATCAATTGGGCTGGATGAATCTGGGCCCTGATCCAATCTTGGGTATTGCAGTTTGTACAAGGTAAGGGTGCCCCAAAACAATTCCCGTTGTCCAAGGTGTCCGAGACCATAGAGATCCTAAAATTGCTTATATAATCCCCTACACTCAACAAGGCTTACAACATGGTTCCTCTAGGTCTCCAACAAGGTCAAAAACTCTCCCAAAACCATCTAATCTCTATTCTAACCCCCGGGAAACTAGCTATTTACCCACGAATCCCGATTAATTAGCAATTAAACACAATCAAGGAATGGAACCTTACATGTCTTGTCGTCAGTGATGTGCATACAACACAACATCACCATTCCAGGGCTCACTTTGAAAGTTCGAAAATAAGACACTCTAGTTGTCAATATTGTGACGAGAGCACAATATAACTTCACTTTTCACTAGTAAAGGCATTTACATTAAATTGTATTTTTTATTATATATAAATTAATAGACAATGGATTGGGCCGGGCTGGTTAAACTCTAGCCCGGCCCACAAAGTTGCGGGCTTTTCAAAATCAGTCCCTACCCTCCCCTTGCGCTTTAGGACAAGAAGAAAAACCTTAGCTTTTGTAGGCTTTGGCAAGATGGGCCAACTCATCAAAAGGCTAGTTTGACAACCATAGTGGATGCTGTAAAGAAAAAGGCATTGTCTTTCCCTGTGTAAAGGAAAGATTTTTTTACATATGTGATCTTTTGTTATCTATTCATTTTTGCTGAAGATTCTACCTATTGATTCTTCCGTCTATAGTATATTCCATTTTTATGTTACTTTTGCTGAAGGAATTGAAACCAGTGATGACTACACATCTTTTAAACATAGTATACTAAGAAAGGTTTTGTTATTTGGTATTTGCAATCTATTGATATTTGAGTAATCCAACACTATCTCAACATTTTCTTCTTACATTGAATGTGTTACTTTTTAACTCTCTTAGATTTCTTGGTAACAACAACCTAAGTGGGGAGCTGCCTTCAAATATCATATCTCCAGTACTTGCCGCAATGTGAGTTCATACCTTATGGGATTGCAAAGTTTCTTTACAAATTTCTTTTTTGTTTAATGAGTTACATCTTGCTTAGCTAGAAATACATTATTGCTCATTTGTTGGTCTGCATTGTGGATAGGTATGTTCACACTGTCCTGATTTAACACAATTAGACTATCAAAGGCCCAAATAAACCAAACCAGAAAGTTACCAACAACAATAGGTGCACAAAAAAATTAATTTTAAAGAATTAGGCAGAATTTGATCCGATATCCGAATTTGATGATATATATATATATATATGGGGGAAATATTCAAGTGCATCTATCCCTCACCATGTGTGTTGAGGGACACCCCTTTTTGGGAAGTTTCGAGTACAAAAGGGCTTTTGTACTTTTTGGGATGATCCCCTTTTGTACTCGAAACTTCCCAAAAAAGGGGTGTCCCTTACCACACATGGTGAGGGATAGATGCACTTGAATACCCCCCTATATATATATATATATATGTATGGATCTCATACTAATCAACAAGATGAATCCTTAGGATCAAAGATGTCCAAATTGTGACATCGTTTGACCCTCTAAAACTTGGCCAAAAGGTTTCTGCCTTTTTATGGAAATTACCATTTTTTCACTATGCAACATCCGGACATCCCATTTAACCCCTAATTACGTATGGAACTACAATCCTACCAAAAACTAGGGTTTCCTGAGTTCAATCTAGATTTTAAAACAAAATTCACAAATTTGGATTAGACAAGTAGATTACAAGAAATTGAATTAACAAACTAGCCGTGCTAAGATCTTAATAAATTATATCAAACCTAGGTCTTGGATCAACTCCCACACACTGTTATGACATTCGGTTCGGACGCCATTTCGGATTGGCCTTTAAATGAAATGTTTCGGCCGATTCGGAAATTTCAGTGAAATATTTCGGAAGAAATTATATATATTAATATATATATATATGATACTTTTAATATATTGTACTAAATCAATGCAATATGTCAATGTATATTTGATGGGCTATTTATTTCATATTAGAGTGAAACTTGGCTAGTTTATTCATAATTTTTTTTATTGGAATAAAATTTGATTTGGGCGATAGGGCCCATACAGATGGGCAGCTCCACACTTGGGCCTTCTAATTTCTCTAAGCCAAGTCCCAAAAAAGTTTAAGTTAAAAAAATTGTTTAACCCCTTTAGTTTTTATTTTTTCTATTTTAAAGGCAACACGCTGGGTTGAGTAATAGCATGACTAGGACAAATCAGATGAAATCATCAAATTCGTACTGAATAGAACGAATTGGAACGAATTATGGGAAAAATAATTACAAGGCTCTTGTTTGTTTTGGTAGAGCGAAAGAACCGAAATTATTCTGGAATTTCAGCCGAAACGATCCGAATTTTTGTGACATTGCTTCCACATGCAAGTCCTATGCTAATATAACCCTATGATATCATGGGATCTCAAATACGACAAGTTTTCCCTAAACCCAATTTGTAACGCCCCACTCATACCCATGCATGATATTGTCCGCTTTGGCCCACTGGCCTCACGGTTTTGCTTCTGATGGGCCTCAACCCATCAAAAGGCCTCATGCAAGGTAAGAGTGTAAGCTCTACATATAACCCCATTCACTTTCCTCTCTATAGTCGATGTGGGACTCCGGGGCGTCACAATCCACCCCCCTTAAGGCTGCACGTCCCTGTGCAGTAGCTTGCCAGTCTCTGTAGCCTGCCAGCCCTCTTGGCCCGCCCACATGGAGACCCGCCCACTTACACCAGACCACGGCAGGGGACCCACACTCGAACTAGTCGAGAGTCGGCTCTGATACCATTTTGTCACGACCCGAATTCCGGGGCCCTGTCGGATATCCGAATCGTGATTATATAGCAATGCATACATCAAATAATATTCACAAAGTATTAGGCTTTTTAACTCTAAAATAATTTCAATTATAAATATAATTAAATTTCTGAGAATTCAAACTCAATTCATATCATGATTAAATCATCAAAGAAAGTTTCCTAAACAAGTTCTAATGATTCCGTCATCTATTCAAAATTTTCTCGTTCTCTCTTTTCAGCCACGCATGCCAAAATCTACGTGCTGATCGTCAATCCGCTCTGGCCCACCCGCAATCTGATTACCTGAAGGGGGTAACACAACATCAGTATTACTGGTGAATGAATTTTCCTAATTACACAAGTCATACATAACATCACAGAATCAACAAATTCTAAATCAATAATCAAATATCATTAATAATACAACCATATGCAAATCCGTGCCCATGCACAATACCACGCCTTAAAGGCCCATCGTATACATGTATACCGGTCACCATGACCCTGTCTCATCAGACACGTCCACTAAGGACCAGCCACTAAAATGGCCCGGACACAAAGTCCAACATCCCACTTACGTCTGGGACCCTGCACATAATATCACACAACAACCAGAATTCATCATTATTAATAATTTACACAACATTATTGTAGGACCAATCCCATACCCAATTCCCATTACATTAGTGCCCCCACTTCTGATCATAAATAGGTTCAGGGTGATGTAAAAGAGGCCCACCTTCATAGCTTAATGCACAATAACAGAATATACCAAACATAACCAAACAATCCATACCATCCATCATAACATACATAAACCCTTAATTAAATCAGATTAAATGGGTCCTATGATAATTACGTACTCAATCTAGGATTATCCCCTTTAACCACAGATCCCATCCAGCTTATTTAATCCTACAGATATTAACACAGACTGCATGTATATACAGAAGGCAGTACATGCATGAAACAATCCAACAAAAAATCCAGTGGGTCCCGCTGGATCAAATCAAGATCAGACCTAATGTCTAAGGTTGTCCACGGGTAGACTTCACTCTTAAAGGATCGGATTGACCATCGGACATCTTTATTGGGCCCTAAGACTCAAAAAAAACATAAACAGTAACCTTTATGGTTAACAAAATTGAAGTCTCTGGGTAACTGGTCAGATGGAGCCCTGGTCACATGAGACCACCACCATTCAGACCGTCTCTGGGCCCTCTTCAAAACGTGGGGTCCCAATCTCTGATTGATTTAGGTAGTGGGTCCCACCATGAATGTCGACATTTAAGTCTGTTTCTTCCTAATTCACGCCTGGGCTCAAATAAACTACTAGATAAGCATCCAGATGGGGCCCACCCCTCATGGGACCACCTCCACAAGGGTCGTCCATGGGTCCCCTACAGGATGTGGGGTCTTGATCATTGACTTGATCAATCAGTGGGTTCCACAACTACAAACGACAATCCCTCTGTTTTCCTGGTTCATTCACGTTTTTGAAATTTCACATATGTGGATGAAGGCCCAAACTGAATTGAATCTTTGTAGGACCAGCACTTCCATGGTCGACTAGTAGTGGCCCTACCAGATCTCCAGACCTGATCTGAGATCAAGTGGGCCATAGGGTCCCACAACTCTCCAATCAACAATTCTACATATTAACGCCCATGTTCTGACATCATAATTTCTCTGTTTATCAACCAACTTTGAGGAATTTCTAATGAACAATCACCTTATTAGTTGTATAAAATCTCACCATCAAGATTAACATAATTTCTTTGATCAAACATCAAAATTGCATCCGATCAATCATTCAGGTTGTCAACACTAGCAGCAATACAACATATTTGAGAAAATTCAGTCCTACCAATCATCTCATACATTGATTGAAAAATAATTAGGAATATCCACTCACCTCTGATATGTGATACTTGCTTTTGCGATGTGTGGGGCGCGAGTATGACATCAATCAGTGACCTTCTTCGTCTTCTTCCCCTAGGCTCCAGCAACAACCACCTCTCAGATTGTTTCTCTCAAAAAGTTAGAAGATAATTCCATATAGGGGATGGACGATGGTTACATATATATATATACCAAGAGGAACTTAAAGTCCTAGTCCTCTTATACTTCCTAATTCTAATCCTCCTCTTGTATCCATTGCTAGAGTTGTATACAACTCCAATTCCAAACGTGAGACACTTTTCAATAACACTTCTAATTCAAAAACCAATTAACAACTAAGGGTCCTTCCTGGGCCAAACTAATCCTGGGCCAGCCCAGGTACTCAAGATATTACCATACTCCCCTCCTTGGGAAATTTGGTCCTCCAAATTGAAATAACATACCTGTGGTGAAAGATGCGGATACTTCTTCGGACTTCATCCTCAATCTCCCATGTAGCCTCCTTGGATCGTGATGTGTCATAACACCTTGACTAGTCGAACTGTACGCCTTCGGAGCACCTTTCCTTGGTGTCTAAGATTGCAACAGGTCTTTCCTCATATGATAAATCTGGCTGTAAGTTCTTGGCTCAAGCTCTAGTACATGAGACGGGTCTGGTTCATATTTCTTTTAGCAGTGATACGTGAAACACCTTATGGACTCCAGCTAGCTGTGATGGTAATTCGAGTTTCGTAAGCATTCCCATCGCTCACGCGTTCCTGTAATCTTGAATGGTCCAATGTATCTTCGGGCTGAGCTTGTCCCTTCTTGCCGAATCGCATCACTCCCTTCGTTGGAGAGACTTTAAGAAAATACTGAACACACCACTGCAAATTCTAATTCTCTCCCGGCGTTTGTCCGCATAACTCTTCTGGGCGACTCTGAGCA